>QMIH01000464.1:195985-225121 GCA_003987875.1 Clarias batrachus | reverse complement strand
CACACGCACACACACACACACACACACACACACACACACACACACACACACACACACTTTCCCGGGTGCCTGAAAGTGAGTTCAAAGTGAGGTTGTTATTCTTCGTGTCAAGTATGTTCATTCATACACACAGTGTGTGAGTACTTAACAGGAAGTTTTATCAGTATTGAACTCCTGCTCCTAGAGCAGATAAGCGTAGCATCCTCCCATAACCTTCCTTCCTTCTTAACCTTCAATTAAACCCTCTCTTAAAGTTTACAACACACACACACACGCGCACACACGCACACACACACACACACACACACACACACACACACACACACACACACACACAGTAGACTTTACAATGCCAATATAGTTACTACCAGGAAACAAGCACCAAAACCACGCCCCCTTCTTCCTTTCTTACACACACACACACCTATCTATAAGACCTCTCATTGTCTTTTTCACCCATTCGGCAATTCTTGACACTAGATAGGATCCTCTTTTGCGCCTAGGACCACCTTTATTTTTCATAGCATGGATTCCAGGTGTTAAAACCATTCCTTTGAGATGATGTGTTAAATTTGTCTGAAATACAAATTGAAGTTTACTGCATGAAATGGCATGTTCTCTAGACCAGTTTGAGATGAGTTGTGCTTTGTGACATGGTGCATTATCATGCTGGAAGTAGATGTCACAAGACAGGAAAGGGATGTACGTGATGAGTTCCCCACASTGTTACAACACCACCAAGGTGGCAAGGTGGACCAAAGTCTGTTGTAGCTAATCAGCTTTAYGCTCTKAGCTATTGTGCTTTCTGAGATGCTTTTCTGCTCACCAGGACTGTAAATTGTGGTTATTTGACTTACTATAGCCTTCCTGTCAGGTGTGTGTGAAAATCCCAGGAGACCAATAGTTTTTTTTCTTTTTAAATATGGTGTCAAACCAACCTGCATAGCACCATCAACCATGTGACAGTTACATTTCCCACCATTCTGATGTTTAATATGAACATCGTATAGGAACAACAATTGTATGAATGAACATGTGTACAGGTGTATGAATCTAGCATGATGTATGAAAACTGTCCACATTATCAAAGAACAGTGTGCACTTGTACTTATCACACTCTTTAGAAATGTATCCAATTTCTAACATTCYCGTTTGACCTGATACGTCTGAGGCCAGCAGAGGGCAGTATATTCACAGTTATGTGTAAATGAACGCGTTCGTTTGTTGCCACTGTGGCTTAGTGGTTGCACTGTTGCCTGTTCCCCTGTGCTTGGTGGGTTTCCTCCGGGTACTCCGGTTTCCTCCCACATTCCAAAAACATGGCAATTAGACAAATTTGCGCTCCTAAATCGCCCATAGAGTGTATACAGTATATGTGTACCCTGTCATGGTTTGGCATGGCATTCAGGGTGTACCCCGCCTTGCACCCTAAGTCTCCTGGGAAAGACCCCTGCAACTCTATATACAGAATAATGTGGTGTAGCTGATGAGGGAAAGAGAGTTTGTTKCCATACCCCATCCACTCACTCACCATCTATACCACTTAATCCTGTATTCAGGGTCAYGGRKGCCTGGAGCCTATCCCAGGAGACTWAGAGCACAAGGCGGGGTACACCCTGGACAGAGTGCCAATCCATCACAGGGTACACACACACACTACGACCAATTTGGGAATTAACCCAACCTACATGTCTTTGGACTGTGGGAGGAAACCGGAGTACCTGGCGGAAATCCACCAAGCATGAGGAGAACATGCAAACTCCATGCACACAGAGACGGGAATCGAACCCGGACCCTGGAGGTGCAAGGCAACAGTGCTAACCACTACAWCACCATGCCRCCATACCACATCCAATTAAAATTCTTTATTAAATTTGATCAAACGATAAAGGAAGTGCAACCAAAACTGATTTAAGCATTTAGCAAATAGCAGCAAATAAATTGACCCTACACAAGAGTCACTTCCGTAATGATTGAAACGATTAGTGTTGTTTGTTTAAGTCAAATTACTGGGTTTTATTGACATGGACGGCGACACGTTGACTCCCGTCTCAGGGTATGCGTGCATGGAGTTTGCTTGTTGGGTTTCTTCGGGTGCTCCATTTTTCTTCCCACATTCCAAATACATGCAGAGTAGGCTAATTGGTGTTCCCAAATTTCCCATAGTGTGTGAATTCTGACTGGAGGTCCTACTACGGTTGTAAAAATGGGAATAAATACAACTGGCCTCCATGGTACCTAGTTGAAATACAGATGTTTCTAGATGGACGGATGGATTGACGTGGATGTAAATTTATCCTAGGTTATTGTCGTGCTAGCATTAATAATAAAAAGCCCTATTGCTTTTTATATGCCTTATGTCTAAGTTATATGCTGTATGTAGTTAAACCTGCTAGCCAGACCATTGCTAGCAAATCTCTGGTGTGTGGCTGTAATTAGAATATAATGTAGCGGTGGAGGGAAATAAACAACACAACAGCACTGCAGGTACTTCCTCTTACATTTTATTCACTCCTAACTTCCACTTTCATACAATTAGCTGAYGATTTTACACAAGATAAGAGCTTTTTCCTGTGCAAGTGTGTATGCTACTGTAGCAAGTGTGTGTAGCAGCAACGTGTACACTTACTAGCCACTTTATTAGCCAAATCTTCCCTTGCTGGTGTTGTAGGTGTGCCAGTGAAGTGCATTAATCATATAATCATACGTCTTCCAGTCCTTGTTCACATGTTTAAAAAAAAAAAAGGTTTTTATTGTACTTCAACTGATTTTAGTAACAGTTCTCTTCATTCGGAGTCATTAGTCAAGTCCACAGATTCCAGGGAGTGCGCTTGTGTTTATCCAGGTTTACTTTCTTGACATCTGGAATTCCTTTTTTCGTTTTAGTTTCTTACGATGGATGGTGTTCTGCTCTATCAAACCTATTTCACCTGTAACAGAAGACACACATGCGCAGAAGGAGATCAACGTACACATACAGTACAAAAGAAATACGCATGTGTGTGTACGCTTAAGCTTTTTCTGATATGTGTATTGTTTGCCATGACAGTACCTGGGTTGTCTTCCACATCTCTGCGCGTATAGATAGCAGCCAGGCTGACCACACAGAACACAGTGAAGGCTAAGATGATGAAGAACAGCTCAAAGCCTGAGAACGGACTCTCCATAACATTCTACACAGATAAACACGGACATACAAGAGGCTTACAGGACAAACAAGGACATGGTTGTAGAAGTATCCTGAAGACATTGCACAACAGAAGAAAGTGTAACGTGCATGGATGGAACTCCCCCACCCCCCACAGTTTTGTCTGTATGTAAGAGTGTTTTGGTAGATGTATAGAGGGACTATGTGTAAGACGCAAGAAAAAGATGAACTGCCAACATAGACTTAATTGAACTCAATAGTTGCAAGTAATACTTATGTTGTTAACAAAAAATACCATATCCACCATCTCTCTATCTCTTAACACGGCCGTGACCTTAAAGCTGATTAATATTAATGAACTTTGAAATGTGAAGCGCCATGCCCAAGCCAGTCTTACTAGCCTTGCCAGCAGATTATACTCCATTTCCAACAGCAGCAGCGTGGCTCTTTATGAGTATGTCAAAATAAGAACAAAGTGGCTAGGATAATAAAAGTTAGCGTAAAAGAAATTGTAATGAAATATGGCGTTCTTGTTCTGGAGGGAGTCATACCTCAAAACAAATTTTTATAACAGAAATATGTCATTCATAAATGTAAGAGATTTATTTCATAGCTTTATTTGATGTGGGCATTACTGGCTCAGTAGTTGGCACGGGTTTGATTCTGAGTCGGTGCCCAAACCCCAGCCTCTGGATGCAATGCTGCTCCAAAGTCTGGTCAAAATGCGACGGTTGAATCAGGAAGGACATCCAACCTAAAACGCATGCCAAGGTTTGTGTGGAGCCAATGGTCCACTGTGGTGACCCATTGATGGGATACCAACAACGAGTTCAGCAGTGCTACTACTACTACTACCGCTTACATTCTGGTTGATAAATTAGCAACATTTTGCGTGTAATTCAGTCATTCAGGTTTATAATAATGACCTTGTTTTGCACATACACAGGAATGTCACAAAGTCTTACATGTTACAACATAAGGCAGTATTTGCAAGAAACACCGGCTTGTTCAGCATTTTTTCCACTTAATCTTTTCATGTTGCCTGAGATCTAATGACCTACAGTATGTGCCATTAATTCGGTCTGGTGGTCCTCCCAGACTATACCGCTACACCGCTAAACTTGCAGAGACAGCCGGGGGTCCACTAACATCTAAAGGCAGGTATTCCAATAAACTTCATTGCGTTCAGGTGTTCTCAAGATGTCCTGAGCCAGCCCCTACACTAAAGGTGCGCTACGTGACAATACCAAGGACGGCATTTGCCTGGGGGGGGCTCGTAACCTTTAATCGCTCGAAAATAGGCAGAGCGCCTACATCCGTCACAACTGCTTAAGAATGTTATAAGAAAAAATGCAGAAGCTGAAGAGTAATGTCTTAGCATTGATCACGTTTTAACATGGACATTCAATCACATACAAATAATATTCCAATATAAAAGCATATAGTCAAATCTGCTGAATGTGTTAGCTCAAAGAATTTCTTTTACCGTCAGGGTTCAGAATCTTCAGTCATCTCTCTGATTTTTTTCAAGTACAAAAGCTACGAATATACTTCATCTAGGACTCTCTGATCAAGCCATCAGTAAACCACGTCAGCACACACACTTTTCAATACCACACACCCTTTCAGACTCGCCCTTCAAACAAATATAGCCGTGCACTCCGTATCAGTCTGTTGACGGTTGATGATAAAGTGCAATAACCGACCACCAAATACTCCGTGTTTGTGGATGTCCCATGAGAAAAACCTACAAGTTCCAACACATAAATTCTTCTTCTGTTCTGGATCCTGGGAGAGTTTTAGATCCGAAAAGTCTGCGCAGGTGTAGCTCCGATTGAGGAAAATGAATCCCAGGCTCAGACTATGAGAGGGTCTTGATGGTCTTCAACTTCTTTTGCTAGAATGAATAAAATGGATGGAGAGAAGGTTGAAAGAGAGTGCAAGAGCGTGTGTGTGTGTGTGTGTGTGAGTATGTGTCAGAGACATGATTATGCAATGCTAATTTACAATGCCAGTAAAACCTGTTTGGCTTGGAGTATATCATTTTTCTTCCTTTAAAGACCTCCTTTTTATTACCTGTTGGCCCGGGATATGTGCATGATTTCTCTCTTTCTATTTAACTATGCACATAGTTTAGTAACACAGATAAAGTATAGGGCCAAAAGTAGGGTATAGGACCAGCTGTTCATATGCTTTATGCTGTAGAATTCGGATTTGCCTTTGCTGAAAGTAAGAAGTGACATTGGCACAATTGAGATCCATAAGGACATGGTTTATTGATGTTGTTCCACTGTTGGTGTGGAAGAACTTAGACTTCTCCACGGCCACACTCAAACAAATCTAGTGGAAAGCCTTTAAGGAAGTGTTGAGGACGTTATAACAGCAAAGAGGGAACAAATCTGGAATGGTATAGGTATGATGGTCAGTTGTCCCCACTACTCGCATTATAGTGTGTATCTGTTAGTTTGTACAGTATTCTATTCGGCTTGCATATGCAAACTTATTTTCTTTTGAAAATGTAGGAAATAAATAAAGATTGTGGTTTTATTCTGTGCCGTTCAAAATAAATTAAATTCAACATCATTCCTGTTTTTGCACATCTATCTTCGATGTTTGAGGTTACAGATATCCATATTAAACAAACAGAATATTACAACTGTTACATTTAACAGACACCTTCATCCAGAGCGACTTACATTTTTATCTCATTACACATTTAAGCAGTTGCAGGTCAAGGACCCAACATGGCAGTCATGGGATTTGAACCTGAGACCTTCCAAACTGTAGTCCAATGCCTTAACCACTGAGCTACCCCCTGAACTATTACCACAACATGGAGCAGTCACCTAAACCTACCCCTAACCCTAGAAGCTAACGTTAACCCTAACCCTAGTGTTGGTATGTTTAAAGGTTCATATAATTAAGCTTAATATCATGGTAAAATTTAAATATTAAGCATTGATAATGGACAAGCTGAAGAACGATTGGTAGACCAGACTTWGAAAAAAAGCGCGATCGAGGTTCTGAAGTGGCAATTAGCTATAAGACACAAGTGATTAACCTTGGACACCACGACAATATATAAACTCAAAAATATCCTTCGCTAAGATTTTAATTAGCATTAGCCACTTATTCCAGTAGAATCCAATTCATTTCAATATCATTTTGCATAGGGCGTTCACACGCTGATCGAATGATGATGAAGCGTTCAGTACCTGCTGGAGGTGTGCATCGCTCATGTATCATACCGTGCAGAGTAAACAGACTGAAGACTAGCAGAGAGAAAAGAATGATGTAGCATTCCAGCTCAGTGAAGGGAGATGCCATCTGCTACACACACACACATCGTAAAAATAAAATGCCATTAAAATACATACGACTTGAACAAATATGACCCATCAAATTAGCAATGAATAAATCACGAACCAACCTGGACGTTCGGTGCAAAACACTCCAAACTCCAACTAAGCACACAATCCTCAAGACTTCACAAGTAATCCACAACACTTTTGGATGCTCACTGCGAGATGCTTAACTGCCTCTGTATCTGTGTGTGTGTATATACATATATATATGTGTGTGTGTGTGAGAGTGTGTACACTCTGTAATGTAATATGATGAGCAGGTAAAGCTGGTGCCTGGCTCATATTGCCAGCCGATTTAGGCTAATGAATGGTCTGCCTTAGATACAGTACCTGCAGTTTGACACACACACACACACGCACATGCGCAAACACAAACAAACATGAACTGAGTAATTATCCAAACCCCAGAACGACTGAATGTGTTGTTAGCACAGTATGGGTTCGAATGTTGTGTGCATGTGTATCCATGACTGTGTTTCTGTGTGCGCTTGTATAGGTCTATCCCAGTTGGATACCTGGTTGTCCTTAGTAACACTGCTGTATAGGGACAAAACGGGTGTTCTCACACACTGATTTTTGGATTTGTGTCCATTTGGCATGCAGTAGTTTTGAACAAATGTAGAAGGTTCTTGGCATAGCACGGTAGTTTTCACTCCCTTCCCATGATGAGTGTTTGGTGAGCTTAATACTCCTGTCTTCGCTTGTGGGGGGCGTGGCTTAGTGGGAAAGTTTGTACAGTATTCTCTGACTTCAACTACCACCATGGACATGAGCGTAAATTAAAAGCTCACATGCCATCCTGCTGTGTCTTTAAGTGGCATAAAGCCAACATGATCACACATAATAAAAACGTCTCCCGTTTCTCATGAGTCCACAACGCAATTACTGAGCGAGGCATTGTGTGTATCTCCCGTTTTATTGAAGGCCACGAAATATCATGGAGATGTTTCGGCATTTCGGCATTCCAACAATCACAATGCCAACCCTTTCTTGGCTTCCGCTTGCTGTAGATTTTCTCATCCCTCCATTGAGGGACACTTGTATAGCATTAATGTAGAAAGCTTTCTCAGGACGCCAGAGCTAAGATCCGAAACGCTGGCCTCCCAGGAACTCCTTTAATGGAGCAAATATGTAGAAATGGTTTGAAGGATTGTACTGGTGATGTGGTAATAACTCCCAGCCAAGTGATTCCATCAGTCTTGTGTCATGCCAATAGTAAAGCATCCCGAGACCATTCATGTGTGGGGTTGATTCTCAGCCAAGGGTGTGGGTTCACTCACAATTTTGCCTAAGAACACAGCCATGAATAAAGAATGATACAAAAACCTCCTCAGAGAGCAACTCTTCTCCCAACCATCCAGGAACAGTTTGGTGAAAAACAATGCCTTTTTCAGCATGATGGGGCAAAAGTGAGAACTACTGTAAGTGACTCGAGGAACAAACAAGTCAGTGTGAGGCCCAGAAGCTGATTGACAGCATGCTAGGTTGAATTGCAGAGATCTTGAAATAGAAGTGTCAACTCTTCAAATGTTGACTCTTTGCATAATCCAATTTTCAATTAAAGGCTTTGACATTTATGAAATGCATTTTTTTTTTGTAATTATACTTCAGTATATCATAGTAACATCTGACAAAAAGATCTAAAAACTCTGAAGCAACAGACTTCAATATTTAAAATGAATATTTGTGTCTTTCTCAAGACCGGCAGTAAATGTAAATCAGTTCATGAGAAATTTAGTCACAAGTCCCGGTTTTGACTTGAACACCCCATTCTAATATTAATTCTTAATAATAATATAGTTATATATAAGTTATATACTCACTGGCAGTAGAGTATTGTCTTTTGAAAAGCGCKCTGTGGTGCGCTGCTGTCCAAACCCGAGCAAAATGTCAAACATCAAACCATTTGTGCTGTATGTTAAGTTTCTCTTCCTGTTTTTTTTTAAACATTACGATAGGGATATTTTTACACAGTGGCATGGTGGTTTAGTGGTTAGCACTGTGGCTAAGCCTAACTAGGCTAACTGATGTTCACAACTAGCCCATAGTGCATGTGTGTGTTTGTGTGTGTGTGTGTGTGTGTGCATTGGCATGCTATCCAGGGTGTACTCTGCCTTGTGTCCAAAGTCTCCTTGGATAGGCTCAAGGCTCTAGTGATGGRAAGTTTGAATAATTTTAGTGACTCAGTTTTTTGAGTCTCGTTCATCAAAATGAATCATTTAGTTCGCTTAGTTCTTTTGATCAGAAATAAAATTAAATGTTACCTTTTCAATAAACAGACCCCCAACACAAATTTTGGCTATAGTTCCAGTAATGAAAATATGACAAGGCAGCTAAGGACATTATTATAAAAAGAATGTGCAGCTCACCATCATATCTTCTAGTCTGAGTCGTTCGTTCTTTTGAATCATAGCACAAGAGAACAAACACAGAACAAAAGACTCTTCATTGAGAAGAATCGTTCAATTCTGTTTCCTGTGTATTGCACTGCATAGTCTATGGGAGTCATGTGACAAAAGAACGAACGATTCGGACCAAAAGACTCAAAGGTAACTACTCATTTCTGTTTAATGTACATAACCTACAGAGGTTTTCAGATGATTTGTACATGTACCCCCAGTAAAAAAAAAAAGAACAAATCACTCTCAGAGCCTACTTCACGTTAAAGACTCGTCCAAAAAAAACCCAAAAACAAACGAATCTTCATGGGTGGCCCATCACTACCAAGGCCCCCTGTGTCCCTCTATAGGATAAGCGATATAGAAGATGAATTATATGTTTACTCTCCATTTTCACAGGCTCAAAGGTAATTGAACAAACAAATCAATATAAAGATTATGCTGAACACTTGGATGCAAATACTTTATACTCAATGACTGCATGAGACACAAATACCCAGTTTCTTCTCTTGAGCTGCTCTGCCAGAGCTTTACTGAATCTGCTTGTGTGTGGGTGTTTCTGCCTTCTGTCTTGAATTCAGCAAGTGAAATGCAGCTCAATTAGGTTGAGCTCAGGTGACTGACTCATATCCTTTGGCACGGGTGTGCATTTTGGGTTATTATCCACCTGTAGCGTACAGCACTGGCTGAACCTAACAGTATTACAGCATTGAATGTGAGCAGAGAATATCACTATGTACACAACAGAATACATCCTGCTACCTTTATCAGCAGTCATATCATCAATAAACACCAGTGAGTCAGTTCCAGTGGCAGCTATACATACTCGTGCCGCAACCCACATTGTCTCCGACATGTTTGACAGGTTTTATGGTATGCTTCAGATCACGAGCCCTCCCTTTCCTTCTCAATATTCTTCTTATCCAATAATTCTGGCGACAATAATCGGGCTTCAGGACTAGGCAGACCTTTGTTTTAGATGTTTTCTAGAATATCCTGGTCTGGACTTTTCTGTTTCCAAGTTGAGGTAAACTGAGTTGTCTTTTTTTTTACCACATTCATGAAGGAACCTCTTTAGTGTAGACCTTTAATAATGGCATGCCAACCATCTCAAGAGTCTTCTTGTCTTTTTTGGACTATAGATCGGCTCCTTCCTTTGCACTGAATGGATCTTAGGTGGTAGAGCAGTAGCTTTGAAAAGGCCTCCATCTAGTGTACACCAAGAGATGTGCATCAAGCTATATTCCAAGTAACTTGCCATGCCTATGCTTTGATTTGACCACAATGTGCAAGTTTCGCAAAATTCCTGGGGTGAATATTATAGTTTTATATGAAAACTCTAACTGAAATGCATCTCACTCACTCATCGTCTATACAGCTTTATCCTCTACTCAGGGTCACGGGGGGCTGGGAGCCTATCTCAGGAGACTTAGAGTACAAGACGGGGTACACCCTGGACAGGGTGCCAAGCCATCGCAGGGCAGACACGAATACTTACACACTACAGCCAATTTGGGAACGCCAATTAACCTAACCTACATRTCTTTGGACTGTGGGAGGAAACCGGAGTACCCGGAGCTCCATGCACACACAGATGGGAATCGAATCTGGCCGGGGATCAAACCCAGATAACTGGAGGTGAAAGCCCTTGCTTCATCCATCACACGTCCTTAAGTGAGCGGTCCTTTAACCTGTCCAGCTGTCTTACTTCGTCATTTTGGCACTCTGCTCAAAGAGACAACTTGACATTGACATTGACATTTTTGCTAATACCACCAACACAGTCACGCTTGTCATCTAAAGTAGCTAAGCTGAGTGCTGTCAGGACGCCTGCGTTGCACAAGAAAAATCAATATCCAAAGCATAATCRTACATGTATTGAATTATGTTATTGTATACGTTTATGAAAAAAGGAAGGTTGATAAGGCAGGTGATAAAGTTGATTGACCAACTTGTGTTGAGGTCCTATGATTCTAAGTTAATTAGCTGCTCCAGGGCCGTAGGGGAGGAGATTTCAGGATAAAATAACCACTAAGCCCTCATAACCACGTGTTCAGTGACCAGGCTAATACTATTAGTCTCTCTCTCTCTCTCTCTCTCTCTCTCTCTCTTTCAGGTTTTTGTGGACTGAGAGACTCAGGCTCTACCGAGTAAGGCCTCGCTGACTCTGCCTTGTTGACTGGGTTTCAAGGATATACTGTATACATTTGCGTTTGGGAATGTACATCAGCCATGTGGACGGTTTAGTTTGATCTCTTTGAAGGACAAGTTGAGAAGGAGTATTCCAGGATCCACACCGTTATCATGCCTGTGCATCAGATATCGGTCCTGCCTGTTAGTGCGGATTCTAGTTTTAATGGGCAGAGCAGCATCAGAACCAGAAATAAGAGTAAAGAAAATAAGGTAAGACCATGTATATACAAGCTTTTATAGATAGCGCACTGGGTATTTCATAATACAGATTTCTTAAATGCTTGTCTCAGTGACATTGTCCTATATAAAACCTTTTTATGCAAGTGCAAAATGCTCACACACCTCGATAGAAGAGGGAATAGTTAAATAAGCAAAGCAAATAAAAACCGGATTTGGTCTGGGACCGGATGATTAAACAGATCCAGAGACTGAGGCCAAGCACAAAGTATGATCGGTGCCAAAAACCAAAACTGGGGCAGGACMCCAGTTGTTGATGTGGTTTGATAGTAGCATGGTGACATTTGTACAGCATTTGTACTGAATGGCCAGGGTTAAGGCATTGGACTATGGTTCAGAAGATCCCAGGTTCAAACCCCATGACCACCAGGTTGCCGCTGTTGGGCCCCTTGAGGAAGGCCCTCAATCCTCAGCTCAGGGGGCCCTTAGGTCTCTCAATGGCATTTTAAACATACAACCCATTAAAGTTATTGAAACTCAGCACCGTTCTTTTATGCTCCAGGTGAAGTGAGTGCACTTCAGGATCCACTTCTGGAGGTACACTGTACGGMAATGTCCTGGGTTATCTTGTGTTTTTACTGCAAAGCACGCCGAGCAATGGCATTGTTGCTCTTTCATGATGACCATGTCATGTAGACGAGTGAATTGTCTGTCTGAAGTAGTATGGAAAGCACTTTGGGGTAGTATGGAAAGCAACCCATTGCTCATACTTTTTCTTGCATTATGATGTCATCATGACTTCATGAAAAAACACTTCATGGTTCATGTACATTGTTTCTAAAGTAAAGATTTTTATCCTGACTGAACGTACATTTTTTACCAGCTAAATGGAAGACAAAAATTCATCCAACTAACTAACTAACTAACTTGTTCCCATGCACAAAACAGACCCAGTTTCTTTATCTCAGCTTTAGCTCAAGTAATAGGATTGGTGTGTCTTAGCGTTTCTGTGATGTTAAAGTACATTGWTAGATAATGCTACTTCAACCATGATAGAAAATTATTTACTCTGGGCTCAATTTTTGAAAGGCTTGAGCCACTCGACATTACGTCTTATTAAATACAATAAAAATTATGTAGATGAAATTAAATACAGTGGAACCTTGCATTGCAAGTACCTTGGTCTGCGAGTGTTTCGCAGAGCAAAAATGCTAAACAAATTTAAACAGCATTCAGCATCATCAGCATAATAATCACTGGCCTGATCATCTGACTCAGGCTAGTGGATTGGCAACCTGTGATGGATTGGCAACCTGTCCAGGGTGCACCCTGCCTTGTACCCTAAGCTTCCTGGGATAGGCTCCAGGTCCCTGTGACCCTGAATACAGAATAAAGCGGTATAGAAGATGAGTTAGTGAGTAGATACGGCTAAAGAATGGATGCCAGCTAATGTTCTGTATTGCTTAAAAGTCCTTCGTCTCCTGTGTTGTTTTAGGTGCATAGTTCTACACAAGAGCCAGCACTAAGTGGCATTTCACAGACTTTCGCCACACCTTCCTGTCAGGAAATGTGCAGGTGGGTGGAACTAAAGCTCTTAAACCAAGAYGTGAAAATGAATTAAAAATGAAAATTAAATTGTGTGTGTGTGTGTGTGTGTACATCCAGCACTGGTGCCTTGTTGTGTCATGGTCCAGACCATAGCACCRCCATCGTTGAGGCAAACCACACTGCCATCTCTAAGCAACAGATGAAGCGTCGATACCGACGACACCGGAAGAGCAGTGGTTGTGGACCAGAGTGTGTGGACCAGTCAAGAATCGCAAACACCAAGAATGACTCTTCTTCAGGAGACGAACAGTACCACAGGGCAGCTCGGTCCTGGAGTCGTGAGAAAGCTCGGCGTAGACGACGTCCACTTGCGCTCCCGGGTTCTTGTGGGGATAAAGSCCAGMAACAGGACCTCAAAATGTCTCAAAGGACATCCTTAAATATGGACGAGCTAGACAGCAAGTCAGCCAGACAGAGTGAGTGTGAGACTAGCAAAGGTAGTAAGGAGGAGGAGGAGAGGCCAATCACAAAGACTTATGAGGAGCGGGGATCAGGAGACGCAGATATGGCCGTCCCTACAGCTCAGAAGTGTACAGAGGCGTCCAATCARGACAGGACTCTACAGGAAGCGTGCACTGATAATGAACCTGAACTGTGCAGGTGAGAGAGTAATAAAGAAAAAAGAGACAACATAGAGAAAACATGTGCACTGATGGTCTGTTAAAGCGTTGTTGTGTGTGTAGGATCTGCCACAGTGAAGGTGATGAGGAGTGTCCTCTCATCTCGCCGTGTMGGTGCACAGGGAGTCTCCGCTTCGTGCACCACGCCTGCCTGCACCAGTGGATCAAAAGCTCGGACACACGGTGCTGCGAACTGTGTAAATTCAACTTCATCATGGAGACGCACCCCAAACCCTTGCGCAAGGTTCGACACTCTATCTCGCGCGTAAACAAAACGCAAAATGTTAAAGTGTCTAAAAAGATTAATGCTAATTGGATCCTCTCTGGGACAATATGCTTCATTTCTTAGTTTATTTCATTGCATCGTCTCTCTCTCTCTCTCTCAGTGGGAGAACTTGCAAATGTCCGCAACTGAACGCAGGAGGATCTTCTGCTCCGTGATCTTTCACCTGATGGCTGTGGGGTGTGTCGCCTGGTCTCTTTATGTCTTCGTCCTCATTCACCACACTACTGAAGGATTAGACCAAGGTAAAGTGCACAGTGGTCAAATCCCAAATCCCTTTTTCCACTTTGTTCTAATTCTAATACGTTCTCGTTGCTATGGTAACAACTTATCTGGATCATGCTTTATATAATCCAAGGCTTATCATAAAAAGATTTTWAAAAAYGATCTTTAAAAGGATTTTCGTTCTATACCTACGTTGGCTTGTTGTATATTAAAAAAAAGGCCATAAATATTTGCACCCTTAATGAAAATAAGCAAAAAAATTCACACTCAGTGTTTATGTCCCAGTCTTCTAATTGGACTCTGCTGTAATTGTATACCTCTCTGTGTTGCAGCACCGCTGGAGTGGTTGTTCTGGACCAAGCTTGGCATTGTCGCCCTCAGCATAGTGGCAGGCCTCATTTTCATGCACATCCAGTGCAAAGTCTACCTAAACCTCTGGAAGCGTCTGAAGGCTTTTAACCGTGTCATCTTTGTGCACAACTGCCCAGACTCGGTTTGCAACGGAGCTGAAAAAGCTCCGCCCCCTCAATCTGTTTCCACCCACCAGACCCAAACTACCGTTCACTGTCCTGGCCCAGAAAGGCAAAGTGCAGAGGTGCCACCAGTTTAATTAATTTATTTTTATGATGGTTCTGTTTGGTGGAACTGACTTCTTTTCCTTAATTATTATGGGAAAAGTAATTTCATTCAACTGGATATGGACAACACATAGCTTAGCACTCGGAAATTTACCTTGTCTTACTGTCTAATGGATGGTTCCAACAGTGGCAACTCGTCAGCATCAGGGCCTGAACCGTGCACCTTCTGGTCTGTAGTCCAACACCTTAACCACCGAGCCACTCCTGCCTCACTATCTTATAAAATCATTTAATTTTGAAGCCAAATATACCAACTGTATTCACCAGGACATTTTGCGGAAAAACTATGACCTCAAACATCAGCACTAAGGCCTCCGAGTGGCGCAGTGGTAAAGCGCTCACTCTATCATCCAGAGATCGCAAGTTTGATTCCCGGGTGATGCKGTAACCTCTCGCAGCCGGAGGTCTAGAGAGAGCTGATTGGCCGAGCTCTCTCAGTGGGAAGGGATGAGAGGTACTTAGTGCTCCCACTTTAATCGCGGCTCTACAGCCAATCAGGGCACCTGGAGCTCTCGCAAGCGGAATGAGAGGATAGCGCTGTCCTCTGAGTGTTACGCCACCTCCAACGGTGCCTGAGCGAGCAGTTCGAAAAGATAGCGGCAGCTGGCGCCTCGTAATTCGGAGGAAACACGTGATAGTCTTCGGCCCTCCCGACTGAGTGGTAGTAGTAGCTTAATGTGGAGCCCCCTAGTGACGGGGAGGAATTGAACATGACTAAATTAGGGAGACAATCGGAAAAAAAAAATCTGTACAAATTCTGCACAATTGTGAAGCACTGAACATAATTAAAGGTTAAAACACTGGATTGTGCCCCTTTGACATATTAACTATGATTATAGTTTTCTGTGACAGTCTCTCATAAATCATAAAAAAAASTCTAATCATTAAAGATGTTAAATTTCTTAGTCACATGCTAAGTCACATGCTTGTCAGTTATTTCTATTAAATTTCCACTTTGTCCATGGATGTGATAATCGTTAAGTAAAAATGATGCACTCTTTTAACCCTAAGACCATATATTTGACACCTGTCCATATCTGTACCAGCTCATGAAAAATACATCATGAATAATGATTCAAAAAAAAAAAAAAAACTGGACAAACCATCTGTGACACCATAAATAAATAGGTTTTCTGAAGAGTGGTTTTGGTCATCACCATCTTGGCATGAGCTGACTCCTTAAAACCCTGGTTAATCCCTAAATTGGGAAAGGGATGTAGCCAGTGGTCGAATTGCAAAAAAAAGATTTCAAGCGTGATGGCAGCTCTTTTGGCCGGGGTTATATATTAACAAAATATAAGCTTCATTAAATCATTTGTTTTTTTTCCCATGGCTTTCATCTGGGGAGGATTATAAGAGTAGAACAAAAACCTACGTAAAACATTAGTAATGAAAAAAATTAATAGTACTGTAGTTTTGTACGACTACACGACTTTTATGGCATTTAAAAATCTATTTTTGACCCATTTGTACCCAAAAGGCAAAGTTCTTGATCTACCAGTTAATCTTCGTTCCCACCCTCACCTATTGACATGAGCACTGGGTTATGGATGGACAGGATGTGAACGCAGTCATCCGTGAAAAACTTGAAGTAGAAGCACTGCTCCTTTGCGTAGAAAGGAGTCAGATGTATTGATTCAGGCAATTTGTAAGGATGCCATCAGGATGCCTCCTTAAGACAGGTGCTCTTGGAACGTTCAGTTAGGAGGCCATGGGGCAGACCTAGGACTAGATGGGAAGATTATAACTCCACACTGGCCTGGGAACGCCTCAGGATCTCTCAATCAAAGTGTGTTAATGTGGCCAAGGAAAAGGAAGGGGTTTTCTACTGGAACTGCGACCCCTGTGAACCAACTTCGAGTAAGCAGGAGAAAATGGATGGAGCCAGCAATAGAATAGTAGCCATTCGAGGAAAGTTTTGGCATGTCTGTGTTGGCATCATTTCTTACTTCACAGTTAGCCACACTAATAATAATAATAATACTAATAATAATAATGGGACTGGTCAGACATCCTTCAGGGAACTGTCTAGTTCCTGGCCTGAGGCTAAAGTAAAGGAACAGTCTGAGTCGAAAGACATGAACAGATCATTTCCAATAGAAGTCAATCAGTTATAAATCTGACTGGAACATTTAAATAGATTTTTTTTATTTTAAAATAGATGTAGCAGCATCACAACAGCCCAAACAGATATATACAGCAAATTATGACTAGAAATTAACTTGTTCTTTGTACTCAAACACAGACACGCACTGTATCAGTCATCCACACTTAAAAAAAAAAAAAAAAGAAAAAAAAAAGGAAAAAAGAACGCTTTCTTCCATAGCTGTTTTGCATCATGCTTCATTGTCCGAAAGCTCTGCATCAGAATCCTGAAGCACTTCATCATCATCACCATCACCATCATGCTCCTCTTCCATGGTGTGCGTTTCTTGCACTGCAGTGTGTTTTTTCTCTAGGCCTTTSGCTGAAACATTGCGCATCTTGATGTTGGGCAGTTTCTTCAGATCCCCGTTCCACTCTCTGTCAAATAACAAGGAAATGTTTTCACTGCTTTCAGTTCAACAAAGACATTTCTTTAGCACTGCACATATCCTGAATACTTTTCCTGAATTCGCCTGAATTCTCTTTATTCGTAAGTAAGCCCGTAGTATATAAAGTGTCCACCAGAATTATTTGCACCCTTCATGAGAATGGGCAAAAATCAATATAGCCTGTATTAGCAATAACAGAATTTAAGTTTGATAACAATAATTCTGGGAAACATTAATTGAKTAACTGAGATATCACTTCCCTTATTTCTCAAATTTTTGGGTCAAGTCTTCTTACCTGAACGTCTTCAAATGCTTGCTGTTGATTATATCTGGGATCTCTGTGAAAGTAAAACAAGATGAACTGCATTAAGAGAAGATACATTTGGGTCTTTGGATAATAAAGGTAAGGAGATTACCGACCGAAGCCGTTCCCATCGTACTGGGCGCGCTCTCTTTCCATCGTCTGCTTTATGATGGCTTCTCTGGAGAAATGCAGTCGACCCTGACGCCCTTTGATGCTGTTGGCCAGTTCGATCTGCTCTAATTCCGCATCAAATCGGTGAAGGTACCTGAGTAAGAGAACACACTGTGGTTACATAGCAATCCATGACCCTCTGCCAACACCACCTTGCGCTCCCCTTATATAGCTTGTGTAAGGAGTGTAATATCTTACCTCTCGATGATTTCACAAGCCTCTTGTTTAGAATATTCTAACTTGTCTGAATCCAGCTGACTTTGGAACCATAAAAGTTTTTCTCCTGTTGATGGACCAGAACAGGTTACACTTAATGTTTACTTAATAATTCATTACACTCTCGAAATGAGATTCCTTATGTAAATGTTACACTGAACACAAGAATTCCTACATGGCTTTCGAATCCTCACAGGACTTACCAATTAAATTTAAACGCTGGGCCTTTTCATTTTTTAACCTGGAAAAAAGAAAACGGAAAAGTTACACAAACACACTGTATGAAAGAAGTGGGGGAAAATCAAACAATCTATACTTATACAAATGAAATTAAACCGTAGTGATTTCAGATGCTATTCATTAATAATTTAWTTGTTTATATGAGCAAAAGCTTGGACAAACCTTATTTTTTATTGTTTTCAACATTGGACAACACTAAAATTTTGACATAAATATGGAATTATGGAAGTCACCAAAAGCAAGTTACAAAACCAAGAACATGTTTTATATTATTGTTTCTTCAAAGTCTTTTAATTTGATGACAGCCTTGCACATTCTTGGCATTCTCTCAGTCAGCCTCATGAGGTGTTATTTTCCAAACAGAGTTCATAGAGGTGTTGAGTACTTGGTGGCTGCTTTTCCTTTACTCTCCGGTCCAATTCATCCCAATCCGTTTCAATTGGATTGTTTGAGTGATCCTGGAGGCCAGGTCACCTGATTCAGCACTCCATCACTCTCCTTCTTAGACAAATAGCTCTTACGTAACCCAGAGGTGTGTTTGGGGTCATTGTCCTGTTGGAAAGTAAATGATGGTCCCACTAAGTGCAAACCACTTGTGGTCCCTGGTGGTCTAGTGGCTAGGATCGGTGCTCTCACCACCGCGGCCCAAGTTTGTTTTCTGGTCAGGGAAGTTAAGTTTAGGGCGGTGGTGGCTCAGAGGGCTAAGGCACTGAGCTACAGATCGGAAGATCGGCGATTCCCAGCTCAGGTTGCCATTGTTGGGCCCTTGAGCAAGGCCCTTAACCC
Source organism: Clarias batrachus (assembly GCA_003987875.1). Lineage (NCBI taxonomy): Eukaryota > Metazoa > Chordata > Actinopteri > Siluriformes > Clariidae > Clarias > Clarias batrachus. The sequence goes on along the minus strand of QMIH01000464.1, from coordinate 206,214 downwards.
TTCCTGCTCCAGGAGCGCTGTACCATGGCTGACCCTGCGCTCTGACCCCGGTTACGCTGTGATATGCGAAGAAGGAATTTCACTGTGCTGTAATGTATATGTGACAAAATAAAGGCTTAATTAAAAAAAAAAAAAAAAAACGGTTGTGTTAGCAATGCTGGTCAAGTGTGCTCTCACTTTTGAGTAAGTTTGACTGTTTCTTGCCATAATATGGATTTGTACAGGTGTAATAGTAGCAATAATTGGGCTATTGACTGTGACCTTCTTGACTTCCTCTGCACAAGACAACAAATGATCTATAGCACACCAAGAAGGCAAGAAATTAACTCTTGACAAAGCACAGCTGTAAACTGAAAAACATCAGTCTGGTGGGAGAATGCCATGAGTGTGCAAAACTGGCATCAAAGCAAAACTCCTTTTTTTTCTCTGTTTTATACATAATTCTATGGTTGTTCTTTCATAGTTTGGATGTCTTCAGTATTAATGTTCAGCCGTGGCCAAAAGTTTTGAAAATGTTGAAAGTAATATTTGTGTCAAAGTCTGCTGTTTCAGTATTTTTAGATATTTGTGTCAGACGTTACTATGGGATAATTAAGTATAATTACAACCATTTCACAAGTGTCAACGAGTTTATTCACAATTCCTTTCAGTTTATGCTAAGAGTCAATATTTGCAGTGTTGACTCTTCTTTTTCAAGACCCTGGCATGCGGTCAAGCCACATCCAGAATGATGGCAGCCTGTTCTTGCATAATCAATACTTGGAGTTTGCCAGAATTTGTGGGCTTTCATTCTTGAGCTTAAGATCTGGGGAGTTTCCTGGCCATGGACCCCAATTTTTCTTTTGTTTCCCCCCACTTAGTTATCACTTTTGCTTTACGGCAAGATGCTCCATGATGCTGGAAAAGGCATTGTTCGTCACAAACGGTTCCTGGATGGTTGGGAGAAGTTGCTCTCAGGGGATGTTTTTGTATCATTCCTTAGTCATGGCTGTGTTCTTAGGCAAAATTGTGAGTGGGACATCATATACCATAGTAACATCTGACAACAAGATCTAAAAACACTGAAAAAGCAGATTGTGTGAAAAAATACCATTTGTGCCATCCTCAAAACTTAAACGGTTAAGGAGAAGGTGTTCCCAATTTTTTTTTACTAGCGTGTGTGTAGCAATCTAGTTCTCTCTCGCGCACAAACACACCTTTGAACAAACGGTCACATTAAGCCAGTGCACCAAACGCGCGAGCGCGCACGCACGCACGCACTCACTCTCCCCGCTCTTACTTGTCTTTCCTGTCCTGTTTGTGAGCTGCTCTGGCCAGAGAAGCCGCTTTTCTGCTATAAGGATGGATCACTTTCTTCTCCACCGCGTTCTTCCCTTTCACCACTTTCGGCTGTGAAAAAATAAATAAATATTTACTTTAACTGGCTTTCAGCGTTGTTTATTAATACATTTAAAAAAAAGTCAGTATAACTACACTTGCCATGTCTGCTGTTCGAGGTTAGCTCCGCTCACGTGCGTCGTTTAAGGGAACAGATTTTCGAGGTGCACAAGTCGGTCCGTCTGTGTTTTCGGTCCCGAATTTCGCGCACCGACATAAATGGTTCCGGATTATAATCACTAAAAGTCTCAGGGATTTATGAGAACAAAATTGTACATATCATATCATATCATATCACATACCATACAGTGAAGTCTGGGGGTTATTATAGAAGCGAAATATTCTGATAAAAGCGTTTGGATTTGTAATAGAATGATTCAAAAGGTAACATATAGCAGGGTGTGTTTCTGTATATAATAAGAATTGGAAACTATGGACATATTTATATATTCATATTTAATGGAGTCAACATTTCTAATAATATAAATAGGAATTTTATTAATTGTATAATTTGTGAATTAAGGCAGCGGTGACTTAGCTGTTAGCACTGTGGCCTCACACACCTCCAGGGTCCAGAACTCGGGAACATACATTCTTGACTGGACTGTCTTTGCATATGAGATAGTCCTAACAGCTCACACACACTGGCAGAATATAAGATACCCAGGCTAGTGCTCACATATGTCCTGGACTGGAATGACCATCAATTGAGACACGATCAAAGCCAGTAAATGCGGAGCTGAAGGATGAGCGAGCCTGATCTGTTTTGCTCTTGAGACAAAGTGATACAGAATGACAGTATGTGATCTTTGGTAATATACTGTATATAAACATGTTATTGTGTGATATTGTCATGCTATTAAGCAAGCCATTAAAATAAACTGATGAAGCTTACTAACACACTTATTCACACACTATGGACAATTTGGGAATGGCAGTTAGCTTACATCTACATGCCTTTGGACTGTGGGAAACCCACCAAGCACAAGGAAAATATTCAAACCCCATACACACAGAGACGGGAATCGAATCTGGCCAGGAAATGAATCCGGATCTGGGAGGTGCAAGGCACCAATGCTGACCAGTAAGCCACCATGCCAGGCTAAATTTAGTTGATGTCCAACTAAATTTAAACTTAAACTTAAATTATGGCCGAGGGACATTGTCATGCTATATCAGGTTCCAGTGAATGCAATATTATATTGCAATGCAACAGTATCCAATTTTGTTGCAATTTGGGGAAAAATAAAAACATCAAAGGCAGTGATGGTCGCATGTCCACATACTTTTGGCCATCTAGTCTAGCTACTATAGCATATATCATACAAAAAGAATATAATTGCTTCACATTGAATGCAATTATTAATTATAAAACTATGCAATATTTTAAAGACGGAACAGCTAACAGGTGCAGTATAGGAGGAGGGCAACATCAACACAAGCTGAGCAATTCAATCAATTTGATCAAAAAATTCCAATGTCCTGTTCTTTTTTTTTCAATAAAACCCCAAAAGGTCCAATTTCTAAAAAAAAAAAAAGTTTTCAGGACTAATAAACGCATCACACACAAACTACAAAATGTAGACATTTATTCTACACAATACACAAAATGAAACATCAAAAATGTCAAAAAAGAAAGTTGAGAAATGTCCCTCTCAGTTACAGATTTTAATTACTATCGAGCAATAAAAATGACTGCAGGCCAACGTTACATCAAAACATTAAATACAAAAAAAAAAAAAAAGAAAAAAAAAAAAAAAAATACAAAAAAAAAAATAAAATAAAATAATTTTTTTTATATATATATAAAATCATTCAATAACGAACAACAAGGTCGTTGGACTCAGTTGGGTTTCATGGGAGCCGGCAGGTTAGCCGAAGCTTGCTCTAAAAAGGCCAGCGGCCCCTGTGGAAGCTCTGTAGGCTTTTTGTGCTGAACGTTAATGTCCTCCAGCACCTGCTGCCAGTGATGAATCTTGGCCAGATGCTTCTGAATCAACATTTCCTTCCTCTGGAGCTCGTTCCTCAATTCCGATATGTCCTGCATGTCAGACGTAAACAACATGACAAGGCTTAGCCATGAACCCATACAATAAATGTGAAAATGTGGTACCAAGCAGTAAGAAACCCACCTCTTTCTCCACCTGCTCTGGTTTCTGTACCGACAGCTGTAGCCTCTTTTGAAGGAAAAAACATTCTGTCTGTCGGGCTACATCAAGAAACTTCTGAATGCACTGGTCGACCCCTTTAAAACATACACACAAACAAATATTATTATTACCATTTTATTTCCATTAAGACTCTGGTCACCTATAATATGTTCACTATTTGCATGTTCACTTAAAAGGTATCGAATCAATGAGCTAACCCCCCGCCCCCCCCTTTTTGGGGGGGAAAAGGTATAGTGGGGTTAAAAAGACGATGAGTGTGAGATTATGAACTAAAAGCAAGACATTTGCATTCAATACAGGACAAAGTAGGTGTATGAAGGAGTGGGAAAAAATGGGAAGATGAAGTAGTAATTATCAGACTACTAACTGGACACGGCAACCTCACTCTTCTTATAGTAGGTAAATATGCAACAGAACTCTCTGAGAAATGCCAGGAAAGTAAGACTGAACTAGAGAGAGTAGAAAGCAATGGCAAGAGTCTTTTAGAATGTGGAGTCACTGATCATTTGATGTTTCAAGAAAGCCAGGTCTGGAAAATCGGCTTTAGTGAGCCAGGAAGATGAGAGAGAATGAAGTCTACAGTTGGCCGTAATGTGACCTACTTGATTACAACCGCTGTTAAACAACAAAGAAAAAGAGGAAGAAGAATAAGACTCGTTCTCAAACAAAAACAGTTACTTTTGCACATGATCCTTAACCAGGACTCTCACCTGTTCTGATTTCCTCTTGGTCGGTCCCGTTCACATAGTCTTGGCTGACTAAAGACGCAAAACATGCCTGTTTTGGGGGGGGGGGGGGTGAGACAGGTACAAATACTGTTATACATAACATACACATGAAAAATAAGCACATTCCAGAACCACTGTATGGGCTTTATTTATCTAATAGCCGATTATTATTTTTATTATTATTATTACATTATGTATCCTGCTTTCATATTTAGCTACAGTCTTATGTAAAAGTTTAGTCATCCCTTAATAAATAACAGATTTTGGTGATTTAAAAAAAAGAAAAAAAAAGATGTTAACATGGTCTCTCTTAGAAGTGGAAAAAATTCAGAATATTTTCTGCAAACATTGGTTCATAGTTACTTTTTATGTCATAAATTGAACAAACAAAAAAAACATTTTGTGGCATTCTGTAAATGTTTAGGCACCCTACATAATCAATACTTAGTAACACCTCCTCTGGCAAATATCACCGTTTGCAAACGCTTTTTTTAGCCAGCTAGAAGTCTTTCAATTCTTGTACTTGGAATTTCCCCCCATTCTTCCTTGCAAAAGGCTTCTACAGTAGTTCTGTAATATTTTTTGGTCGTCTTGCAGGCACTGCTCTTTTAAGATCTACCCACAAATTTTCACTGATGTCTAAATCAGGGAACTGTGATGGCCTTTCCAAAACCTTCAGCTTGAGGTACTCCATAGTGGATTTCGAGGTATGTTTAGGATCATTGTCCTGTTGTAGAAGTCCATCCTCTTTTCAGCTTCAGCTTTTTTACAGATGGTGTGATGTTTGCTTCCAGAATTTGCTGGTATTTAGTGGAATCCATTCTTCCCTCCACCTGTGCAACACAACCCCAAAGCATGATAGATCCACCACATGCTTAATAGTTGGCAAGGTGTTTTTTTCATAAAATGCTGCTCCTTTGTTCTCTAAACATGCCTTTGCTGATTGTGGCAAAAAAAGTTCTATTTTAACTTCATCAGTCCACAGCACTTGTTTCCAAAACGCATCAGGCTTCTGTAGATGTTCTGTTACATACTTCTGACGTTGGGATTTTATTATGGGGACGGAGGTAAGGTTTTCTTCTGGTTTCTTCTTCTTCCATGAAGATCTTGTGTAACGGTGCACCACCACTCCAGTCTGCTAAATCTTCCTGCAGGTTTTTTGCAGTCAAACTGAGGTTTGATTTGTCGTTCTGACCCGCATACGAGCACTTCTCTCCCAGCGTTTTCTTGGTCTTCCAGACCTCATCTTGACCTCTAAAGTTCCCCTGAACTGCCATCCCTTAATGACATTTCTCACTTTGGAAACTGCAGACTGACGACACTTTGCTATCTTCTTGTAGCCTTCTCCTGCATTGTGGGCATCAATAACTTTCATTTTCAGAGTCTTACACAGCTGCTGAGAGGAACCCATGGTTGTTAAGTGTCTGCAAGTGTGTGCACAAGGTTTGAAGAGTCAGAGTATTTGTAAAGCTTTGAAATTGGCATTTACTAATGACAGCTGTTGCCATGAATCAGATTGTAAAAAAGAATCTGAGACTCTGGAGCTCTTAGGGGGCCCAAACATTTGCACAGTGCCATAATAAAGTTTTTATTATATATTTTTGTCCAATTTATGGCATAAGAAATGTGCCATAAATGCATCAATGTTTGCTGAAAATATTTTGGTGAATATATTTTTAATTTCCAAGACATCTTTTCAATAAATTTTTTTTTWAAAAAATCACCAAAATATTTTATTTATCATGGGGTGCCTAAACGTTTTCATAAGACTGAGTATATCTGGCACGAGAATGCTACTACTAGATGAAAGTTGCTTGCTAATTAACAAGCTAACCCAAACACAACAACAAATCTGATACACAGGAAGCGCCCTTACTTCGAAAGAAGCTTCTAGATCATCGACTAAAGTGTTCCCCGCTGCTCTGCTTCCCGGAGCTCCGGGGCCGGGCGGAGGCGGGTGAGAACCAGGTGGCTGCTGCGGTTGTCCCGGGAACATTCCACCCATGGAAGACGCCATCTTCTTCTTTTCCGCTGTTCGCTGCCAGCGAGCGGATATTTAGTGTACAGCCCCATAAATGAATGTATTGTCTGCTGCCCCTAGGGGATATTTTGTGTACAGCCCCATATACGAATGTGTAGTGTGCTGCCCCTAGCGGATATTTGGTGTGCAGCCCCCATATACGAATGTATTGTATGCTGCCCCTAGCGGATATTTGGTGTACAGCCCCCATATACGAATGTATTGTATGCTGCCCCTAGGGGATATTTAGTGTACAGCTCCCATATACGAATGCAGTGTACAGTACTTGTACCGGTTCCTGGCGCGTTGCTTTAATGTACTGCCACCAACTGGATATAGGATTTATTTAGTTATTTATAGCATGACTTGGATGCATTTAATTCATACATAAAAGCATTTCCTCTATAAATTATATATTTCATATTCCGCTCTTCTTCTTCTTATTATCTTCTATATATTTTATTCATTTCCATTCCCTAATTTATCTTTTATTATTATTTCTATCGATAATTTGTGTTTAAAGGTCACAAGCGGTCGTATAAGCATTTCACTGCATATCGTACTGTGTATGACTGTGTATGTGACAAAAATTAGAATTAGAATTATTTTTTAAATAAAATGAATAAATAATTAAGACGCATGGCAATTGCATATGATTTGTAGTTAAACTACGTATGTACTAACATGGAGATCTCAGCGAAACCATGGCAACATTTAGTAAACTCAAGCTTGAAACGCCCATATACGCCAGACACGCAGTGTGCAATACACTACTCAACCAGCAGAGGGAGATATTGCAGCGTCAACAAAAAATATTATTACGGAAAAAAATACAAAGTTTTACAAATAATATACAAAATACTGAAACCCACTGATCTTGTACAAAACTCAAATATTAATTTAAAAAATTGTTGTATTTTACTTTTTTTTTATCTGTATTTTTCATTAAACTACAATTACAGACCACCAGAAACAAATTCAAGCCTATTAGGAACCACTAACGTTTATGTGAGTTTATTTAAAATGCAGTATTCATTTTATGAACTTCATTAAAAAATGCAATATTTTTTGTTTTTGGTCAAGCATTATTTTAAAAAAATCCTGAAGTAGCATTTAGTCAGCTATTGATCACATGCATGTTACAGTGCCTACATTCAAACATATGAGGCTTGCATAACACAAATCCATATAATTATACCATGTTTATATAATAAAATAAATGGATGTAATAAATGATTTCCCTGTCTACATTTGGTTACTAAATTTAATCAGACATTTACAGGAAACGTTTATTACTTTGCAAATATGTCAATGTCCTTTTTGAAAAGTCGAAAGATAAAGACATGCTTAGCAGATGTTGGGTACATCTTTATACAGCAGATAAACACACACACACAGACACGCCGTGATGTCCCGAGTAATTATTTAACTTGCAGTATGGCCCCATAAAGCACCTCCGTTAATAAGACTGACCTTGAATCAATGAATGAGAAGGAGTGTCCTGAGAGCAGACAGGATGTGACAGTTCACATTGTGTGAATCCTGATGTTCAGTGACATTTAGAGTTGCAGATATTGACTCTCGACCAGGCCTGCTCTCAGTACAGAGAAATTATTTTTAACGACGGGAAATCCCTCCACTATGCATGCATAGGTAAAGGGCTCTAACTGATTATGACGGGAAATCCATACACACACAGATTTCTGCCGTGCAGCTGTCGGTATCCAGAGGATGCATGGTGCAGTTATGGTAATGTGTTCATGCTGACACGCTGCATCAGTTACTGATGTGCTGTTTCAAACACAATTTTGTAAAAGTACATGAAAGTGCTCTTCGCTGGCACTCTCTAAGATAATGAAACCAAAATTTACTTGTCACTGGGCTGGTTTTATCCATTGGGTATCTTTTGTACCTCTATTATGTATCTTTTAACTGCAATGGTGTGTGATCTTCCTTTATTTAGCTTTTAGAACAGCGCTTTAATGATGCATCAGTGGATCTTAAGGCTTTTTCAAAGTGAAAGATACCAAACATACAGTACAAAAACTATAAAAGATGCATTCTTGATGCTGCCAACACTCCCACAAGAAAAAGTACACAGTAGTTTGCAAATCAAGTTTGCATCAATTATGCAAACTTGTGACGAATAAATACTCACCAACCACTTTATGAGGAACACTGTGTTTTAACTTCAATTACAATCAGTAATAGCGTCTGGATTCCAGATCAGAAGATCAGTGTTTAAACTCCTGCCCTGGCAACCTGCCACCTATTTGCAAAGAGCAAGGCACTAATCCCTCTCTAAGCCAGGGGTGCTGTATCATGACTAACATGAAGTCCTTACAATGAGGGATCTGCAAAGAAACATATTTTACTACGCTTCTAATGTTTATTTGACAATGGCTTCTTCTTAGAGTTAAAATGTTCCTTTTACTCCGTGTTGTTCACCAATTATCATTAATTATAACACGTTCCGAAGAAAAGGTGTGGCTCGGGATGGACTACTAATCAGCAGGAGCCCTAGTTCCAGCCCTGAACCCTTGAGCAAGGTCGTTCACCCCGAGGGCCCAACCCTGTATGAAAGGTTGGTTGATTGGCGTTCCCAAATTGCCTATAGTTTGTAAAAGAGAATGTCGATTGGCACCCTGTCCAGGGTTTACCCTCTGTGTCTCCTGGGATAGGCCCCAGGACTGTGACCCTGTATACAGGATAAAGCGGTACTGTTTAGGCTGAAAATTCCAAAGTTTAGGCTGACTCAGACCTTCGATCTAGCCCATGCACCAAGGATTTAAATTTCCTAGGAAAAAACCCAGGACCTCCATTTGTCCTTCACCCCCAAGTGCCCAACCCTGTAAGGAAGCAATGGATATATCTATAGGATGGGGTGTATCCGTTGCCCAATGTGCCAGGAAACAAGTACATGGTGGCATGGAGTCCTTGTGCCTCTATGGTCCCGGTTCAAGTCCTGCCTCAGGTCTGTTTGTATGGACTCTGCATGTTCTCCCCGTGTTTGGTGGGTTTCCTCTGGGTACTCTGGTTTCCTCCCACAATATGGTACAAAGACCTGCCCAAATTGCCAGTACTGTATAAATCAGAGTGTTGATTGGCACTGTGTACCTAGTGCCAGAAGTCTCCTGGGATAGGCTCCAGGCCTACTATGGGCCCTGTATGCAAGATAAAGCGGTATTGATGATGAGTGAGTGAGTAACACAATTCCAACGTTTAGGCTGAACCCTGTGGGCTGGATCTAGCGCTATGCACCCAGGATTTTTTTTCATTCTATCAGCCCATGCAAGCAGTAGGGACGAGTTCTGGTTTGCATTGCCATGACTCACGACTCACTGTCCCCAGCTACGACCTCATCTGCCCTGTGGAACGCACAGGGGCGCGTGGACACAACACACGCACGCGCGTACACGCACAGATAGACGCGCGCCTGAACGCACACGCGCGCAGCGAGACAGAGCGAGAGAGGTGACATCCTGAGCTCTGAAGAGTCTTTGAGGAGGATGCGCGCGCGTGTCACCCTGACCGTGTGTGTGTGTGTGTCTGTGTGTGGGTTGGAGCTGGAGTCTAGTGCGTTATAGAAAGTGTTGGCAGCAGTGTGCGCGCTCTCAGACTGCAGCGGCTGCGTGACTGCGCAGGTGAGGTAAGTCATGCGCTTCATTTCCGCACGCGCTCTCCGTCCGTTTTTTTATTCGGATAGATAAAGAGGGAAAGTCTGATGCTGAAGGGCTCGCGCGCGCTCGGAGCACAGAGGGACTCGAATTATAGTCGCGCGCGATTTATATAGGGGTCTTTAAGACAAGAAAAAAAGATCAGGACTTTAAAGCAGTGTAAGGGCAGGACATGAATTATGGCAGGTGTGTAAAGTGTGCCGTACTTTGACCTGTTTGTACACACATCTGATATGCATGATAAAATATATATATA
>QMIH01000464.1:179530-195897 GCA_003987875.1 Clarias batrachus | reverse complement strand
AAAAAAAAAAAAAACATCCTGCAACATGTGCAACTATATCTGCATCAAATATTGACTCTGGAACAGGGGAATACTTATGCAACCAACCAGAGTCTTCCTTGAATTGTTCTGCACTGCAAGCTGTAACACACAAACAAGGGGGTGAATATTGCAATATTTATGCAGGAGCAACCTGAGTTGACCTAGAGTTTCTTCTCTGCCTTTTTCTGGCATGGTTGCTGGTAACAGACAGGGATTTTATTTAATACTTTACACACATGCGAATAAAAAGGGTGGTGGTGGTGGGGGGTCAGCACCGAGCAGCAGCAGACCTGAAAACCTGGAAATTTATACCTTGTTGATGAAAAAAATAACGGGCTCGTTCGAGCTGGCTCAGTGTCGGCGTGCACCTCTGGAGTCGAGGGTTCGAGTCCCACCTTGCATAATGGAGTTTGCATGTTCTCCTGCTGCTTGGTTGGTTTCCACCAGGTACTTTGGTTCCTCTCAAATATGCAGTTTAGGCTAACTGGCGTTCCCAAATTGCCCGTAGTGTGTGAATGAGCATGTGAGTGTATATACATATATATATGTGTGTGTGTGTGTGTATGCATTGACACTCCATGTCAGCTGTACCTCACAGTGATCCTGGGATAGACTTCAAGCCCCCAGATACAGGATAAAGCAGTATAAATAATGCGAGAGTGGTTTGAGCTGGTCTGCCGTAACTGAAATAACCGTACAACCATGGTGGGCAGAAATTCATCCAAGAACACCTCGAATCATAAGTCGGGCTTTATTCATGTTAGTCAAGAAGAGGAATCTGAAGCAGCAGAGAGCATTTTTTGTGCATAAAAAGTTACAGATATAAAATCAGCGATATTTTTGTGCTCTACTGTATAAACAGTACAGTACCCGAGGGATCTCATACGAGTATACCTGAACTTTTCACCTTTTCACCCGATCATGCTGGTATCACTGTAACCGCGCTTGATATTACGCAGGTGGAGCCGGAACGCCCCGCACCTTCAGGATATTCTCGCCCATTATGACAAAATGAAATATGGGTTCAGTTGTTAAGTGGCGCATTAGGACCCGTGCTTATTGTGGCCTATAAACATCTCATGGGGGGAAAAAAAATAAAAATAAAAAGTTCATTTTGTGTCAATGTGTCTGGAGAAGAATGGTCATGGCTTTGTGGCTTATGAACGTTGAGTGTGTGGAGAGAGAGAATACATATAACTGTAAATCACTAGGCTTGAATATTGCCTTAAGCTGGCCTCTCAAAAAATATAATGCGGTAGAGAGAGAGAGACACACACAGGTTCGAAGCAAAGTGTGATTAAAGATAAGGCAGGAAAAAAAGCCATAGCTTCTAGGAGCCCAGTGCACTCAGAGCTAATATGAGGCTTTGAGTGAGACCTACTGTATTTGCTCTCTTCAGCTCCGTCCATAGCTCGCTCACCAGTCATCTCTTTTCTCTCTTAAACACACTCTCCTTCTTTCCCTCTCTTATCCGTGCCTGTATTCATTATCCCAGATTTGGCCTTTCATCCTTCTTTCCTTGTACGTCTTTGTCTCTAATCAATGACTCAGACGTTCCTGGTGTGTCTTGATCTTTCTGTGTTTTCGTCTCTCGGTCTGTCATTCCTCTTCCGGCACACGGTATCTTTATATTATTCGCAATCAGTAACAGTTTATACAATTTACCAAGGTATTTTTAACATAATAATAATAATAATAATAAAATATTTCTTTCCGCTGCATATTTGAACTTCTACTGCAAATTACTTGATAGAAATGTTAATCCAGGGTTACATTATACCGAATGTATATACACACATACTGCATATTTTGACACTCGACCAACACCTCCCTTGATGCATACAGCATCACAGATTGCAAATGTTTTTTCTGATCTGTCTATCCTCGTTTTTTAAAATAATTTCTAATATACCAGAGATATTCCCAAACCCTCTTGCATACACAGCATAATTAAGATCCACCCACAGTGGTAGATTCTCAGTGATGTTAAGCGCCATTCTGTAAAGGTCAGCTTGTCTTTATTGAAATAGTTAATAGCCAGTGTTAGTTTTTTTTTTTTTTTTGACTGACCGAGACATTTGTGTGCATAATGGGATGATACTGTATTTACCTGTGTAGTATTTACCTTTCTTGTGTCATTTTCCATCACATCACATCACACAAATTCAAAGCATAATGCAGGAGATTCAGCTCGTGCTTAACAGGTGGAAAGGAATCATGCACTTTTTTTTTCCCCACAAAAAGAACTTATTTAGTGATGCTTGTTTCCAAAATGCCTCTGACTCATGTAGTCTGTTTCTGGATCAGTCCCAGGGAAGATGTCATTCTGATGACTCTCCCATGCAGATCATGCGTATTCAAGCAATGCTTCTACAGTATGGCATTTATACCTTGCTTTAGGTGCTTTCTGTCATTTTGGTATTTTTTTTTTGTTTGTTTGTTTTTTTTGGCCTTTCTTGCACGATCATAGGCAACTCAATCTAAATACTGTCTTGATCTTTTCCTGATCTTGCATCGCCGTTCACAGTTCCCCCTAACTACCATTTCTTAATGGCATTTCAGACAGTGGAAATGTGATTTCTGATATCCTTTTTATACCCTGCCTCTGCATCAAAATTAGATTAATTCCCAGATCCTGATCGGTTCGAAGAGCCAAAGAATTAACTATGATCCGGAAATGTCATCAGCCGCCGATTCCTACTGCTAATTTTTTTATCTGAGTAACAAGTCCTAACAAGTCAATTAAGGCCTATCAAGCTAATTAAGTTCTGAGACTTTATAACAGGAAGGATGGTCAAACTTTTCCACAGACTTATTTTTTTCTGCTTTCATCGAATATGCAATATAAGATTTTATTCTTGCATTAAAATCCACTAAATTAGGATAAAAAAAACATTTTTTTAAAAATGTGAAATGTAATTTTCCCATTTAATGACGTTAACGTAATAAAGAAGAATATATCCTATGACATATTAAGTGAATTCCTCCCTGAAGCTGTATTTCCTTGTCGAATGTAATCAGACAGGTTGCACTTGGAGGTGCTTATAATGTTAACAGCCCCGCTGTGAACCGATGGCCTAGCTAGGAGCCAGCGCGGCGATGATTCATGACGAGGGCGAGCGAGATATCAAAAGCAGGACCATGTAGAAGGTCACATCACTGGAATTTTCTTGCTTGTAAGACAACAGTTTATGGCTCTTTGTGTTATTCTATTCTTACTGTAATTAGCCATTATGTGCACCACTTATGTCATATGCATTGAAATTCTAAAATATATATTTTTCATCATTTTAAGGTACATTAAGTGAACCTATTCAAATGATACAGTATTCAGCGTGGTAATGTGACGCATATAGTATCTGGTACAATCATTTATGACTATACAACAGTGAAGCATGTGACAAGTAATATAAAACACAAACTAGTCCATATATCAACATGTGAGCTAAAAACATACAGCAAATACTGGCACTAATTTCCTCTATTAGTAATAAAGCCTGTAAGTGCTCTCTCTCTCTCTCTCTCTCTCTCTCTCTCTGTTTTTATCATTCCCACTCGGTGTGTGTGTTCTTGTCTCTTGTCTCACACTGCTGCACCTACACAAACACAGATGACTGGTACCAGCATCCTGGCGCTGGTTCAGGACACGGCTCGTCGAGTTAAAAAACATAAAACAACTTAAATATTCTACTTGACATCTTCGAGCCTCATTTCTAACATGACATTTAATGGACTTTGCCTGCGAGAGCTTTCAATTACCTTAATAGCCGGCCTTTGTTAAGGTCACTTCTTAGAACGTTACCGTCTAGAGAACGGCCTTTGAAGAGAACACAAGCGGCTCAGTTTTTCAGGCCATGCTTATAGACTAATAGTGCTGTCAGTTTCACCAGAATCCTTGTGAAATGCATAAACATGCGTGAAAGCGACAGCGGCGGAGCTGAGAGAGTTGTCGCTGGTGCTTTTGTTACCTCGAGAACGCGATTCATATTCCGACTTCTGGCTTTAAAATCAGGCATGATAAAGTACGACTACTTCGAAAAAAAGGTGTAATGTAATAATATCTTATAATTACTTACCTAAGCAGCCCACGCTGTAACTAATGTTCCTGAATATGCCATTCCCAATTACAAGGGTGGGAGCACCTTAATTTCATTAAAACACAGTTTCTGCAAAGAACAAGAACAATATGTTTTTCCGCTGTCCGTCATAATGTTGCTTATTTCACCAAATATTAAATTAATAAAGATGTTTATTCCAAATAATATTCGTCCACACCTGCTCCCTAGCATTTTATGATTTCTACTGGAAAAAAAGATCAAGAAAGTACTTCTTTGGTAGAATATTTTTTCCATTCATTCATTCATTTTCTATATCGCTTAGCATGAGGCAGGGTACACCCTGGACAGGGTGCTAATGCAATCCAGGACACACACACAAACACACACACACGCTCATGCACTCATTCACACACTACAGGGAATTTGGGAACCAAATCCTTGATCTGTCAGAGGAACCTGGAGGAAACCCACCAAGCATRAGGAGAACTGCAATATATGTACTGTATACAATTACTAAACTCCATACGGTATATACAGGGATTGGACAAAGGAACTTGAAATGCCTGGTTTTAGTCCGCAATATTTCATTAGTTTGGTGTAGGGCCTGGTTTGAAACATTTGGTGCACATGGTGCTCCAGAATGGTTTGGTAGTCCTTGGCAGTGACGCGCCCATCTAGCACAAGTATTGGGTCTACAGTAGGGAATGCCATGATATTGCAGCCCAAACCATCACTGATCCGCCCCCATGCTTCACTCTGGGCATGCAACAGTCTGGGTGGTTCGCTTCTTTAGGGCTTCTCCACACCGTAACTCTCCCGGATGTGGGAAAGACAGTGAAGTTGGACTCATCAGAGAACAATACATGTTCCACATTGTCCACAGCCCAAGAATTTCGCTGTTAGCTCCATTGAATTTGGTCACGATTGACCAAATGTTTGGCTATAGCAGCCCGGCCCTGTACATTGACCCTGTGGAGCTCCTGACGAACAGTTCTGGTGGAAACAGGAGAGTTGAGGTGCACATTTCAATCTGCAGTCAGTTGGGCAGCTGTGGTTTTATGTTTTTTGGATAAAATCGGGGTTAGCACTCGGACATCCCTTTCAGACAGCTTCCTCTTGCGTGCACAGTTACTCCTGTTGGATGTGGTCCGTCCTTCTTGGTGGTATGCTGACATTACCCAGGATACTGTGACTCTTGATACATCACAAAGACTTGGTGTCTTGGTCACAGATGCGCCAGCGAGATGCGCACCAACAGTTTGTCCTCTTTTGAACTCTGATATGTCACCCATAAAGTTGTGTGCATTGCAATATTTTAAGCAAAACTGTGCTATTGTTCCGCTAATTAAACCTTCACACTCTGTGAAGATTAKTCACCAGGCTGGTCAAATTTAGCCGTGAAACCTCCAACACTAAATTGGCCAGTGTTTCAGTTTCATTGTCCACACCCCTATGAAWTTCATCTATGAAAAACATTTTGAAATCAATACCAATATTTTGGCATCAGAGACATGCTGCTGTGTTACACAGGATTGCACTCCGCCGTAATATTTACACTGGTCTCAGGTGACGCACGTGAATGGGACATGTTGTACAATCAATACCGCTRACATCAATGAGGATAAATTATAAAGTCTCTCTCCAATATTTAACATCAACCCAGAGAATTGTACTTTCCCGGCCTCAACAGAGAACCGTTTTTCAGTTTTCTGAGATCACCTTGAGAGTCTGCTGGCCCCTAAAGTCCGACTTTTTACATCAGTGCTGATGAAATAATGATGAATGAGTGTCTTCGGTAATATATGCTGGAAGGAAAAGCAGACTTAAGTCTTTATGCAATGGTGTTTGTGCTTATTTAGAATGACATCGTTAAAGTGTATGCAGTTAGAAGAGTAAAAATGGTGAGTGTTTTGTTTGAAACATAGCAAATGCTATGAAAAAGAAACAGGATATAAATGTTTTCTTCGTATGATTTGTTCTCTCTTTTTTTTTGACAGTGCCAAGTGCTTTATTTCAAAAGTCATCATGTTGACAAGGACTTTCGAATAAAGCAATCCTCCAATCAAATTAAGAAGAGAAGCCACAATGCCTGACCCTGATCTTCTCCCTCCTGTCCCGCCTCTTGCCATCCTAAACTGTTCGTCCCCCAACTGTACCCTTGCCAACCTTTCGGCGTTCCACAGCGAGGAGTGCCATGCCGACCAGCCCTTATTTGTGATCCTTGCTGTTGCCTACAGTGCTGTAGCCTTGCTGGGAGTGACTGGTAATTTGGCATTGATAGTTTTGATTTGGCGCCAACGTGAACTCTCCAACGCCACTAGCGTACTTATTGCCAACCTGTCAGCCTCAGACTTGCTGATGGCACTTGTCTGCCTGCCATTCACATTTGCCTACACGTTAATGGACCATTGGGCATTCGGTGCCGCCATGTGCAAGATCAACAGCCTAGCACAGTGCACTTCAGTCTCTGTCTCCATCTTTTCTCTTGTGCTGATTGCCGTTGAGCGCCACCAGCTGATCGTGCGACCGCGTGGCTGGAGACCCAGTGCGCTGCACGCCTCCCTGGGTGTTGCCCTCAGCTGGGGTCTGGCTCTGCTCACCGCCATGCCTTTCCTGCTCTTCTCCATTACCACTGATGCACCCCTGCAGCAGCTGCCTGCCATTTTGCGTGAGCACTACCGAGGCAAGGTGGTGTGTATGGAGCAGTGGCCCTCTCGCCAATTCAAGCTTACCTACACAACCACCATGTTGCTGCTGCAGTATGTCGCGCCCCTCGCCTTCATCTTCATTTGCTACCTGAAGGTAAGTGTAAGCATTAAGAATTAAAAATAAAGAATTATTAAATCCATACGTCATAAGAATTAGAAAAAAATTTCACTGTTGTATCTTAGACTGCTTTCAGTATGTCAAAGAAAAATACAAAAGTAGGCTCTGTTCAGGGCAGAGATTGTGAGTTCTTGGCACCAAGCTTGGCAAATCATGTAGAATAAATGGACTAACATGTGGTTATCAACTTTGATTGGGAGAAACCACAAATCGGTGTGATGGTCAGACGTCCATATACTTTTGGCCTTCGGAGGGTGTGGATTCCTTGTCTGGTCTTAGATGTTTTAATTACACAAGGAGGACCTACACAATATTACACTTTTGGTGGTTTTAATGCTATGATGGTCTATGATGGTCTGCTGTGGTGACGTCAGGCACAAAGATGTTAGCAGCAGATCACTTAAGTGCTTTAAGGCCTCTGTGGATTAGACTTGTTTGTCCAGAACGTCCCAATTGTTATCAAACTATTTGTGAACAATTTTTGTGACAGGATGCATCATCTTTCTGAGAGAAGGCACTGCCATTAGGGAATACTGTTGAAAAAAAAAAAAAAAAAACGGGTGTAGTTGTTCTGCAACAGCATTTAGGTAGGTGGTATGTGTCAAAGTAATAAGCCAGAACAGCAGATTTCCTAGCACATCACTGTGCCTCTGCTGGTTGGCCTACTTCCCATAGTGCATCCTGGTAGTCTGGTAAGTGACACACATGCACCTGGCWGTTCACATGATAGAAAAGAGCGTGACTCCTTCTTTTATTGCTTCATGGTCCATACCTGATACATGCATGCCCACTATTGGGGGTAGACAAAGGTGAGCATGGGCACTTTGTCTGGTTTACAGCCCGATTCCTGGGTGCTCATGACCTTGTYACAGGTTCACTGGTTGTTCTTCCTTGGACCACTAAAGATGCTTAATTAGTTCCATATACTTRCGTAATTCTCGGCTTCCAGGACATAAAATTTTGAGAACAAACTGGGCCACTGTAGGTGTCATTGTAAAGAGATAATAATAAAGAGATAAATCCAGGGTCCCGGCCAGGTTCGATTCCCGTTTCTGTGTGCATGGAGTTTGCATGTTCTCCCTGTGATTGGTGGGTTTCCCCAGGGTACTCGTTTCCTCCCACAGTCCAAAGACATGTAGGTTAGGTTAACTGGCGTTCCTAAATTGGCTGTAGAGGCCGTAGGTGTGTGTGCCCGCGATAGATTGGCACCCTGTGGTCTAAGTCTCCCCACCTTGTTCCCTAAGTCTCCTGGGATAGGCTCCAGGCCCCCCATGACCCTGAATACAGGATTAAGCGGTATAGATGAGTGAGTAAGTGATAAAGGCGGTCAGTTGTTTTAATGTTGTGACTGATTTGAATAGACTGTAAAAAAACAGTGGTGCTGGGATAAGCAGCAAAGAGGCTCTGCTCAAAACAAGCCCAGAATAGGTCCAGAACTGGGCCAGTTATGAAAAGGACCTTGTGTGGTGACCATAATGTGCAGAAGGATTGTAGCAAGAGCAGCGACAATGTGTTCCTCGAAGGTGGTGATCACAAAATCTGTGTAGATTCTGGGGTGCATAGGTTTTAGTTCTTTYGTTTTCTCTCTTTCGCTCTCTTTTTTTTTTCTTGCTGAAACCGCAAGAAAATTGCTGGAATACGTAACATATTAAAGTGTGATAAATTGCATTTATATTTATGCATCCAGACTTAGATATGTACCCATTGCTCCATGTGTGGGTTTCTGAAAAGTCACAGCGAATGACAGCAGGTTGTTTAGCTCTTAATTAATCTGTACATATGGGAAAAAAAAGAAAAAAAAAAGGAAACCACATTAATGTTAGCTCATTGCAGAAAATGGATGGTTGTTTTCTCCGAATATGGCACAGTTTAGTCACAACTAATTCACCTTATCAGCTAATTAGGAAGCTCTTTATCAGCATGATGAGGTCTGTTAGAACAAGGCAAACACCAAAAAGCATGTCAAGCTTTGACCCGCTAGGACAGTCAGCCCATCCCTGATCTACACACTGATATTGTAAAGGCTTATCCTGTAACTAGGCGTGAACTTTTACATACAAAAAATAATAATAATCTGAGGTAAAAGAACTGACGCTGACGATGTAATGCTAACCTGCACTGAAAACGTTTCCTTATAGCACTTGGAATATAATCATTAGGACATTATGTTACTGTGGTAAAAAAAGAAAATTAATCAAGAAAATAATTTTTGAAAGAAAAAGGATTTGTAGCAAACTGATCAATGTAGGGATTGTCATGAAAATCAACTCATTACATAGCTAGTATCTTATCCTGTGTTAGCTTAGCACTTTTTACTTCAGATACTAGCTAGCTGGTATCTAAATACCCAGAGGAAAATTTTACTGCTCAAAGCTTGCTCTTCTATAACTTTGGAGACAAAATGGTAGTTCTCTTTTTAACCTCAGTTTAGTTTCTATTTTGTATCATGTATTTCTGGTCTGTTTCTCCTAAAATTCACTAGGAGAAACAGGTGAGCTTAGCTAGCTGGTTAGCCATTACATTTTTCTTGGTCATTTACATCAACAAGCTGTAAGTAATAAAGCAGACAAATTGACTGAAATCAATTTAATTAGGTGATTTATCACTAGATTTTTAKCTTTTTTGTTTGTTTCTAACGATGTAGCCAAAAGGGGAGGCCAAGAAAACCATTGGAGGTGGTGTACATCTCTGAAGTAAATCTCTGAAAGGTTTCTCGATATCTCCACATTCCATTTTAAAATAGCCTCAGCTAACTAACTGTTCATGGGATGAATTCCAAATAGCGTATAATGGAACATTAGTGTACTATATAGGATTTGGAATCTGTTGTTCCACACATCAAGTAGTGTTATTGATCAGGGGTTAGAGAGGGATTTGGGATTCAGGCTTGTGTTAGAAGCTTGTTAGCTTTGTAGCTCGCAGGATTGATTAACAAATTAGTGAGGTGASTCGTACGCTTACACTCACGTTAACTAACAGTAATGAGAGATCGAAACACAAAATGGACGATTCAGACGCAATTCAGAACGACTTAGAAGCAGTTAATAACTAGACAAAGTGTTAAGATGAAATAACATTAGYAGATGTGTTTTCTGGAAGAAAGTGCTACTGTGACTGGTTTTTGAATGTGGGTTTTAGCAGGCAGCTACTTTCCTCTCTTTTTAGTACTGCGGACCACCACTGACTCTTTTAATGATGGCAGGCAGTACCAGGCCATACCCCCTACTTTCACCCTTGCCTAGATTTATTATACCTTTCTATCATTTTCATATGCTTAGTACAAAAGGGTTTGGAACAGTGGGGATATTTAGTGCTTATTTAGAATAAGCCACATACTTATCAGTTAATATCTGTTGCTACTGTACAGTACATCCAGCACAATGGTCTGAAGGCGACGTCGTGTCCACCGCCAAAAACACTCGCGGTAGGACAGCGTTAATTGGTAAAGATTTTACCAATTAAGGCATTTATGGGTAAAAATATGTGACACAGGACATTTCCTAAAAATGCATTCAGAAACGTTTGTACACGTCTGCAGTTCTCTGGGGTTGCATGTATAACTGTTACTTTGACCTTTAGCTAAGTGTAGTTCAATATATGCCCTCAAAGAAAACATTTGGACGATTGATCGATTGACTGTTTATGACAGCTGTTAATCAGATAATGTCAAACACATCCGTTCAAAGAAGGTTGAACTATTTTTCAACCATGACGGGACGTGCCGGAGGGATGTCATTTCAACAGTCATCAGATGTTCAAATGTTTGCTGGGATTTGGCCCATACAGCAACCATTTTTAGCACCCTATAGTCTGTGACTTGGCGGCACGGTGGTTAGCAGCATCGCCTTGCGCTTCCAGGGTCCGGGTTCGGTTCCCACCTTGGGGTGTGTGCATGGAGTTTGGATGTTCTCCTCATGCTTGGTGGGTTTTCTCCTGGTACTCCGGTTTCCTCCCACAGTTCAAAGACATACAAATTAGGCAAATTGGCAGTCCCAAATTGCCCATGTATGTGCGTGTGAAGGTTGAGGTCTTGCCACGGAAAAAATAGGAATAAATACAGTGGTCACCATTGGCTTCCACGGTCCCTAGTTGGATTACAGAGGTTCTTAGCTGGCTGGATGAGTTGAGTCTATGACTTAAGGTTTGACTAACATAAACAGTTGTGCATCTTGTCGTGGTGCTGGAATATCTGGCAACCACAAAAAAAAATCTGAAAAACTTATTTTCATATGTTTCCTTTTGGTGATTGATGATTCAGTATAACATTGAATAACTGCATTGATCATCGGTTATCAATGACAGTGACAGCTCTCATAAGGATCGTTAGACAAATGGGAGTCTGTACGTAGATTTGCAATGAGTCAGCATCCGTGATTGTACTGTATTTGATTCCCATCGATTATACTGACAGTGGATTTAACGAAACCTTATGCTGTGACAGTGACCTGCCTTGGCATTTTAGCTTGGTATTTTTGTGTGCATGTGCGTGCGTACCCATTTTCAGGAGCTTAGTAATGACTGGAGCTTTACCAAGAACCCACTCTGCCTCTTCTCGTTCTCATTTTCTTGGTTGATTATAATCTCCAACCCTCGAGAAGAAAAGCAGGAACGCACTCAGAGCGACTAGAGTGCACACACATACCAGTCTCTCCAGGACCCTTTATTTATTTATTTCKATTTTAATGATGGATTTTGTAGTGGACCTGGAAAAAGTGGGATGAAGTGGAGGTTGTTGATTGAACATTACTAGCAGGCAGCATGACCTGCCACATATGCTCACTAACACATAATACGCAAAGCACTGCAGACATGCATAATGAGGCTAGAGTGAGACAGAGAGAGAGAGAGAGAGAGAGAGATTAGAGGAAATTGGGCCAAAGCTGAAGATTTAATAACTTGAGACTTTAGCTCAAAGGCCATAATTGTGCTTTGAGTGAGTAAAATTGTAAAGGGGAGACAGGGAGAGAGAGAGAGAGAGAGAGAGAGAGGGAGAGAGAGAGGTGTTTCGAAACCCCCTTCCCAGAAGGTGTCAAAGTAAGGGTTATGTTTGTTAATGCCGCTCGTTGGATTCAAATGAAAGCGTCTGCAATTACTACAGTAATAATTAGCGTTTTTAAAGTGAGAGCGGATATTCTGCCGAGGTAATTTACATTCGTCTTCAACTCGGTTATGAGTTGCATTTAATTAACCACAAGCTGTGGAAAACAACATTGTCTATTCCTTGGAACCTAAATTACAGTTTCGCATGACATTTGCATTTTCTCGCAGATGTTTATTCCACATAGCACTTTTAAAAGCTAACATGGGAAAATATGCGTCTTTTTTTTTCTTCTTCTTTTTTTCCCCTCATACATGTCTTGTGTATAAGTTGAAAGTTGATGGCTTTTACTCGAGGGCTCTAAGAGTGGTTCTCCAGCAGCCTTGGGAACTGAAGCGACAGTCTTCCAGGCGCTAATGGATATCCTTAACCACTCGACTTGTGCTGCTCAAGGGCTTTTTAATTCTGCAGGCATCTAGTTCAAGGCTCAATGACAGCGGACAGGGCAATGAAATGCGCTACAGGTCTGTAAATACTGAAACGGTCACTTTGGCTGTAACTTATCTTACTGTATAGTATATTACTGTATATGCTGTAGTTTATGTTAAAGAGGAGACGAAGACGAAGAGTATGGATGGACAAATACTCCRGTCCACCCTGAAGCACATTAAATTTGTTTATATTTAGGGATTGTCCAGGTATCTGATATGAATCAAAAAAAAAAAATGAATGAAATGGACTTTCGAAAAGATGGATGACCTAACCTTGGGTGACGCAGCTGATAAATTCAATAGTCTAATCTGCCTCCTGTCACTTCTAGGACAGAAAACATCCTGTAACGGCTCTCTAGATTATATCAGTATTGATGGCATTAATGCTACTAAGATTGCTCTTTTTTATTCGGTTCATAAGGCTAGTGTCATTCTACTGTAGATTTACAGTACATGCGAAGACCTCTGTCGCCTTTCTTTCAGAGGCGTTCATCTTTACAACCGCACAACCAATAGTGAGACCAGATCAAGACGCGGTAACTACACTACCATTGTCATAGAACTACAACTACCATGACAACTATGACTCATTAGGAAGACATGCTAATCCATGTAACAGCCTGCTCTTTAAATCCTTTTTAATCCTTTAAACGCCGCGATTGCAGAAAATCTGCTGTCGCTGAAATCAACTCCAGTCCGTGCGGAACTGCAAAACCCTCAAACAATCCTAATCATGTTAAACCACTGCCAAGAGGGTGATAATGAGAGATTAAAAGTGGGGAGGGAGACACACACAAACATATTACTATGCCCTGGCAATTCAGAAAGGCTCGATTCCAAGTCCTGTCTGTGTCCAGAAGAAACCTACCCAATAGCAAAAAAAAAAAAAACGGTTAATAAATATTGTTATCTATGAGTCCAGTCATGTAGTTGCTCTAGGTAGGAATTGATTCAGTCATTTTAGGATGGAGGAGTCTGACATAGGGATTGCTAAAGCAAGAGTGGAGGAGTGCTGTATAAACTCTCATTACTGTCACCCTTTCATCTAACTACATCATAATTCCTTTTCTCTTTCGTTCTTTTCTCCCTCTGACTCCAGATCTACGTCCGCCTGCGTCAGCGGAAGAGCGTGATGGAGCGGATGCGCGAGAACAAGTACCGCAGCCACGAGACGAAGCGCATCAACGTCATGCTCTTCTCCATCGTCGTGGCCTTCGCCATCTGCTGGCTGCCGCTCAACGTCTTCAACGCTGTCGTCGACTGGAACCACGAGGTCACCATGAACTGCACCCACAACCCCCTGTTCTTGCTCTGTCACCTGACCGCCATGTGCTCCATCTGCATCAACCCGATCTTCTACGGCTTCCTGAACCGCAACTTCCAGCGCGACATGCAGTCCTTCCGCCTCTGCAAGAGGCTTTCGACGAGAGAGGAAGAATACGACACCGTCGCCATGTCCACCATCCACAGCGACCTGTCCAAGACCTCGTTGAAGCTTAGCAGTGCAGATATCTAAGCGGAAGGACTCAAGAGCCCTAACTAAGGAGCTTAGGTCATTCAGGTTGCCACCAGAAAGGGGCACGAATTTACGGAGGGAACGCGAAGATGGTCACATCGTAGGCAAGAATTGCAAAAAAAAGTAGCGCAGCGCTTTAGTACCGTGTAAGATGGAGACGTGAAAGAGGAAAAAAAAAAAAAGGCTCGCTTGGACAGCTTCGGAACGTAAGTAGTGAGTAAGTGAGCCATCCAGTGTTTTCCATCTCTGCAAACAAATGGAAAAAGCCGAGATAAAGGACTCCCCGAGGAGACTGAAATTATGGTGCTGAAACGCCTTCAAAAGATGTTGGTTTGAAAGCCAGTCCCCTAGAGATGCTCCAAATATAGACGTGGATTTAAATGTCAGAAATTGTTATTACTGGATTTTAAGAACAAGAACAAGATCCGGTTGAGTACAAGTCTACTGAGGTTTATTGCAAACTAGTCTTTAGTTTACAAGTACATGTCATTGCATAGTATGTTTTTTTTTTGCTTTTTTAATACCAATAGTGTAACTAAGTAATCAGAGCATAGTTACCATAGAGCAGTACTTGTTATACACTTATGAATGTTACTGGCTTGTTTAAAAATTATTATTATTATTGATGATCATATCCTATTTAGACTTTTAAAAACGTTAGCTTAAGAAAGACAATTGATTGTAAAAACAAACAAGTCGTGCGTTGTATTCGTCTCTAGTGACCAGCTCTTGCTATGAATGTACAGTAAATGACCCGAGTTTGGTAGCGTAAACTTCTTGATAGCCATTTCATTTAGAGCATTGTGGTCAAAGTCATTTAATGTTCTAGAGTTATTCATTTGTATAATCATGCTACTTAGAGAGATGTCGAATCTGATAGAACTGTGTTAGATGAGGATCCTACTGTACAGAATCGCTTCTTCAAGGCAAGGTGTTCTGGTCTGTGGTCTATACATGAAGACGCAATCATACAGCTTGTTCGCACACGTCCCAAAGAAGGACAACTGGGGATCTGTTTGGGACGACTCATGCCATTATAAGATGGGAAACTGTGCCTATAAAAGTGGTGCCGCAGCATGTACCACATGCATCACACCACCTCCACCAGCCTGAACCGGTGATGCAAGGCTGGCTGCGTCTAAAGTCAATGTCGTTGGCGAGCCTGTTCCTACAGATTCCGTTTCTTGGCTGACAGATGTCAAACCCGAAGCTTTTCTTCTACTGGTGTAGCATTCAACTGAGTTGTGCATTCTGTTGTATAGAGTAATCATTAGAGTTCATGTAAGTTCAAATCAAATCTTTTGACCTCTCTCACTAACCAGACATTTTTTTTATTTGCTGTCTCTAAGTTGATACAGGTATTCATGTGTTCCTTCCTGTAATACCRTGGCCAGTGAGGGTATATTTGGGGCCCAAGCACTATGACATCATAGGGTGTGAAGGGTCCTCTTGTTCATACTTAACATTTGGCTCTATCAAATTTAGCCCTTACATTTAGATTGGATTCCGATATTAACTGTTTATGAGCAATTGTACACATACTGCAGGCTTATGAGATATAAAATACGTCTTTATTGTGAATTTCTGTGTGTAAACTCATGCCTTCTTCTTCTTCATTTATACATGATTAAACCCAGTTAAGTGGATAGCACCAATTATAACAATTATCACAAACATGACGGGCCGAATTAAGGAGCGCTTCAACCTTGCCACGAGAGCTTAGTGACACTGTTCTTCCAGACAACCATGCTCTTGTTCAGGGGGTAGACGCGCCACATTGTGTGTGTGTGTGTGTGTCAGATGGGGTCAGGTGGGGGTGTTATGGTATTTGTGCGCTTTAGTCTGGAAGCATCATGAATCTGGTGCTCAGTGTTCATGTGCATGGAAGGGAGACGAGTGTCCTGATGTAGTCTGATTATTATTTTTAGGCACGGAACAGATTTCATCTATGGCTTACAGCTTGATTCGATTAAAATATTTCCTTATTAGCCGCAGTTTGCCTAATGATGTCTACACAGAAGATTGTAGGATATCAGAAAACACATGCCATATCCAAAGTTTTAATGAGTTTAGATTAGAGGAGGTGTCCGGTTCGGCAGTGGACATGATTTCAATAATGATAAAAGTATTTTCAGTAGAATTTACACGCATGTCTATCTCTGATGCCATTTTCTTTTAGGATTTGAACCATTTTGAGAGCTATTTCTAGAGTCTCTTGTGTTACTGATTTGTCTCATTGTGTCATTCATACAGATGGAATTGAATAAAGATTGTCTTTACATGTCTTTTTTAGTGAAGTATACATGTATACTATACTGTAAGTCTACTCTATTACTTCAGCCCTCCCGTTTAAATGCCATGAAAAAATTTGCTTTTGCCACTATATAATTATATAATATAATTATTATATATATATT
>QMIH01000464.1:82029-97271 GCA_003987875.1 Clarias batrachus | reverse complement strand
ATATTATATATTAATAGTTTTATATAATTAATGCATCTTCATATATTTGTGACATATTGTGTGTATATGCCACTTTATTATATATTCTCAAGAGACAATGCTATAGAAATGAAACTTTGATATACTTTAGAGTAGGCAATGTGCAGCTTGTATAACAGCTTGTATAAAGATTTACTGTCCTCTGAAAATAACTCAACATACAGCCATTATAGTCAAAATAGCTGGCATCAAAAGTGAGTACACTGTACGTGGACATGCACCGACGTTATCTACTGTAGCATAGCCTTAATCCTCCCGGGCCTGGATTTCAGCAGAGCAGCACAGGATCCTCTTCCACTCCTCCATAATGATATCACGGAGCTTCACCACCTTCCGCTTGAGGACGCCCCACAGATGGTCAATAGGGTTCAGATCTGGAGACATACTTGTCCACTGAAAAACAGATGGACATGATGAATAGGTCATGTGACTTTGATGGTTAAAGATGTACAGTCGTTATCACTCACTTTTTGGATAATTGCCAGCTATTTCGACAGAAATGGCTGTATGTTGAGTTATTTTCAAAGGACGGTAAATCTATACTGTTATACACGCTGCGCATTGATTACTCTAATATATATCCAAGTTTCATTTCTATAGCATTGTCCTTTGAGAAGATATACTAAAATGTTTGCGGAAATTACAGGGGTGTACTTACTTTTGTATAATGTGAATACTCGTTACGCATCAGGTTTG
Source organism: Clarias batrachus (assembly GCA_003987875.1). Lineage (NCBI taxonomy): Eukaryota > Metazoa > Chordata > Actinopteri > Siluriformes > Clariidae > Clarias > Clarias batrachus. Next base: position 96,536 of record QMIH01000464.1, on the reverse strand, counting down.
ATTACTTTCCTACAAAGGCAATTGTGTTTTATTTCTCTGGATAAAATGGTTTTAAATGGTTTTCATTTATTAAAGAAAGAGTTTATATATTTCTATCCACTCATTATGTTTATCACTTATGTTATAAAAGCTATAAACTATAGTTGTTACTTTGGCACACATAGTTAGTAAAAAAAATATACAGTATATCATTTTTTGTCTCCATTTTTATGCAGAGCAGCATGGAGACGAACAGCACGGCTGACATCTTGTCCTCGGCGTACCTCGCCGTAGAGTTTGTGGACTCGCTGCTGCCTCATAACCCGCTGCAGGAACCCGTCAGGCAGGCGTGGGACCACATGCTCCATAACTACAGCAAGTTCCAGATCGCCACATGGGGCTCGCTCATCGTGCACGAATTGGTCTACTTCCTGTTTTGTCTACCAGGCTTCGTGTTCCAGTTCATACCATTCATGCAGAGGTACAAGATTCAACAGGTGGGTGGGAATGAACTCTCTCTCTCTCTCTATCTGTCTCTGTCTTCCTTGTCAAACACATCAACACTAGCCGATCACAAGCGTATATGACCTCATGCACAATAAAGAAGGCAGATAGATCTTGATGTGAGCACAAAACACGTTGAAGTCGTTAAAGAAAAAGTCTCGCATGTCTAAGCAATCTAATCTTTAACTTGTCCTTGTGTTTCGTACAGACGTGATGTCCAATTCGATTGAATTCAGTCAATGGTCTTTATGTGTGTGTTTTAGGATAAACCAGAAACATGGGAGAGACARTGGAAGTGCTTCAAGGTGCTGATCTTCAATCACTTCTGCATCCAGCTTCCTCTCATCTGTGGCACATATTACTTCACAGAGTATTTTAGCATCCCTTACGACTGGGAATCCATGCCCCGCTGGTAAGATAACGTGTAACATGTTAAACGTGTATGCAGCTTCTTATTTTTTCCCTTCAGGGATGCTAAAGTCACAGGACAGCAGAATGAACAAAATGTTTTTTTTTCTTCTATTATCTTTCCAGTAACCCTAGTTATGTCTTGCTTCTCCCTCAGGCCGTACCTCTTAGCTCAGTGCTTCGGCTGTGCGGTGATTGAGGACACGTGGCACTATTTCCTACACCGGGCTCTCCATCACAGACGAATCTACAAATACATCCACAAAGTTCACCATGATTTCACTGTGAGTGTGAAAAAAAGAAGCCGAATCATTGCATTGCATGTAATTCAACTCTAATGCTGTCTTGTGTACCCTTGTGTCTGTGTTTAGGCTCCGTTCGGGATGCAGGCGGAGTACGCGCACCCATTGGAGACTGTGATCCTCGGAGCCGGCTTCTTCATCGGCATCATGGTGTTCTGTAATCATGTGTCGCTCTTATGGGCCTGGGTCACCCTCCGTCTCCTGGAGACCATCGACGTGCACAGGTACACACACTCTCAATTTGCGCCAACTATATTGCTTTAAGTAGTCGATGGTCGTAACGTATTTCCCTATGTGTTTTTTCTGTCCAGCGGATATGACATCCCTCTGAACCCGCTGCACGCGATCCCGTTCTACGCCGGCGCACGCTTCCACGACTTTCACCACATGAACTTTGTAGGTAACTACGGCTCCACCTTCACCTGGTGGGACAAGTTGTTCAACACCGACGACCAGTACAACAGCTACATGCAGAAACAGAGTCAAAAGAAAACTGAGTAAAACACACACACACACTCACACTTCTCACTCATGTGTTTCACACTGGACTGAACAGATGTCACCAGCATCGTACACTCAATTCACCTCAATGTGCCTTTGGGTCGGATATTCCTACTCCTACCTAATTATTTCCCAAACGACAAACAAATTTGTTGTTTTTTTTCGTGATCTAAGGATCTGTCAGATCTGATCACAACAATCAATGAATCTGTCACTATACAATGATGATGCTGTCGTTCCTGAAAGCACTTTGGATAARAAGGTTTTGTCTTTTTCCTGCTGTTTTTTTGTCTTAATGAATTATATTATATACTTTTCCATATGCCTCAGTGTTATGCAATATATTATAATGTGCCTGAAAGAAAGACCAAATAAACTGTAAAATCACCTTTTGTGTCATTTTGTCACATGTTGCATAAGCAGAGTTAAAGACTGGAAAAACATTGCCTGGTCTTCATCCATTCTTCATCTGCCCATTTTCACACTGTTATAGCTGGATACTCCAGGTTCCTGGTTTAGAGGAGTGGAACCGTATTCTCTTGTATGTCGTTCAACTCAGGGTTGGAAATATTATCCACTCTGAGATTCTTTTCTGCTTACAGTGGTTGTAAAGTGTGATTACTTGAGTTAATATAGCCTTACTGTCCACTCAAACCAGTCTAACTCTTCTCCTTGTCAACAAGGTTGTTTAACAAAATTTTAGAATTGAAAAATCATGTTTTTTTTTTTTTTTACTGATTACTAAGATTTTGTTCTGCAACATTTCCAGTGAAATATAATCAAGGTCGCTTGACTGTGCATGAAAGTTAGACATAGTGAACACAATAGTGAGTCACGAGATTGATATTTCATGCTCCCAGAACCAGTGTTTCACAATTTGCGTCCTGGAATATGCCGGTGCCATCAGGAAAGAAAAGAAGTCCACACGTGATAACCTTAATAAGCGGATTAGAAGTTTACTTACAATTATCCTCAACATGGATGTCATGCCAATAGTGGACCTCTTTAAACTGGTGCAGAATGCCGAAGATACATCTTTAATCGAAGAAATCCTTAAGCATTTGGAGCAATTTATTTGTGGTGTTCTGAAATCAACACAAGGTCAATATTATACATACAAACACGCTCATAGATTATTCATTAAGTGGTTCTGAATGTCTTGAAACATCTTTTGTCTTGAAACATCCCAGCCCACCTCTCAGCTTCATGTTAGTGATGATGATTGACTACAGCTGGTAGCTTCTCTGTGCTGCATTAAAATGATTTGTTTGACAACAAACATTGGATAGACCAACGTACAGTACAATGAGCAACTTCTAGGAGCTTAGTGAAGATCTGAGAAAAAGGATTAAGTTGAAGAAAGGCAAGTTCGGAGCTGTTTCTAAACAACCTGAGATTCCAAGATCGGTTCAAACAATTATACAGTTTATTGGAAGGAGTATGCACTTTGCCACAATCTGGAAAAAGATCCAGACTGTCACCCTTAGCTAAGAAGAAATAGGTTCTGATGCTCAGGAACAATCCAGGAACCACCTAAACACAGGAGTGTCATGAACTAGAAGCTGCTGGAACACCACTGATACTGTTTGAATTCAAGCCAGTTTACATGGATTGAAAGACTTCCATCTAAGTAAAAAGCCCCTGCTCCAAAATCTACATCTTCAAACTCAGCTAAAGTCTGAGCACATGKACAAAGAAAAGGTTTTTAGGACAGTTTTGAGCAGAGAGGTATTTTAGAGGCCTAAAGGTGAGTGAGGCAAGAGCACCGTGGCAACTGGTTAGCATGGTGGTGGTGGCATATTGCTTTTGAGCTTCTTTGAAGCCAGTGGAACCACACAGCAAATGAACTAATGAAGAAGGGTAAGGACTACCTCAAAATTATTCAGTAAAAACCATAAATCAACAGCTAGATGGGTGACGCTTGGGCAAAACTTAGTGTTCCAACAGAGCAATCAGTCCAAACAGATTAAGCTATTGACAATGTGAGGACTGAGCTTAAAATCTATTATAGGAAACCAACACATTTGCTTGAACATATGAAAATCCAACCGGATATCTGCCAGAAGCGTATTGATTAAAAAGCAATGTACAAAAACTGATGATCAGAGAAATCATCAAGCTGAGAAATAATAACCTCACTATCCAGTGTTACCCACAAGACGATGGGTTAAATTTTTCCACGTTATTTCTCAGTTTTCTTTCTTTCCATGGTCTAAGTTATTTTAATTTTTTTTGCTAACAAGGGTGCCAAAACTTATTTAATGCTGACTATAAAGTGCTAAGTATAAAGTGCTGAGCATTTCAAAATTATTTTTAAAAAATGTCCTCTAGTCTGCCAAAATGCATGGCCTTTCTTTTCCCCGCATCTGTGCACACTGATGACGAAGGCACGCCCCCTGCTGGCGCGTGCTCGTGGTAGCACGAGCGTGTGTGCGCGCCTGCGTGCGTGCGCGAGTTATGTGAGATTGCACCGGTTCTCATTAAACAGGTAGCTGCGGAGTGCGCAAGCGCCATCATCATCATCATCACGTCAAAGCTTTGCGGTTTCATACGGGACACGAAGCAGCACTGAAGGAGGGAGAGAGAGAAAGAGAGAAAGAGGAGGGATCTGGAGAGATCACAAGAGGCGGACTCGCGGAGAAGGAAGGCTTAAACGCGGAGTAAAGAGACGCGGAGCAGCGATGAAGGTAGCGGGATTGTGCACGGAGGCGCTCGCGCCGCTCATGGTGGCGGCGGTGGCGCTGCTGTCGGCGTCGAGCGCGCGCGCGGCGGCGCCGGTGATGGACGCCGGGGACATCTCGTTCGAGTACCACCGCTACGAGGAGATGCGCAAAGCGCTGGTGTCCGTCTGGCTGCAGTGTCCGTCCATCGCGCGCATCTACACCGTGGGAGAAAGCTTCGAGGGGCGCGAGCTGCTCGTGCTGGAGATGAGCGACAACCCGGGCGTCCACGAGCCTGGTCAGTGGCCTCTTCCAACAGCACGCGCAAATTTTATGACGTCATATAACCTCGTTCAATTAAGCGGCACACTAAGGCGTGGTGATGAAACGGTGTTTACGCTTCACGTCCATCATCAGATACGCTCAGTAATTAACGAATATTCCTAATCATTCTAATCGTTCAGTATTAAAGGAATAACCATGGAGTATACTGACGAGCAGAAATAGTCGAGCAGGTGCGCAGGAAGTATGCATACATATGTCTCTGTTATCAGTCTTGGCCTAAATACAAGCTCCTGTCCTATATTTCTCATTCTCTAGTACACCAATAATCAGTGCACTGCGGGTTGATGCGCCATTTTGGAAGCTTGGTCAAGGATAAGCTCTTAATTTATCACGGAAAGCACAGACTTATCTGTCTTTATAAGGGTTATACGATGACCAAATGCTTATGAAAAAAAATCAGCAATCAGTGATGTGCATGTTTTTAGTCAATATTAGATGTAGATGCTGTGTTTAATTAAAAATGTAAGATAAAAAGAACGAACAGTTTTACATTATAATTATAGTAAAGAAGGCATACAGCATTATTTTAGATAGATCAGAGTAAAATATTTTCTCACCATGCTGTATTAAATTGTGTTATGCGGATTAAGATTGAATAGAAGATATATTCCAACATGTACACTTATATTTTTATGTTTATAACTCAATGTTTTTGTGGCTTGAATGCGACATTTAAATATTTTTGCTTTAGCTTTATTACTTTCTTAGTGTGCTCTTTATTCGTCTTTATGACATGACTATTTATAGCCTACACTGGCGCGCGCGCGCGCGTGTGTGAATAAGGAGAGACTCTCACCCTGATGTGTGACTGTTTCTTAAATAGCGCTATCATTATTTCTACATGCTCCTGTGTGCGTGTGTGTGTGAGTCACTAAGGCTTTTTTATTGCTACCAGATGAGTTTCCATTTACCGCCCCCGCCCCGTTGCCATGGGCAACTCACGGCTCCCAGCATCGGCGCAGGCGCACTCCATCACTACACGAAACCCCCTTCTTACTCCATAACGATTAAAAGAAAGAAAAAAAAAACGTCAAACAACGCCTTCGGTGCTCCGTATAACACCGTAAACGTCTGACACGGGGGGATTTAAACACCCACAGTTAAGGGGAAAGCAGGAAGACCCGCTCGTTGCCTTGGAAGATTTATCGGATTTGAGTGATGAGCCGTGCGCGCTCCCGTGCCGCGAGATGCAGCACGAAGTAGAATTAGCACGCGCGCTCACGCGCGCGCACCATCTGGTCCTGTTTTTTAGATCCCACGCGCACAGCCCAGGCTACTGCCCAACCCAATGACCTTGCCAAAAAAGCAGCCCCCAGTCCTTTGTGCTACCTCACATGTCAATGGGTTTGTCCTAGTTTTAGCAAGTTAACATTCATTTCTTATCCTTGTTAAACTTTCATAACTGACCATAAAGCTCAGGAGTAGTGCTGTTGTGTTTTCACACTGTTTTACACAGTTATTGTGCTATAATAATCAATACAATGTCTTGTTCAAGGCTTTGGATTGTTTTTTCAAGGCCCAGCACCACCAAGTTGTTGGACCCTTAACCATCACCTGCTCCTACATTATATGACCAAACCTGTTAAATATTGTATTCAAGTGTTTCAGTCAGGCCCCTTATCCCCAGTGAAGGGAAATCTTAATGCTTCAGCATACCAAGACATCTTGGACAGTGCTATGGTTCTAACTTTGTGGCAACATTTGGGGGAATACATTTTGTATTCATCATGACGGTGCATCATCATCACTGCACAAAGCAAGGACTATAAAGACATGGTTTTGTGTGGGAGAGCTTGACAGAGTCTTGACAATCCAATTAAGCACCTTTGGAATGAACTGGAACCAGACCTTGTGTGCCAGGCCTTCTCGTTCAACCTCATAAACTCTTTACAGAATAAATGGGCACAAAGTTCCACAGAAACACTCTAAAATCTTGTGGACAGCCTTCCAAAAAGAGTGGAAGCTGTTATATCTGCAAAAGCGGGACCGACTCCATATTGATGTATATGTTATACTTATAGTTGATATAGTGTACATCCATCCATCCATCCTAGGAACATCTAGGAAAATCAAACTCGGGACCTGGAGGTGCAAGGCAACAGTGCTAACCCTAACTAAGCCATCGTGTCGCCATAGTATGCATATGACCAAAGTGTAAAGAAAGGTCAAAAAGACGTAAACAAAAAGTGCATGAAATATTTTTAAATTTTATCAACTGTTCGCGAATACACAGACAGTCATCCATCAATCTATCCTTGCTCTTCCTCATGCTTAACATTGTTTTTCCACATGCGAAAAGTAAGAATCATTCATATTGTCCTTCACTGTTTCGTCTTCACTAATAAATAGCCATAGATCATACTGTAATCCATCCAAAAACATAGATTTAACTTCAGTTTAGCCTTTTTCAATGTGCACTTACAAAAAAAAGGCATTTTTGAACTGGAACTGTGGGGTGGATAGGGTGTAAATAATTTTGGTAATTATGAGTTATTAAGCAATACAGGCCAAACCTTCAGTCATGCCATTTTGTGATATAACCAGTGAAAGTTATATCATGTACAGTTTCGTATCATATTATAATATGCAGCTCAAGAATTATTGACACCTTTGGCCAATTTTACCCTAAGTAAACATAAAAAACAAAACAAAAACAAACAGACAAACAAACAAAAAAATACAACCGAAGCACATTCTCACTTATACTTAATTAATTTAACCAGGTAATCCTGACTTTGAGATAACCCGGAATATAAATATTATGTAAGGGTAAGGTGTTGGACTACTGATCAGTCCCAGGTTCAAATCCCCCCAGCACCAAGTTGCCACTGTCAACCCTCAACTGCTTAGTTACTATATAATAAAAAAAAAAAGGCAAGCCGCTCTGGATAAAGGCATCTGCCAAACACCGTAAATGTTGTTGCTATAAATATAGACAGCTACAAACCTGAAGATGCCCGTGCCTACCGTTAAAAAGGTCACAAGACAAGATGTAATGAACCTGTCTGGGAGAGTGTATTTTGCTCCTGCATGCAAAGTGAGGAGTTTCGAGAGGCAAGTCTATAATCAGGCACTACCTCTGTACCTCGATGCCAACAACAAAACAGACAGTCTTTTCTTTCATCTAACCACAAATGTAAATGCCAGCACTTGGTTCTGTCCAACGGGTCATAAATAGAGCTGTTGAGCCACAAACACTCGAGGCAGGTTTGGTGTAAAAAAGAGGGATGGTTACACAGAACCACAGTTAAGTATGGCCGAGGACCGCTCATACGTCGACGAACGTCAATTAGTCAGGCTGTTTACATAAATGCTTGAATGGCCTATTTTGAAATAAATTGAGACGAGGAAACTAGAAGAGAGAGTGTGTGTTGGGGTGAGTGAACTAGCAGGCGATGTCTTCCTGTCAGCATACGGTTATTAATAATAAATCAGACATTTGCCACATCTGCTTCTCCACTAAAGACGGCGTGTGTTTTTACCTCCTGGTTTGGACTGAATGTCCAGATGATCTTTTTAACAAAAAGTGAACACTGGTTGGTTTAGATTCAGACATAGCATTAATTAATTGGCGGAATATGAACGTCATCAAGGGAGCAATTTTATTAAATTTTTTTTGGAATGATAATTTTCTCTTAATATTGCTCAGTTTTCTTTATGTCATATGCATATACTGTATGACTTTGACAGGGATGTTTAAATACCGAAAAGTTACAAATCCATGTAAATTATATAGAAAGAAACCATTAATTTAAAAAAGGCTATGGGGTGGCTAATGCTAGACAGAACTGCATCGTCATTTTAGATTTACTGCGTATTAGCTTAGAAATATAGGCTTGGTTTGTCTTTTTTCCACTGTGACTATACAATCTTAACGTTGATAAAATGACTTCTTATTGGCTAAGCACTAGCTAGACAAGTCGTTTAGCCATAGCATTTCCTCAGCATACGTCCCAGTTAATTCGCAATAGAATTAACTTACTATTTCTATGCTGAAATCAAGATTTTACAACTTAAAAAGCAGCAGAAAAATAAGATTTTTTTTTTTTTTTTTGCAAACTAATCCTGGCTAAGTTGCTAACCGAGTAAGCTGAGGTAATAATGCGGACAAATATGTTTAAATTTAACCTGAAATTTTTTTTCCACCTCATCACTCTGAGAACTCTGTGTGGATTTTATTCCTCCTCAGTAGTACATATACTTTGCTACTTTGCTTAAGTACAGTTTTCAAAGTAACAAAGTATATGTACTACTGAGGAGGAATAAAATCCACACAAATTTAAGGTTAACACTTGCAAGCCACTAACTCACTGAACTGCACTGTTCAGCTCTTGTTATTGAAGAAAAAAAAAGATTCAGTGGAGCAAATTACGTGAACAAGCTAGCACCAGTTTCAATGTATACAAGTTCTCAGAGTGATGAGGTGAAAAAAAATGATTATGCTTGAGTAGTTTCTTAGTGGATACTTTTTCATTTTACTTCACTACATTTTACAACAAATATTCTATATATATACAGTATACGTGATTGCATGATATGCCTGCCACTCTGTGAAATGCTCAAACTTGAAGGTGTTTGAAATCAGGAGAGATTTTGATAAGCAATAATTTTGATAAGTAAATAAAATTTAAGATAAACATTTTCTACTTTTCCTCAAGTACATCGAAGACGTCTACTTTTACTTGAGTAATATTCTATCTGGGATGTCTCTGCTTTTACAAAAGTACAGGATTTGTGTACTCTGCCCACCACTACTCATCAGTGACATCACAGTATACAGTAGTTCTTATTACCACCTTACAAAAAAAAAAGCTTGATGTTCTCAATACAGGTCGGAAAATGATACTATCAGTGTTTGATAACTTCTCCGCCATTCCGGTTTCACCATTTTGCACGGAATGTTAAATGAGATAAATGTGAAATTATACGTATATACACAATATCAGTGAACCACACACCTACAGTGGTTACGCATCTTCAATGCTACCACAGGTTAAGGTTATCTCAGCCTGTGTAAGTGAGTATGAAGTCTTCCCCAGTGAATGCATGTCCTTTATTCAGCTTTGTTGCTGATCGTTCGTTGACAAAAAAAGAGCCACATCGACAAAGATGAGAAGAATCATTGCACCATGTGCGAAGGTGATGATCCAGGGTGTACTGATTGCAAATGGAACTAATGGCGCATTTTCGCATGACTCAGCACTTGCGTGTGCGTTCTTATCTTGAGGAAAATGCCATCTTTTGTCACGGTACCCATAGAAACCAGGTCACTGCTGACGTCTTTTCATATTGGATGTCTGCGTAAAATCTGTCACTGTGTTGACTTAGGCACAGAGAAGCAAGTGTCAGAGGCTGGACGGTTTATTTAACGAACGTACGCTTGGATGGATTGAGGGGTGAATAAACAACCAGGTGGAAAGACTAATGGATAGCACTAGCTGTATAATTTCTGAGATTGATATCATCCTCCATCTGGTCTCTGTCTTCTGTAGATCAATAAAAGTCCAAATGTTAGCGAGTGAAGGAGTGTGAGGAGAAAAAGCCAAAAGAGATTTTTCATCGTTATACAACTAGATTCTTTTCTCTCTCTGCCTCCCTGTTCCATCCTTCTYTCCAGCTTTCCTTTCAGCCTCTGTTAGTTTAAGATCGGCCCATATTTCATCTTTTGTTCCACAGCGTGTTTATATGAATGARGRAGTGAGTGTCATATGTTTTTCATCATCAGATCTTTAAGCGAATGAATGGAGTTGACAGGGCTCATAGCCAGAAGGAGAGAAAGAAGCCAGAAAGTGCGCRAAACCCTCCACAATGACGCTGTTTATTTCATGGCAGTCAGAAGAATAGTAGTACCAATTTAAAAATAGCAGCTTTCGACTTGAGCTTGGTTCCAYGGCGCAAGTCCTAGTGTTGTCTTTCCTCACAACACATCAAAGCTGCATTCATTTCGGGATTTACGATGCGTGTGTAAAACGGTCCGTGCTATTGTTTATACGCCGGAGTTCACGWWAAGAACCGCTCTRGAAAGCGATGGCGTAGAAAAACGCATCATTACACACAACATTGAAGTGGAGTCGTTAAACAGTCCCAGATGCTACGACAGAGGGTAATCGGTACATGTGGCCATAAAGGTGTGCACGTGTATGTGTGTGTGTGTGTGTGTGTGTGTGTGTTGGGGGGTTGAGGAGTGCTTTCAGAGCTCTGCTAATGACTTTGGCAGATGTTGCTTTTCTGAGGTTTGTTTTTTTTTCTTCGTAGTGAGAGTATCCTGGTTTCACCTTCTTTCACGTGATTGAGGGAGAAAGAGGTTTGCCTGCGTGTGGCGTTCATTCGATCCTTAATCCTTAACATTATATATCTATATGTATGGGCTGTTTCTGTAGATTGTATTAGAAATGTGTTAATGTATTTGAACTAATGTTTTGATATATACACGGGTTAGATGGTAATGCATTAATGGTTTGTATCATATTGCTCATGCAATGTTCCTAGCTAAAAAACTAACCTTATAAAAAGATTAGTCTGTGCATTCCTACTAATGAAACCCTGACCTTCTTATGTGCGGTTTATGAAACTGGGAACCCTTGGGAAATTTCCACCTCGGCATCTCCTGCTTCCCAAATTAGTGCGTTCACACTGACTCGAACACTCGCTGTAAGCTCTGTAGAGAAACGGTTTTGTTCTTTTCATTTCTTTATTTTTAAAGTGGATGTGGTGGTTCAAAGGAGTTTGAATAAAAAAAAAACTATTTACATTTCAGTTATGAAAGTATCATCATTTAATGATTTTAAATATAGAAAAAAAAGAAAAAAATGCTTTCGAAAAAAATTTCACACAACTCTATTTCTCCTCGCTATGAATGCAGCTACATTGACTTTGCAGCGAATTAACGGAATCAGAAATTGTTTGAATATCAGTAATATTAGGCGTARCGTGACGGTTCACGTTCTTGTTCAATTCTTCTTGTGTTTAATGGTTGCTCACAAACCAAGTAGGTGCATACTGCCTCCTGCTGTACTGAAGAATGTAATTAAGCAATCGTACCCGAGAACGGAGAACAAAAAACAATGTGAACCCTGGCAAGCAGGAGATCGGGAGAAGAATGAGAGCCTGAACCTTTTTTAACTGTACTGCAAACCTAAGAATTTCCAACTCGCCAAYTGCWCAATCCAGCTTTGCTCAATATTGCAAAAAAAAAGTTGTGTAATATTTAATAATCTTTCACTTGTTATTCGGTTTTTAATAAGTGCCATTTGCTCCAATAAAAATACACTACGCCCATTTTGTTTTATTTATGAAAAAAATCCTTGATGTAAGTTACATAAATCATAAATCGGGATAAATCAAAGCATATAATCATTGTGCAATCACATGGCACCCTGACTAATGAGGTGCATAAAGATTTCCACAAACAATCTTTCCATGTGTGTCACTCACACACACGCACACATTTGCAGAGACGTTTCCTGTGGACGGCTCAGGGAAAGGCTATAACTTTACCATCTGCTGGATCTAAGTTTATTTTTGGGGACTTCAAAGACTGATTTTTTTTTTTCTTATTGTGAAAGGAACCCACTATTACTTCGAGACACACACCTGCACACACACATATACTCATATGCACGACATGTGGGTTTTTTATAAGAAGACCAGGCGACGATAAAAAAGCGGCCATAAAAATCCCAAATAGAGAGTTYGGCCTGCTGCTGCTTACTGCTCAATTAAACAACCTCCATCTGTTTTAAATATGTGTGTACATGTAAGAGCKTGTGTGTATTTGTGTCCTTGTTTTTTTGGCACAAGCGCTGTTTAAATCTTTCATGATTTACAGAATCTGATGTTCAGGCTGATGTTTATTATCGAATTACAGTAGATATGAACTAAAAGGATCTACATTTCTTTTAATATATATTTATCATATATTTTYCGAGAAGACATCCCAGTGATGAGTGTATTGCCATAAAATTCATTCATATGCCATTTATATATGTATATAAATATAGTATACATATATGGATAACTTTACGTGTGTGTGTGTGTGTGTGTGTGCATTGTAGGTGAGCCAGAATTTAAGTACATTGGGAACATGCATGGCAATGAAGCGGTTGGCAGGGAGCTCTTGATCTATCTGGCTCAGTATCTGTGTAATGAGTATCAACAAGGCAACGACACCATCATCAACCTGATCCACTCCACTCGCATCCACATCATGCCCTCCATGAACCCTGATGGCTTTGAGAAAGCCGCCTCGCAGGTAAGAACGCATGAACACACAGATACACTTACAGGACATGCAGTGTGATCTGTGCCATGCAGTACATGGCCTTACATCCATATCATGTAGGGAAGTTTCAGTGTACAAATATCTGAGGCTAGATAGATATAGTGAAAGATATAGATTTATAATACAACTGTATAGAGGATCTTTCTGGGACTTGATGAACTGTAGACATAAAACATGTGTGTATATGTGTTCAGTCTGGAGAGATGAAGGACTGGTTCGTAGGACGCAGCAACGCTCAGGGCATCGACCTGAACCGGAACTTTCCAGACCTGGACCGTATCGTCTACATGAACGAGAGAGACGGAGGAGCGAACAACCACCTGCTGAAAAACATGAARAAGGCCGTAGACGAAAACGCTAAGGTGAGAGAGAACGGGAAAACAATTGAGTTGAAGAAATATTCAAATGTTAAAATCGGGCTATAAGAGAAAATAAGATGAAACTCTGTGCAATCCGTCGATATGATGTAATACTGTTCAAAAAGTAACCTTTGATCTTTGTGTTTTGTAGCTCGCTCCTGAGACGAAGGCAGTAATTCACTGGATTATGGACATCCCATTCGTCCTGTCTGCCAACCTCCATGGAGGAGACGTGGTGGCCAATTACCCATATGATGAAACCCGAAGTGGTGCGAGAACACATTCTCACACACGCACACACAGACGCATACTCATTTTCACCCTAAACTCATCAGACCTTCTACAGCGAAAGGCTGTTTGTATAAAGGTCTAAAACTCCAATGCGCTGTAGAACCCCTGCTGGAAAATCCAGCTTAGTCTGAGAAGCTGCCAAAACACACACTAAGCTGAACACTGACATTAACTGAGCACAGTGATGCCTGCAGGGCTTTAGATGTTGTTCTGGGTTCTTGAATGAGATCATGGATGAATTGTTGTTGTGCTCTAGGAGTAATTTAGGTAGGCCGGCCACTCCTGGGAAGTTTTCTCCATTTGTAAATAATGGCTCTCGCCTTGGTTCACTGGAGACCCAAAGCCTTAAAAATGGCTTTGTAACATTTTCCAGATCGACACATGTCAATTACTTCGTTTCTAATATGTTGTTGAATTACTTTAGAAAGGGTTGTTTTTTGAGATTCTGTGTAAGTGATTTCTTGATTCATCAGGTCTGGCAGTAATAAGGCCTGGGTGTGGCGAAAGTGAAATTTGACTCAGCTTTCCCAAAAATGTGGTTAATTGGAGTTCAATCATGATTTAGCAAGAGCTGGATTACTTTTTCACACAGCGCCAGGCAGGTTTGGACAGTTTTTTCCCCTAAATATTTATTTAAAAACTTTCATTTTGTATTTATCTTTGTGTAATATTAAAACTGCACTGTAAATGTGTCAAGAAAATATCACAACCTAAAGATTGAGGTAGAAGCTAGTAAAACTTATTTATCTATTTATTTATTTATTTGTTTAATATTASCCCAAATGTGTCACGACATGAATAGAACATCCCTAGCCAAACTACATTAGTCAATCAGGCAGATGGATAGAAGTTAGCTAGGTGGAAAACTGTTAGCAAT
>QMIH01000464.1:37765-48933 GCA_003987875.1 Clarias batrachus | reverse complement strand
TTTTCCGAAGGCTGCTTCAGCATTTATACAGGTGCACGGCTTCATGCATTGTTTATGCGTCTATGGATCGTAACGTCGATAGGTCAGCGTTGCTGTCGTTTCGACTGGATCGCAGCCCTCAGCTTCAGAAAGCTTAACACGAGGACGCCGTCTTTAGCTTTTGTCTAATAGAAGGGATTGTCCAGTGTCTACCGAGCAGACAAAGCATGCTGATACCAATTAGAGATTGGGGAAGGGTATTGTGCGAGAGTGGAGAATAAAGAATGGACACACACACACACATATGGGTGTGCACCCATTTCAATTTCATTGCCTTGCATTGTGTGTTTTTTTTTGTTTTGTTGTTAAGCATCAAGGTTAAGTAACTCTTTGTTTTCGTATACATATGCGTATAGAAACGGTTCATTATGTCCCCTATCACAGGCATCTCATCGGCGGCAGCCTAAATTAGAACCGTCGCGAAGAAGCTATAGGGAATTTCGAGTCGAAAGGAAATCGAGATCATTCTTGGAAAGTGATGGTTTTAAAGTGATGTCCAAGCTAATCAGGATTCCGTTCCTGCGTCATCAGCGAGTCTAGTAATGTGTGTGTTTTTTTTTCGTGTGTTCTAATCCTACTTTCTCCTCGCACTCCAGCTGTCTTTTGGGGAGACATCGCCTTGGAYGAGGAGGACCTGAAAATGTTTCACGTGGACAGGACGATAGACCTCGCTCGACACCAACACGTGAARCAAGGACACACGTCGGGTAAGAGAAGGCGTCCGTAATCCAAACAAATCGAAAGTGAGAGAGAGTCTGGGCGATAGGACGTGTGTTTGTGTGTTTTTGACTCAAGCATGAGGCACGATATATCCCGATGGGAGACAGCACGGATGATACGGAGGGATTAGAGGGATCGGGTGGTTGATTACACATTCGGAGAAGTTGATATCGGTGGAGGTTAAGGCCCCGGGCGATTAGGTTTGATAAATGCCACTGTCTCATCCGTGCAGCAGAATCAGCAAATCATCTAGGTGTGTGTGTGTGTGTGTGTGTGTGTCTGAGTGCATTGGTTTAAAGGAATGTTATTCTCCCTCCAGTCCTTAATGAGGCCTATCATATTGTAGGATGATCCTTAATAACAAGCACATCGAGCCTAAATCATAGTCCAGTCCCAGGATAACGTCTGGTTTATTCACACTTGTTGATCAAAAGCCTATGAAAAAGAAACACAACAACAATGCACCAGGATAGTCTTTGGCTTTAATGAGAGCCGGAGTGCATGTGAGAGGTGTGTTTGTGTGTGAGAGTGAGTGAGTGAGTAAGTGTGTGCTTGTGTGTGTGTATGCGCATATCCCTAACCTCAGCCTTTTCCTGCGCCTCCAACTCGGCCGGTTTTGTTTGTTCCTGATTTTCCTGTCCACTTCGACATTCCAGTGTTACAGAAAAATAGGCAAACACCAAGGCAAGTGTGTGTGTGTGTGTGTGTGTGTGTGGGTTAGAAAAATGAATAAGAGACAAAAGCAGATGATGGAGTGATGACAGTGGAGGCACAGACCTTATAAGAGAAATGAAAAACTAATGTTGACTGATGTGTGAAGAAGTGGGTGCAGAGGGCACACACACACACACACACACACACACACACACACACACACACACACACACACACACACACGAAAACAACTCGCACTTTCCTATCACACTGTTTATTTAATGGCATTATGTCAAATATATAGCACATTATTATTATTATTATTATTATTATTATTATTATCAGAGACATAATTATTATATTATTAATGTTTCTCGGCTTCCTCTGTCTGTCAGGTGGAACAGAAGAGCACGACGCCTCCGCGAAGCGAGGACAGTTGTACCTCCTGCTCGAAAGAATACGACGACTCGGTAGGTTCACTCTTGCGCGAGTGCACCGTGCACGTTCCTGTCCTGACCTTTTTACGTCCATATGTATAGTTTTGCTTTTAATATCCGCTGAGCCCTCGAACTTGATCATGACATTTACACATGAAGACGGTGGATAAGACGGAGAGAAGCACCCTAAGGACGTGGGACGTGCACTCTCACTTACGCTGATGGAGCATAAAATTCACATTAACCCTTAGAATGATGCGCTTCTGGTTGTGATTGTGCGGATATCATAGTGCCGTGGATATAAATCTGTTATCGATAATGAATAGATGTGAATAGCCTAGTCAGGGTCATGAGGGTTTAAATCAGAATAATAGAATTCGAGCCAGAATGCACGCACCGCGCTTACCAAGTAACAGCTGGTCCTAGGTTAGGCCACGCCCACAAACACTGTAGCATCATGAAATGCTGTATTTTGTAATGTATTTGCATATGCGTTCACGTTCTCCGTGCAGATGCGTCTAAGAACTCGACTAAGGAGGAGAGATCGAGCCGAGCTGTCTCAGCAGGCAGCGGGGACGCAGAGAGACGGGTTCGAGCGGGGAAATCGCGCGTCCCGCGAGCCGCCACGTCCAGAGCAGAGCGGATCTGGCCCGGAGGTGTCATCCCTTACGTCATAGGAGGCAACTTCACTGGTGAGTAACCTGTGTTTGTGTGTGTGTGTGTGAGTGTGCAATATGTGCACACATACTGTTACTGTTCTTCAGCCAATCAGAGCGAGTCTGTAATGACATCATCAGGGTAAAGAAAGGATTAAAACTTTAGGCCATGCTGAAGTGTATTGCAATATTCACCTCTTCACTATATTTCTCCTGTGTGTGAGTGTGTGTGTGTGTGTGTGTGTGTGTGTGTTCATGTGGGCATGCACAGAGGTGTCTATACTTGTTAAGTTTTGGTATTTAATACCTATCTGAAAAGCTGAAACACTATATACCCAGTGCTACATTTTCATGGAAATATTGTGTGTGTGTGTGTGTGTGTGTGTGTTGGTGTGTTTCTCAGGCAGTCAAAAAGCCATGTTTAAGCAAGCCATGAGACACTGGGAGAAACAGACCTGCGTGACCTTCGTGGAGAAAACAGACGAGGAGAGCTACATCGTCTTCACGTACCGTCCCTGCGGGTGAGATCTCGTACTCGGGTGTTCCTCCGTGCGCTAAACCATGAGGCCATGCACCGCAACGCGATGCCGTATAAAGCTTTATAACGCCTAAGGCGAAGCAGACAAGCAAATCATCCGATGAACACTTTCCTGCGGGACTCGTTTCAAAGGCTTGGACCGCTGCATGATTTGTAGTCGACACGGTCTGATGATTTGATCGGCTTTCATGCGTTCAGTAAATGACACCATTGTTTGTATTGGGGCCCATGCTGACACACACACACACACACACACACACACGGAGCACTCATGGACCTCTCAGTAGAAAGAAAAGAGCAAACGGATAGAAAGCGAGAGAGAGAGAGAGAGAGAGGGGTTGAAAGAGGTTGAAATAGTATACAGTATGTGTACGATGTGTAGATTTGGGATAATTCGATGCTCACTTGTTTAATGTCTTTTCAAACGAGATTCGATGGGGCTTGAACATAAAGACGCACTGAAACATACTGATGCGTGCGCATACACTTACACACACGCACTTTTACTCTCTTACTCATTCACCTCTCATTGTTATGCGGGCATCCTGTAGTGTGTGTGTGTTTCAAATGTGCGTGTGCGACTATATGTGTGTGTGTGTGTGTGTGTGTGTGTGTGTGTGTGTTTATGAGAGTGTCAGAGGAGACGACTTTACTACAGTCAGCGCACTTTTCCTTCCTGCCTCGTTACCACGCTGAGCAGGCCGGCCATTGTTCTTTTCTGAGTGGAATGGCATCTAACGAGCCGGCGTGCTAATGATAATGAGCGAGACGGAGAAAAAAAAAGAGAGGGAAAAATAACGAGAGTTTGAAAAGCAGCACTAAGTCAATATCCGGTCATCGCCGCTAATATGACGCCGCGTTTCAATTCAGAACGCACTTCTTTAGGTGTTCACGCAATCATCTAATCAACCAATCACGCGGGAGCAGGGCAACGTGTACAGTACGACAGATGCATGGCAAGGGCGTTCAGTTATTGTTCACACTAAGCACCATCTTCACAAAGCTTCTTAGAATTCTCTCAGAGAGCTCCTATCTTAGCTTAAAAAGTCCTTGCTGGGCGTCCTAGACTGAGAGTGATTTAGGAAACGTCTCAGAGCAACTCTTAGTATCCTAAAGAAAGTATCCTTACTACAGCCTTTATCTTAGTGAGGAGGTGTGGTTGACCCCATTGCTCACTTGATTGATTGATAAAAAATCTGTAAAATAGACTTTTATTGAAAATAGAATATATGATAATAGAATTAATAGAAGAAATTGTATAATCATGACTACAGGCTACTTTATGCAAAGTTTCTGTTATAGGCTACATATCTTAAAGTTAATTAAAACAGCCAAATGTTGAAATTTTGAAGCAACCAATTTCCACACAGTTGTTACTATATTTAAGTTCTAACATTTATTTATCATATTGATTTTTTTATTACTTGTAATCCATTTCAGATTGATGGGAGCAAAATGGCTCAGCTTTTACCAATTTACATGATTTCAGGACAGTCTGTTTACGTTGCACTTTTGGATGGTATGTAGCCAAGAGAGATGTGAAGAAGCCAACAAGAAAACCAAATTGGACAGAGGAGCAGTGTTTACTTTTAGCTACACGTTCAGTGTTTGGAGAATATTTCTTCTTTCCGCCACTTTGTCCTCTTAAAAGTCCTCCTCTCTACTCTTAACAATTTTTACCTTAGGAGCTGTTTTAAGGTCAAAGAGGTTTCATGAATCATTTTTATCTTTACTTTAAGATTTAGTCCTAATTGTAAGAGGAATTTCTAAGAAAATGTCATAATTCTAAGAATCAACTTTTAAGCTTAAGAAGCTTTGTGAATACGGGCCCTGATCAATACACAGCATGAAAAAAAAAAAAAAAAAAAACGCTGAATGATTTTTCAGCAAGCATGTTATCCTTCCTGGCAGCTTGCAGGTCCAAAAATATGTCTTATCATAGCCATAGTTGTGTGATAGTGTGTTTTGGAATGAGAAAACACCTCAAACTGGGAGTTGCCTGAAAAAGTAGTGGAAAGACCCCAAGCTCAAGATAGACAAGATGTGCGGACGAGAGAAAGATCAGATAAGTGATAGAGCGAAACATGACATAACTTTATTTATAGACTATAATACTCTATAGACTGTCATAATACTCACCTGTTCACTCACTGTGTTTTAATTGTCGTCTCGTTATATAAAATATACTTTATTGATGATAGGTACCTTAGCTTAAGCTTATGTGTGAGAGCATGAGTGTGTGTGTGTGTGTGTGTGTGTGTATGTGCGCTCGCTGTAACGAGCTATCATTGGCAATGAAATAAGGGCTTTAGGTGTTCTAATCCACAATATAAATAGAGTCCTGACTGAGATTACGACTGTGTGTACGCGTGTGTGTCCTGGCCGTGCATACAGTACGTATTGACTTTCAAGGTTTCACTCTATCGCCTGAGCTTTGACTTTAATAACCAGACCCTTCTCTGGAGTATTTTTTTTTCCATTGCCCTCATATTCTATAGGAGAATAGCAGAATATATCATGTAGCGTTAGGATCATTGTTTTTACTTAAAGTATAGTTTATTTTGGAAAAATGTACGACTTGGAACTCCCGGGAGACACGCGCTGTAAAGAGCAAAGCCGTAAACAAGATGAGAGAGAGAACATAGAGAAGAAATGTAGAAATGGCCAAGTTTTGCAGGACCAGGACCTCTGAGCAACACCGAGGAGGAAATATGAACATTAAAGGATGTTAGGAAAGAAATGTGACCTGTGAGGAACATTTTTGGGGAAAGAGCAGGTCCTTTGAGTAACAGGGTGGTGGGAGGAAAGAACAGGACCTTTGAGGAATATTGAGGGAGGGAATAATGGACAGCACTGGGACAAGACCATTGACTTATGAGCAACAAAGAGACGGAAAGCAGGTCAGTTTGTGACACGGGGGAGGGAACAGGATCTTTGAAGAACACCAGCAATTGAACAGGACCTGTGAGGACCGTTCGGGAAGAAAACGGGGCCCGTGACGAACGCTGGGGAAGGGAATATGACCCATGAGCAACAATGAGAAGGAAAGAGGGTTAGTTCACAGAACAGGACCTGTGAGTAACACTTGGAAGGAAGCGGCAATGTGAGCAGAGCTGGTGGAGGAGCAGGACCTGTGGGCAACGGGAGGAAGGAAACGGGACCTGCTAGGAGCACTAGGACACCTGATGTTAAGGTTAAGAGAAATTATCTGGCGGAGAAATTCAGACAGCAGACTGACTGACTCTTGGGCCGGAAACGATGCCGCGGCTGAGACAAGGGAAGGAACAACGAGACAAGAGAAGATTCACGGCCTGTACCTACAGTATCACTGGCGCGGTCTCCCGGGCCGGGTGTGACCCTGGGAAAGGCTTAGTGCATAATTATAACACATCTACAGTATATATCCCACAAGGTGCAAAATATCGTAATCCTCCTTACAACTGATTAGCTGTGTTGGCACACATGTACATTTTTATACATGCACCTTATGTAAATACAGTTTAGTGTATACTATTACAAGATGTCTTTAAATGATACGTCTATACTTGTATAAGTAATAACAGTAACTGAGCCACGCGTCAAGTGGGATAACGTTACTGCGTGTATGTGCGTAATGTGTGTGATCTCTAATGAGATCCTCTGCGTCTAGGCTTGATTATTAACCTATAATATCATGCCAATCATGCGTTTTAATTTGTACTTAATACATGCTACCGCTATATTCTACCCCAGTGTCCTATATGTCTCAGGCAAAGGTAGACAATTGAAATGAATTGCCCTGGGAAATCAAGCACTCGAGCTATTTAAATAACCGAAAAATTCAAAAGTTTTAACGTTTACACTAAAAAAGATCGAATGAATGATCTGAGATCTATTTTCCTATCGCAGATGCTGTTCCTATGTGGGTCGTCGCGGTAACGGGCCTCAAGCCATCTCCATCGGGAAAAACTGTGACAAGTTTGGCATCGTGGTCCACGAGCTGGGTCACGTGATCGGATTCTGGCACGAGCACACGCGGCCCGATCGCGACGATCACGTGACCATCATCAGAGACAACATTCAGCCCGGTACTGACCGCCTAATCTACGAGTTGTTCATTATTCCCGTCTGCTCTGAACGAAGGTGATAAGATCATTCCATAACCAAACCGTGTGTCTCGTGTGCAGGTCAGGAATATAATTTCCTCAAGATGGAGCCGGGCGAGGTGAACTCTCTCGGCGAGCCGTACGACTTCGACAGCATCATGCATTATGCCAGGAACACTTTCTCCAGGTGAGCGATACACACAGAGACACTCTGGTCTGATTTTTTTCACAACGTAAGACAGATCTAATGGTATTTGTGTCTTTCAGGGGAATGTTTTTGGACACCATCCTTCCCTCTCGTGACGATAACGGCGTCCGGCCGGCCATCGGGCAGAGAACCAGACTCAGCAAAGGAGACATTTCACAAGCTAAGAAACTCTACAGGTGTCCAGGTAAGCAACTATAGGCGTGTGTGTGTGTGTGTGTGGGCATACACAAGATTTAGATGTGTTTACTTTTTGCCAAAGCAAACAGTACGCAGAATAGTAAAGAAAGAAAAGGAGTGGAACAACAGATGACTAATGATGTTGGTTAAATGTTGAATTATGGAGAGATTATCTCGTTTCATACTGATAAATTAGGAATTTCTGATTACAATTAAAGGCTACAGCTGCATAATGGTGTGTGTACAGAGAGATTGCTGTCTAATGACTACCTAAGTATTTTGTTTTTCATTAGTAGACAGTAGTAGAAGTGAGTCACCTGTGATGAGTTCCTCTATACTGTACAAGTCTCTCTCTTTCTCTTGCTTTCTCTTACTCGAGCACTTAACGCTAAATGAGCACTAGTTAAGCGTTCCTCTCACCCGACTGCAGACCACRGAGCTAAATGAAACCTGCGCTTTAATTAACATGATGGCATTCAAGCACTTGCGCTTGCTATTTATTTTCAGCACCAGCAGCATTTTAATTGAATTCTGTGCGTACTGGACACCTGAAGGCTCTTCCACATACTGTACATCCAGTGGAGAAGAGGTTCTAATGAAAAGTGAAAGTTATAAGTGCAGATTCGGGTTTGTCTTAGAGGCAGGGCTCGTCTGAAGATAAGATTAAGATTTGATTACTTGTTGCTGGAAATCTTTGTTTAAATGTGTTTAAAAATCACCGCGTCAGTTAGCGCGCATGCGCTTTAATCAAGCGTGTTTGTAGTTTGTAACGGCTCGTTCTTTTCGCGCGAGCGCCACTACAGGCACGCAGACACGAGGCGAGGGCTTATGGGTAATTTTATTTAGAAAAACCTGAAAGGAGAAGGGTTAAATGAGAGAGGAAGGGGGGAAACGGAGGATTTTTTGTTTTTTAACGCKGAGAAAGCACGAGAACCGTTATCATTAATTGTCGCCTGGCGGCCTCGCCCCATTGCGCACCTGAAGAAGGGGAGGCCGCCTACGTACGGAGCCTACGGAGTGAGCGTGCAGCGACAGCTGGGTGAGGCGCGCGCACATCCCACGCGCACGCCGTGACAGGCGTCTTCAAAGTAACGTAATTAGTAATCTGATAGTAATCAAATTAGAATTTTAAATTAGTAATTTGTAGTAGATTACTTTTTTTTGAGTAACTTCCTCAACATTGTTGAATGTCTGCCCTGTTGATACGTTTTATGAAATTATATGAAGTGAAAATGTGTGATAAATCTGTTCTTTGAATTTCAACTGGAAGTATTAAAAGAAAATGAATCATCACTTTTTCCGACCCCGATACAAGTCGCACCGAGCCATAGAGAGCACATGATGGAGAGGTGCACAAAAAGCTCCAATTCAAATAACGATGCTCCACTAAACAGCTGCGATGTCTGGAATGTCAGGAATGCTTATCACGGCTGTTACACCACCGCGCATCACGATACGTCGCGTCACCTAAACCGAATTATATTTCACTCTTCCGATCAGCATGCGGCGAGACACTGCAAGACTCAGCAGGCAACTTTTCATCTCCCGGCTACCCGAACGGATACCCCTCRTACACACACTGCGTCTGGAGGATCTCCGTCACCCCTGGAGAGAAGGTAACACACGCACAGGTCTGCACAGGTTTTGTAAAGCTTTCGTAATGAAGTTAGTAATTATTCAGAATGTTTTTTTTGGAATTTTTTTTAGATAGTGCTCAACTTCACCACCATGGACCTCTACAAGAGCAGCCTGTGCTGGTACGACTACATCGAGGTGCGGGACGGGTACTGGAGRAAAGCCCCTCTTCTAGGTACACATACACACACACATAATGATGCGTACTAAGCATACAAAAAATCCRGTAACTGGATCAATAATTCAAGAGGGTTCTCAGATGTCTGTGTCCATTATTGTTTCAAAAAACATGCATTCTTTCTGTGTGTGTGTGTGTGTGTGTGTGTGTGTAGGTCGTTTTTGCGGCGACAAGATTCCAGAAACGCTGATCTCTACAGACAGTCGGATGTGGATCGAGTTTCGCAGCAGCAGTAACTGGGTGGGAAAGGGCTTCTCCGCCACGTATGAAGGTACAGTAGGTCTCGCTCACGTCTCGGCTCCGTATGGRTCCGGTTCAGAAAAGTAACTGCAGAAAATGAGATTCTGAGTTGACTTTAATCGTACGATATGTAGAAAACCCAGTGAAGACCAGGGACAATCTCATTATCTAGTCAGATTTTTCTTAAACATATATACATTTCCATAAGTCTTCTTTTCATTTTCTTTTCATTTCTGTGAAGCTGCTTTGAGACAATRACCATTGTTAAAAGCGCTATAGAAATAAAATTGAATTGAATTGAATTGAAGGTAAAAGTGAATGAATTTAAACCGGGCTTCTCTATCTCTCTGTCTCTCTCTTGTCTGTGTGTCTCTCTCTCTTTTTTTTTTTCTGTAGCGGTTTGTGGCGGCGACGTCAACAAAGACTCGGGACAGATTCAGTCTCCGAACTACCCAGACGACTACAGGCCGTCTAAAGAGTGTGTGTGGAGGATCACCGTGTCCGAGAGCTACAGYGTGGGCCTCAGCTTTCAGGCCTTTGAGGTATAAAGACAGATGTGAACATTTTCACGCTCGTGTGTGTGTGTGTGTGTCTTTTAGGAAAATAGTCAGCACCAGGTTGTTGTCACRTGCTTTACATTTAATTCTCTCTTTCTCTCTGTCTGTCTGTATAGTCAGATTAGGATTGTGCCCAGCCACCACAGTGATGTGTGTGTGTGCGCGTCTATACAAGGATAAATCCAACTATTTTGATCTCATAGGAACATTTGTGTAAATTTTCCAAAAAAACAAACATGTCTTTTAGTGACAAAAGGTTGCGTGGTGGTTCCTGACCTTGAGATTAGACTGGAGATTTATGTGTAGGGGTAGTGTTAATTAGCAGCCTTAATAATTATGTGAACGGAAAGCGTGTGTGTGTGTGTGTGTGTGTTTTGTGGAATGTTTGGAGCGGTATAGTTACGGCCCTCTCGGGTCTGTAGGCTACAGAGGAAGGTTAAAGCTTTGAAAGTAAAAGGAAGTGTTCTCCTTTTTAATCATGACTGTTCAGGAATGTGTGTAAAGGTTATTTTATGTGTGTAAATGTGTGTGAGTAAAAGAGGAGCMACACAAACAGGCACAGGATGGAACTTTTATTCAAACCTGCACACACTTACAACACATTGCTTTCTCTCCTGCGGCCGTACAATCAAAGAGGAAGACCCGGCACTAACACAAAGACCTTGGCATACCACTACACACACGCACACACACACACACGCGCACACACACGCACACACACAGGCACATACGCATGCACACAAACACTTCTGGTATGTGAGATCCTGTTTGGAGCGTTGGAATGCTTTAAGGCTGTAACATGATGTGTTTGTAGATCGAGAGGCACGATAGCTGCACCTACGACTATCTGGAGGTGCGCGATGGCCCGTCCGAGAGCAGCCCKCTGATTGGACGATTCTGTGGCTACGACATCCCCGAGGACATCCGCACCACGTCCAACACGCTGTGGATGAAATTCGTCTCGGACGGAACGGTGAATAAAGCCGGCTTCGCTGCGAATTTCTTTAAAGGTAATCACACAGTTTACATCCAGGTTTGTGTCTC
>QMIH01000464.1:26095-36865 GCA_003987875.1 Clarias batrachus | reverse complement strand
TATTTCGTGGATCTACCACATGACTGTGTTTCACCAATCAGACGTAGCAACAATAATCACGTGACTCCGTTTGACCAATCAGCCACAGGAACAATAACCACAATTAGTCACATGACCACACACAAAACTGGCTGAGTAGTGGAATAAGAACAAACATATTGCGGCTAGTTTAGCTGTTTTATTTAATGATGTAACGTTAAAATATATAATTAGAAAAGAAGCTAAAGGCTAAAAAAATAAAATTTCTTATATTTGTTCTGCTGGACAGAGTTTATGGTAAAGTGAGACCTCTTGTACATACTGTATGTTCTAATGTTATTTTTTGCTGAGTCATTTGCAGGGCAACTGAATATAAAGTACTGTATATCTTATACAGGAAATAGTCTACACTGTTCTCACATACTGTATGTTACCTACAGTAGAGATTTGTTTTAAAAGCTTTATGTTGGGRAAAAAAGGGAGATTAGGAAATTTGTTTTCTTCTTTAATTTGTTGTTTTGTAAAGATATTTATTTTTATTCATTCATTTTATTTTTTGGAAATGTCTGAATTAGTACATTATTTCATCATTTTGTTCGCCTGCTTACATAATCTAAAAAAACAATCATTACGAAATCATTATCAAGACATTACGATTGAAACAGTTACTCAGTACTTGAGTAGTCTTTTTACTGAATACTTTTTACTCTTACTTGAGTACCATGTTTGTCTACTGTACCCAGCTTTGGTGACCTCACACACCGCCACATGTAAGCGCGATCGGAAGCACACAACCGGACACGCATCCACATATAGCTCATGTTGCTTGTAGTTAGACCGCAGTGCAAGGCGTTGCGTGCCGTGGCGACAACAGTCAAACGTTCAGACCCGATGCCGTGCAGTACTGTATATGCACATTATGTAATACGGAGCAGCTACGTAGTTAACTGTGTTGGTTTCCCTTTCTCGTAGCTGCGTGTGGAGGCCTGCTGTCCAAGCTGAACGGCACCATCACGACGCCCGGATGGCCAAAAGAATATCCGCCCAACAAGAACTGTATCTGGCAAGTGGTGGCTCCGACGCAGTACCGCATCTCAGTGCAGTTYGAGGCGTTTGAACTGGAAGGGAACGAGGTGAGGAGAGTGTCAAGGTGTAACAATGATGGTGTTAACACCCTTCTTTCTAAGTGCATTAAAATAAATAAGATTTGAATTTCATTATTGTCAGAGTTGCTGTTGGAGAGAATTAATCAACTCCTTTCGCCAGTCAGATTTAAGATTATGTCATCCGAATAATAAGAACACATGTTCAGTACACAATGCATTTACTCCAACATGTCTGTATGTTTAACGCAAAGGTGTGCAAGTACGACTTCGTAGAGGTGCGGAGCGGCCTCTCGTCTGACTCTAAGCTTCATGGGAAGTATTGCGGCACCGAAGTTCCCGAGGTCATCACTTCCCAGTACAACAACATGCGCATCGAGTTTAAGTCGGACAACACCGTTTCAAAGAAAGGCTTCAAAGCACACTTCTTTTCTGGTTAGTGAGATTTCACACTAATGCTAATGAAAAAGAAAAACCCCGAAATAGAAATGCGTCTGTTGTGGATTCTGTGTGTGTGTGTGTGTGTGGAAGATGATTGAATTTCCTCAAAAAATCCTTTGAACTTGCTTGTATAAACCAACTTTTGTGGTGTCGGTTTTTATAAACCAAGTTCTGTTCTCTTCTGGTGTAGATTTCAAAAGTTTTCAGTGTTTTTGGGTTCCTTGTATTTTTTTTTTTGTTGTTCATCATCATCCTGTTTGGCTAACCCCATTACTTCTCACAGTGTTGTGTGTTTAGAAATTTGTAAAATTTAAGCCAAGCACGGATTTACACATACTCACGCTCTCACCATCTTCAAAGATACTGTTTTTTTCCCCCGAGCGCTTCCCAGCTTCAGTACAGCATGAGAATGTGAGGAATGTTTTGAGTCTGAATACTAAAATTTCATCCAAACCCAACACCGATCTTGTGACCAACCCCACAGGTTCATGCTTCATATTGTGCACCGTGCCAGATGATTTCCAAACAGAAAAATCGTTCCAGAAAAATGTACGAGGCTCAAATGAGATGCTGCTATACCTCATTTACATCCATGTGGTAATGTGGACTTTTGGTGCCAAGAACGCGGTGCCTATAATATGCCAGGTTTAGACAAATATTTGAGTAATAATAAATATAATATAATAACAAATTATGCCAAAATTCAGGCTGGTTTGGTTGTGAGAAACTTGTGAAGTGAAAATCCAAAGCTGAAGGAATATTTGTGAAATGATTAGTGTATTGTGTGCGTTTTGAATACAGTAAGTCCCATACGTACGAATATTTAATTAACAAGATACGAACATGTGTTTATGCATTTATTCACGGGATTTAGATCACATGTCAGGCGTACATTGTCACATACGTGTATCGTGCATCCTCTAAGCGTAAAAGCAGTGGCGATGAAGCTGAAACTGCTAAAAAGAACCAAGCAATACCGATGGAGACAAAAGTAAAAATAATAAGATGGCAGACATTACTCAACCTTTTAACATTAATCGTTTAACCAATGGCGCGATTCTATACTAAGGACACTGTACTGTAATATACTGTGTATAGCTGATAGTGTTGGTACCTAGTCAATGTCTGTTGGACTTACGAACAAATTGGACTTACGAACAAGTTCTCGTTCATATGTAGGGGACTTACTATGATGTTTACAATAGTGTTGTGTCTATGGTGTCTGTATATGTGTTGTAACATCAGGGGCGTTGTCTCCCACAGATAAACCTGCCACCTGCAAAGCACGGATCTTTATATTTAAGTCCTGTCAGGACATAACTGCCCCTCCCTCTGCTCATAGAGCAGCCATAGGGCAGGTCACAGGTACGGTCGCCTCTCCTGTGACAGGTTTTGGGGAACCGATTGGCCCTTTTCTCAAGGGTTTCTCTCTTATTGGCAACAAATGTGCCTCCAACAGCATTTGTTGAGCTGATGTCAGATTCTATCTGCAGATCAATCCATTCAAGCTGCTTGAGTCCAGACAAACGTTGGTCTGGTGTGGGTTAAGGACGACAAACTGGACTATGTCACTCTTGAATGTCATGCTCCTTTTTCCAAACACTTTCTGTAGATGAATGAAATCTTCCCTGGCAGAGCGCCGTCAGGTTCAGGGAGGTCCCCCACAGCCCTCCCACACGCTCCTAAGCCTCATGAGCGTGTTACCGAGTGTGTCAGAGGATTGAAAGCCAGCGGAGCATTTAAAACAATTTGATAATGTTGAACGTAAGCACGAGACAAAATGCAAGCCATGTGTCTGCAGGGACGTGCGGCATTCGCTTTTAATCAACTCCTGATTGAACAAGTAGAAAAAAAGGAGAAAAGTGTGCACGCATTTATGTGAAATCTCAAGAGCGATACAAACATCTGCTCCTGTTTATTATTATTATTATTATTATTATTATTATTATTATTATTATTATTATTATTCCTGAATCTACTTTCATACAGGATGAATGGATG
Organism: Clarias batrachus; assembly: GCA_003987875.1. Classification (NCBI taxonomy): domain Eukaryota; kingdom Metazoa; phylum Chordata; class Actinopteri; order Siluriformes; family Clariidae; genus Clarias; species Clarias batrachus. The sequence goes on along the minus strand of QMIH01000464.1, from coordinate 33,341 downwards.
CACATGTTGGTTCTTTTCTTCTCATTCCCTTCCTTTTCTTTCTTGCCTTTTCCTCGACCAAATTATTTGGACTTTTTATTTGTATTTATTGTATTTACATTTTTTTTTTTTTAATTAAAGTGCATCCGTTTATTTTATTTCCCTGGTGATGGATATTCCTAGATATTCCTGCAAAGTTGTTTCCCCTACTCATTTGGCTGCACGTCTCTTTGTTGTTTGCGCGTCAGATAAGGACGAGTGCTCGAAGGATAACGGCGGATGCCAGCACGAGTGCATCAACATCATCGGCAGCTACGTCTGCCAGTGTCGCAACGGCTTCATTCTGCACGAGAACAAGCACGACTGCAAAGAAGGTGCGCGTACACACACGCAGATATACTGTATACTAAAATGCACACTAGGAGTGATGATGTATACCAGAAATGTCTGTTTTTATTGCTCAGTTTGAAGGAAGCATGAATAAACTGTAATGTTAAAGGAGTAACACTCTTATAATGCTTAAAACTCTTATTGGACAGAGTTTAAAGAAATCAAATCCCAGGTTTATGTTAATGTACCTCTGCGACTTTAAGGTCGATAAAGAGTACAGGGAATTCATAAACGTGTAGCGAAAAATAAACGGTGGGATACGAGTAACTTTCTGTCATGATTTGAAACATCCTACCACCTGGTTGTTGATTATTTTCCTGTAACATTACACCAGCAGGTGACTAATTCCTCGTTTAATTCAGATAATTCAGAGGTATTATTCAGGTGTTGTTAAAGAATTTTAGAAACACTTCAGATAAATACGCACACACACACACACACACGCATACTGTACAAATTTTTTTTTTACTCTGCAGGGATTTGTCTGACCCAGTTCCTTTGAGTCAAACACAAAAACTTCCTTTTTAAACCCAGCCTTGTCCCACACACACACACACACACACACAAACACACACACACACACACAAATCTATGATTCGATTTGTGACTAACAAAAGTGTTTTTTTTTTATTTTTCCCAGAGGGCCAGAGGGTGGAGTGACTTATTTTAATGTGGAGGTTTCAGCCTATTTTCGTTTTAGGACATACAGCCGACTTTTTTTTTTTCTGACGGCTTGACTCAGTTTTCCCGAGGGACAGACTCGGGTTACGCGAAAGCGGTTTCTCCTGCAGCCATCAGCGTTCCCAATTCTCCCTAACAGGGAATGGAAGGAAAGGGAAAAAGCCTGATGTGGCTTCAAAGGGAACACGGGTTCCACTTAAACTGGCTCTTCTCTTAAAGGTGCATCTCAGGTGACAGTGAACCAGTACTGACACCTGGGAACCGGGCCAGAGTTTAGAAAACATTCTTACTCTAATCCCCTGCAGAAGATTCTTTTTTTTTTCCCTTCATCTGCAGTTTGTGCAGACTCAGGGGTTTTCATGCTGGAACACATTCTATAAATCTTGTTTGCTTTTTTCGCTTGTGTGTATTTACATGATTCATTACATTCCTCTGCTTTCCTTTATAGCACCTTCTTGCTCTGAGATTCATTCTCTCTCTCTCTCTCTCTGTCCGATCCTGTAGCGGAGTGCGAGCACAAGMTCCACAGCCCCACTGGCACCTTAAGCAGCCCCAACTGGCCTGATAAGTACCCCAGCAGGAAGGAGTGTACCTGGGACATCACCGCTACTCCAGGCCACCGTGTCAAAATTGTGAGTGCATARGTCTCACGCTCACACACGTTTTTTCCCCCCCCCAGAGATTCTTTAAGCGTACTTAGGTGAAGGGTTTTATTTCTCTTACGGTATTAGTGTATGAGTGTAACATACACTCTTTTGGGCTTCCTGTCAAAATGCCTCATGCTCTCATAGAAACCTTTTGCGCGTTATACTGGCAGGCGTGCGAAAACACATCCCCGTCTCACACACGTCCACATACGATATGCACACGTGCGTTATTATCATATCTGATTCATGCCCCATCCCATCACCGAAGCGAATCTATTAACTCGATGAATTACACCCTCCCTCCCCGAGCAGCTGCTTCCTCTGGAAACTCTTCTGAAATGTATTTTACGATATTAATATATTCATGTGTCTATGCAGGAAATCCCTGCTGGCCAGAGGGGTCAGAGCAGGCRTTCGAACAGGTCCGTCTGATCAAAGAGAGCTGTCGGGAGCGCTCCCGTCAGGCCCGGTCGCGCGTGTTAAGTGAGTCCTAATGGCTCAGGAAGGAGACATGCACACGGGGGATCGGCGATGAGGAGCGCATGAATTATGAAGCGAAACGTTTAAAAGGMGGATTTCGACTCCCAGATCAGATCAGATCAGAATTCCTTTCGGAATGTATTCCCTAATAGAAACGTTTTGTGCCAACACACCGAGATAATATCGCTTAATAATAACAATAACCTTTGATTAGATTACTAGGGATTTGTAGCTTGTTTTATCTTTTCTGTTAAAACACATTGAATTGTTTTATATTAGCTGAATGGCTGACGCTAGCCATAAGCGCAAGATCATAGGGAAACACACGGAAAGGAAAGGTCAAGGCCAAGGCAAGGGAGTGTAGATAAATACAGACACGAATTACAGCAGGATTTGTGCAGTAATAAAGCTTCCTTTCAATTTTATGACAACTTCATTCATTATTTTCATCCCCCTCCATTGCAGTCGTTCAACGAGCTCGAGATCGAGCAGCACCAGGAATGTGCGTACGACCACCTGGAGGCGTTCGACGGCGACTCGGACAAGTCGCCCATTCTGAGTCGGCTCTGCGGTACCAAGCTTCCCGAGCCGCTCGTCTCCACGGGCAACAGGATTTACCTCCGCTTCATCTCCGATGCCTCTGTGCAGCGCAAGGGCTTCCATGCTACACACTCCACAGGTCAGTTTGATTTAAATATAAAACATAGACTGTGAATGTTTTATATTTGACTTTTTATATATGCTGTTCATTAAACAGTCTAGTAAGTGTAAGTCACTGTAACTGGACTCTTGGAACAGTTTAACAGACTTGATGTCCAGCAGCGCACTCTATTGGCCAAATCAGTGCATGACATAATAGTATATAAAAAATGTGATGAACCGTTGATCATGATATTACTTATATGCATATATTACATGTAAATTAAGATACAGTATTACCTCATGAGACATGCATAACGGATAAGACTGTAATATTATGCGTCTGTGTGTGTAGAGTGTGGAGGCAGGATGAGGGCCGAGGCCAGGCAGAAGAACCTGTACTCCCATGCACAGTTCGGGGACAATAACTACCCAGGTCACACGGACTGCGAGTGGCTGATCACAGCCGAGGAAGGCTACAGCATCGAGCTCACCTTCACCACCTTCGAGCTGGAGGAGGAAGCTGAGTGTGGATACGACTACATCGAGCTGTACGACGGGCACGACACGTCAGCACACAAACTAGGACGCTTCTGCGGCTCAGGGGTCAGGATAAGTCATTTCATAACCCACGTTAATCTGCTTAGATTGACTTTTAAGCAAAAAAAAATATATAGTTATTTATATAGTCTAGTAAACATGTCTTTGTCTCGTCCCCGTGTCCCTCCAGCCCCGCGAGGAGCTGTACTCAGCCAGCGACGCCATGCTGATTCGCTTCCACAGCGACGACACCATCAGCAAGAAAGGCTTCCACATCCGCTACACCAGCACAAAGTTCCAGGAGGAGTTACACACACACAAGTAACACCCACACACACGCACACATATGCACATATATATAGAGATATATATATATATATATATATATACACACATCTCCAGGACAAAGGATGCCACAGACCGAGAGGAAAGTTACTCTAAGGCACTGCATTTCCCTCCATGTATCCGCCAGCAGGAGCGCGCGGTTCATCAGACTCCTAACTGCGAACACTGGACTCGAGGCACGCCTGTTTTGCAGACCGTCGCAGGCAGCCATTTGTAAACGCCTGTCTATACTATACAAACTAAATAATATCGTAGTAACGGAAAAGCTTCTGTTCATGAGAGTTCGTAGATGCTGCACAAAGATGAAAAGAAAAGCTTGTGGAAYAAAAAAAAAGGATAACATGGGAGGTCTGCTTCTGAGCAACTAAGCTGCTGTTGCCACACTTGTAAGCTAAAACGTGTGCGCACTCATCTGCATGTTTCCACCAAGGGCGCGCGGACATACCTGCGGGATCGAAATCTGAACGAAATCCAAAAAAGAATCCTTTAACGTTACGATGTTACATCCGTGGCTGTTTACATGTGATAATATATAATTTATATCTGACGAGATAACGAGAAACCTTGCAACGCTAATCTCATGACTTCGACAGGCTCGTTTTTCACTGTTTAGAAATCTCATTCTTATTACGAACATGTATAGTCTTCTTTTTTTCCCTTTTATTTTTTACGAGGACGTAGGTCGAGCGTTTTTTTTTCTTTTTCTCACGGGACTTGTAAAGCAGAAGTGAAGCCTTGTATGAAGAGTGTGCGATACAGCTGCGAGAAAACCCCCCATAATCCTGTGCGCTTAACATGCACTTAGCACAGAGGATGAGGAAGAGAGACTCCATCCAGCTGTGCGCTCGACTGTTCACGGTCTCTCCAAATAAACGAACTTTTCCCTCGCGAGGAGTCGAGTCAGTGAGACATTTTCCTGGAAACACACAGCGAGGTGAAGGGAAACACTAATGGTGCTACTCAGAACTACAGTTGCTGCGGAGCAACGATCCAGACGCCCGGTGTGCACCGATTTACACACAGGGGGCGCCACGAAACTCGCACGCTCGCATCACTGACAGCGCCACTATCGTGGACGAGCAACTATGGCCTTAGAACCAAAATGTATAATATTGCACATGTGGATGTCTATGTAGATAATGTTTGTTGTGTCATATTGATTTTYTTTCTTTTATTTTTTTTWATTTTATTATTAATGTATTTTGTTTGATATCGAAATTTTATGAACTTRAACAGTCATTYTTTGAAACGGAAAAACTAAATATGAATTCCAAATTCTAGTGTACACAAAAGTCACACACAAACATTTGCAACAAGACACAATGCGTCTCGCTGATCAATCTCTATCGATTGGTTAACAAGCAATAGTTTTCACTTCTTGTAGAAATAGATTATCCAGTCTGATAATTAAAGCCCATTGTGTGTGTGTCTATGAAAGAGTGTGTATGCCTATGTGCATGTGTATGTATGCATCTCAGACACACGTAAACCCCTGTTATATTTCATGACTGTTTCTGGTGTGGGTGTCTCTCCATGTGCCAAGTTCCCACTTTGACCCTAATTCAGTTTATAAAATATGAAAGATGATTTTCTTCCCTCTGTGTATCTGCCTGATTAAAACAACAAAAAAAAAAGAAAAGAAAAGACTTATCACCCTGCTGGTGATTAAACTGATATCAGGTCGAAGAAGTGCTTCTGTGTTTATTTTCCGGTGTACTCCTACGTTGGTTTGTTCATCCAAAAACATAAAAACGTAAAAAGAAAAATCTTAMAAACCCAAGACCATGAGRTATGCTGAGGGTGAACATATTTTTGCACTTTCCATTTTGTACTTGTAGCACCATATATATTTTGTATATATATTTTTTGCCTTATTTTAATATACTGTATCCAAGGTTAAAGTGCATGAAGGGAAGTGTCCACCAGGGGGCAGCACATAAACTGCTTAAATTCGTGCTCTGAAACTATTAGCACCCTTAAAACCATATAATAAAAACAAAACGCAATAATGAAAATTATTTTCATAACAACATGAAATGAATGATATTATTATTATTACTATTAATATAAACAGTTCYATTGTCTCTCAAAAGTATTGGCACCTTGGTATAGCTGGTTGTGATATTGAAGCTACTATTGTATCAATATCACTATAAAACCTGAGCATAACTGATCATTACAATACAGAAACCACTTTATTTAAGTCTTTCATACAAACCGCACAAAATGTATGCTCCTGTCGACTGTCACCTTTCAAAAATTGTGGCCCAACCATGACTGTAGCAAAAAAAAACAACAACAACAATTCATGTTGTGTGTAATAATTATGGAGTTGATCTAGGTTCAAACCCTACAACAGACTGTTCCCATATCGTGATATCTGGAAACCACATTAAGAAGTAAAGGGGACCTTTCAGAAGTGTGTGTGTGTGTGTATATGTGTGAAGTACTATATAGACATTTCTGTGAGCTTGGGATACTGTGTGTGTTTAATGTGTTTATAGGTGACGCTTTGTTGACAATGATGTTGATGTCTTTCTTTCTGCTGCATTTGGTTCATTCTCTTTCAGAGCTTTCATCATCTATCTCTCTCTGGCCCAGCTTCCATTACGCTGCATTCTGGGTCTCTCGCTCTTCCTCTCTCATCTGTGTGTGTGTGTGTGTGTGTGTGTGTGTGTGTGTGTGTGTGTGTGTGTTTTGATGAATGGATCAGGAGCTTTAAGTAAATGGAATGTATCGATCCTAGGAAGATAAGCGCAGACATCAAACCCACACGGAACCTCCATAAACATCTCTCTTTCTCTTTCTCTCTCTCTCTCTCATGTTTATCAAAATGGAGATGATTCTGCTCTTTTTCTGCCGGTAATAACCTCTTATTGCCGTGCCTGCTAGACGAATGGAAATCATGCATCACCTCACACACTCATTCCTGTGCAGCCGGAAAACATTCCGACACCCGTATATGTTTTTTTCTTTTACATTTTAAAAAAGATTTTTTTTAAATAACAAATTTTTTTGTTAAATAAAACTTATTTTAACATTTTTAGAATTTAGAATTCTGGTGCAACGAACATCTGAGTTATTGACTACACAAACAGAAGACATATCCTCGTCAGGCATTTTGATGCAGAAACAAGCACTAATGTGTAACATACTGTGGCGTTCAMGTCAAACCGGGACCTTTAATTGTGCAGAMTTATGAGAATTAAAACTCTCTTTATTTCTCTATATAATCCCCAGCTACACTAATATACTTTTCTCAGTGTTTCACTAGTACCTGGACACCATSAAGGTAGAAAGTTTGCTCAGTAAACCGGAGCCATGATCGGATTGCCTTATTCAGGTCTAAAACCCYGGYCTCCCAGRAACTCCTTTAATCCTTTAAACATGTGCAAATGCCTAGGAGTGAGGTCAGGACTGTATAAGGGATGAGGCTGTAACTCCCAGTTSAGTTCCTGTAAAGTGCAAGTGGTGTTGGCGAATGATTGTGTGCACAGTTCCTACTCACAAATTGGTAACAATTTTTATGTCGATTTTCAAGGATT
>QMIH01000464.1:0-21292 GCA_003987875.1 Clarias batrachus | reverse complement strand
CACACACACTGACCAACAGATAAGCCATTGGGGCTGTAATGATGAAAGTCCTAAAACATCCCTGCATGTGTGTGTGTGTGTGATGGAGTAAGCCTGATGAGGAACTACATAAAATATTTAGTGTTTATACATAATGTAATACTGCCCACACACACACACGCACACATACACACACACAATTCAGAGAATTAACATAATTCAGGTTGATAGGACTTTATTTCAGTAAATATTACATACACTGTAAAAAAAACGCATTTGCAATTTCTATACCAACAGCTGGACAGATGTGCGTAAAGGGCGACCTTTTCTTTCTGGTTTCTCCATTTTGCTCTGATGTGGGCGTTAGCATGTAACGCTATTGAAAAACAAACAAACAAAAAAACTTAAAGCGAGAGATTGTGGATCAACACTACGCACACACCCACACATCTGGAACATCTGGAACGTTTGAATCTTTTGTCAGTTGCAAAATGTGAACTATCCACAGAAACTCACACCAAGAAATACAGAAGTGAAAAAAAAAACCCACAGTTCCCTCTAAGTCTCTTGCTCTTCTTCTTAAAGGCACTGTACATCAGGACAGCGAACAAACGACACATAATGGAAACAGTTTTTGTGTGTCTGAGAGAGAGAGAGAATGCTCCAGTGAGTCTGATCTCAGGTTTGGCATCGCCCCCAAAAGCTGAAACACAAACACTGGCGCCTGTGTGTGCGTGTGTGTGAGTGTGTGTGACTATAATTGTCTCTCTTAAGCCACTGAGTCAATGTGTCTCTTCCATAACACTATTGAAGAGTTAAAGGAGTACTCCCAACATTTTTAAAGCCTAATTTTTATTCACCACATTTGTAGTTCTTGTGTTAGTAGTACAGATGTTCAGAATTCTTCCTTCACATTTTCTTGTACAAAAAAACAAAAAACAAAACAAACAAGCAAAAAAAAACAACAACAGTTTTTACGGGTAATCGGCTTATGACTGTCTTGTCTTGTTTTTGAGTCAGTGAGTCAGTACGTTCTGCCATATAAGTTCCATAGAGACTGTGAAAAAAGAGTGCAAGACAGTTCAAATGAATCAAGATGGATTTCAAATGAGCCAAGCTTGAGGTTCACGTGAGTCAGGATTGAGCTCAAATGAGTCTAGAGTTCAAWCGAGACATGATGCAGTTCAAATGAGTCAATGTGGAATCCAAATGAGGCACAGTGGAATTCAAATGAGTCAAGATGGAATTCTAATGAGTCAAGGTGGAGTTCAAATGAGTTAATATGAAGTTCAAATAAGACACAATGGAGTTCGAATGAAGATGGATAGAGTTCAAATTAGTCAATATGGAGTTGAAATGAGACATGATGGAGTTCAAATTACCCAAGCTTAAGSCSACATGAGTCAGGATTGAGCTCAAATTAGTCAAGACAGAGTTCCAATGAGGCATGGTGGAGTTCAAATGAGTCAARATAGAATTCAAATTAGTCAAGATGGAGTCCAAAAACTGAAGTAGTTCAAATGAGTCACAAATGAATTCAAATGCAATGGATAGAGTTCAAATGAGTCAATATGGAGTTAAGATACGCCAAGATAGAGATCAAACCAGACATGTCACAGTCAAATGGAGTCCTAAATGAGTTGAAATGGAATCCAAATGATTCCAGGAGTTCAAATGAGTCCTGGTGGAACWCAAATGAGTCAACATGTAGAACAAAGAAGTAAAAAGAGTGTTCCAATAAACCATGATTGTCTTTAAAGTTGTGATGTAATTCAAAAGAGTCAAGATGGGCGAGCAACTGTGCTAAGATGGAGTTCTAGTTGATCCAGATGGGGTTCAAATAAGCCAAGACTGAATTTCACGTAAGCCAAGATTGAGTTCAAATAAGTCAAGACAGATTTCAAACGAGACACGTCCACGTCCAAATGAGTCAATGTGGAATCCAAATGAAGAAGGACAGAGTGTAAATTAGTCAATATGAAGTTCAAATGAGACACGATGGAGTTCAAATGAGTCAAGACAGAGTTAAAACGAGATGCAATAGAGTCCAAATGAGTCAATGTGGAATCCAAATGAGTCATGGTGGAGTTCAAATGAGTCAAGACGGAGTTCAAATGTAGATAGACAGAGTTCAAATTAGCCAATAAGGAGTTCAAATGAGTCACGTTAGAGTTCAAATGTGTCAAGGTGGAGTCCAAATTAACCAAACTTAAGCCCACTTGAGTCAGTAATGAGCTCAGATTAGTCAAGACAGAGTTAAAATGAGACACGATGCAGTTCAAACGAGTCAAAACGGAATACAAATTAGTCAAGATTGAGTTCAAATAACTGAAGTTCAAATGAGTCAAAAAGGAGTTAAGATAAACCAAGATAGAGTCAAATGAGTCAAAATGGAGTCCTAAATGAGTTTAAATGGACTGCAAATTAGTCCGGGAGGTCAATGAGTCATGGTAGAACTCAAATGAGTCAAGATGGAGACCAAAGAAGTGAAAAGGTCAAGTTCAAATGAGTGAAGATGGAGTTTAAATAAGTTGTGATGGAGTTCAAACGAGCCAAGATTGAATTGCAATCGGTCAAGTCCGCATTAAAATAACTTCAGACARTTTCATTAATTTAATTTGAATTATTTAGACAGTAAAAGAGGCAGTAAAGTCACGCTGAGTTTCTAATGGGCCAAAGAGGTGGAGGGAAAATGAGTGGGTATCAAGTTCATATGAGTCAAGGTCAAGCAAGACTTAATTTCACGTATGCCACAGCAAAATTGCTAATTCTCTCGAGAATATGGGATTATGAATATGCAATTATACACAAGTAAAAGTGACAGTTCACTGCAAACAACATAGATTCTCATTCTGCCATCGCTAACCAAAACATTGTCAATATTCCGTATTAAATAATTTTTCTATTATTTATGCTAGTCCTCTCAACTAGTTGACTTGATTTGTCCATTGTGCCATTGAGTAGGCTGTTTTCTAAAACAAGGAATTAGTTGCCGTCAAACTCTGCATGCGAAAAGAAATCATATAGGAATACTATATTTACAAACGCTTAGTCGAGAGCAGGATCATATTTAGTGAGACATGTCCAGGTACAAATGTCTCAAGACCATCCAGTGGTCCGTCTGTCCGCTGTCACTGTTTAGGAGTAATGCGTGATAATTATGTGTGATAATTATAATTGAGTTGAGCTTTTTAGGTAGAAATCTGCTAATCCTGTATCCTCCTTATAGATTTTAAATGTTCTATATTCATAACTTAAATCTGAAACAGTGCAACAATTTTGTACGCTTGTAAGGTACAGTAAAAACAATTACACGCACACGCCAACAAACATGGAACTAGAATAAATCCTATTAAAAATATGCCATCAGCTCTCTCTTTCTCTCTGTGCGAGATCATTCCTACTTCCTGCCCGAAAGGGACACMGCAAATTCGCTCTCAAATGCTTAACAACGTTAAAATGACAAAAATAAAATGCATTGTATTAATCAGATCTATTCATTTTTCTTTTTTTTTTTTTAATACAAATGTTACACAGCGAGAGGGAAATATACCTTTATCTAAGCAGTTAGTAATATTAGTACTTCGTTTCTACAAGTGACGCCTAAAAACGGGCTTTTGGTTTCCCCTTCCTCTTTTAGAAAAAAAAGAGGACAAAAAGCGCAATGATGATTACGACAAGTAGTCGATGTCGTCGTCATCGTATTCTTCGTCGTCTCCGGCGTCCTCCTGGTCGTTAAAGGCATCGTCGTCTTCGTCGTCTGAGAGCGACATGTCCCCACTTCCAAAGTCTCCAGAACCCTCCAATACTGCAACTGWACACACAAACACAACTTCTTGGTTTCTAACCACTCCAGGGCCACTTCGGCAACAAGCTTAAGGACATGATGCTCCACAGTTCACTTGCCTTCTAGGATTGCCTAGTGTTTGGCTTTATCCATTTCCCCCTTATTTTACCTAAAAAAGCGTTCCCACTTTATGATGCTCCCACCACCGTGCTTCTCTGTGAGCATCCTGTCTTCATCAGATCAAAACATTTTCCTACATGATGGAGTTCAAATGGGTCAAAATAGGATGTACGCAACCAGTCAAAAGTTTGGACATGCCTTCTAATTTAATGGTCTTTCCTCATTTTTATTTCTTTCTATATTGTAAAACAATGCTTGAAGGCATCCAACATACAATATGTAATAATTGAACAGTTTGAACAGTTGATATTGAGATGTATCTGCTACTCATGCTCTATAAATCCTTCATAGYGGCTCTAATCTGAGGTGCTGAGGTGATTTCTGAGGTAAATGGTRACTCTAAATGAACTTCTCCTTTGCAGCAGAGGTAAGTTTTGGTCTTGCTTTCCTGGGAAGCTCTTCATGAGAGACAGTTTCATCATGGTGCTTGATGTGTTTTGCAAATGCACTTGACACAATACTGCTCTTGCAAGAACTATTCCAGGACAGCTGACCTACATGTCTTAAAATAACAACCAAATGTAGTCATTGTTACTTAATTACCTCATGCCATACATGTTATCACCCAGATTTGATCAATTCTAGTATCGTTCTAAAATGAATCCAAATGTATGTGTAAACTTTTGATTGTTACTGTAAACGAGTCAAGATTGGGTTATAAAGAGTCAAAATGGGGCTCAAATGATTTAAGATCACGTTCCAATGAGTCAAGATGGAATTGAATCGAGTCATGGTGAATCTAGATGGGTTTCAATTGATCTGAGATGAGCCAAAATATGATTTAAATCAGTTTATATCGAGTTCCAGTGAGTCTAGATTGGGGTTCAATTGACCTATAATAAGATTTACATRAGTCAAGTTCCAATGAGCCATGATGGAGTCACAAGAAAATTTGAAATGAGTCAAAATGGAATTTGAGTCAAGTACAAATGAGTTAAGCCAGGGTTCAAATAAGTCACGAATCAGGTCTTCAAATAAATTTCTGAATGTACATGCTTGGAGAACCATAAGTGCCATTTCTGGCTACCTTAAATGTTTGCTATTGATCCCTCTATCAGTCTGTCAGCAGAGCATTCTTGTTAGTATGATATATCAAAAATAAATGATAAAATGTTGGATTTGCAAGGATTTATCCTTTCTACTTCCTGATGAACTGGCATTAATCCAAACATAGAGGTAAAGACTCCAGAATCAGAATCTAGAGCATCATAGTTTGACCTCATTCTATTTGTATTCATCAATACTTCATAATTTTATGCATGCATAATTTGCATGCTTTTAGATGCCCACCGCATTCGGCCGGGCCCATCCTGCGTGACCCGGCGACCTCCTTTCCATAGCGATCCACACACCAGCACTGTCCGCTGCTGCCATGGCACTGGTGAGGCTTGTAGAAGCCGTCATCGTCGCAGGAGGGCATGTACTGACCTGCACGTGCACGTGAAGACGTTAAGTTACATCCGCATCATTTCTCACTCCAATTAAATCACAGAGAGAGTCGCTCACCCAGGAGTTTCTTTCTAGCTTGCTGTTTGTGAATCTTAGTAATCTTTGCCTGGCATGGAGAGTCTAGAATAAGAGATGCGGAGACTCCAATCAGCACAAACAACATAACAGAGAGCAAGTCTAGAAATTAATATCTATCAGTAGTGTTAGCTGCATTACATCATATGGTTCAGTCGCTGATGTTACTTTGTAGCCTTGAAGGTTTGCTTACCCTGGTGTCTCTTGAAACAAGAGCACCACTCTTTGCTGGAGATGAGCTGATCTCGGCCCAGGTCACATGACCTGAGGAACGTCTTGGTGCACTCGTCACCATGATCCCAACCCAGGCTGATGAGTTCTGACTTGTCCAGGTGACGATCAAAATTCATGTCCATTCTGGTAAAAATCCAGCCGAGGGAGCCTTTACAGTCTTTCGGCTGTGTCACGTACGCTGTTGCACGCCCGAGCGGAGATAAAGAGAGAGAGGGCGGGATAAATCGATCAAATAGGCGGTACTTGCTCTAACCTAATCTCATGTTGGTGTGTAGAAATAAGACAGAACAGTATGTGATCGTGACTCGTAACTTACCCGTGTCTGGCTTGGGCAAGTTGAGCTTCTTGCTGGCCTTGCGAACATCTCTGCTCCAGATTCTCAGCCTGCTCGCCACATCGTTCAAATCTTCCTCACTGCATTCTGTACTTGCACACACACACACACACACACACACACACTCATGCAGAGAACTGCCTTCTTCGTAATTAGAAGGTACATTTTAAAAGCTGTCACTAATTTCCTAAAGACACGATCACTGGAAGATATTTTGGACGTATGAAATGCACTAAGAGCATGCATTTCCAGCCCGAGCTATTCCTCTCTTTACACGGCTAGCTTATATGTTTTAATACGTTCCTAAGGTGTACTGCTGAATTAAGAGGAAAAATAGCAACAGTTAACAGTTAAGAACAGTAAAATTACGATGCTGTAAAGAAGTATGTATATACCATCGCTCTTTTGCAATACACATGGACAACGTCCTGAACACTTCACTGCAAGCTGCGATCCAGAGATACATGCCTTAAACTCCATTTCACACTACAGGAGACAAAAAGAGAGGGATCAGTGTATTCATAGAGATTTTTCTTCTTTTGATAATATCCTGGAAAATTACAAACACAAACTAATATCAGATGGAGGTGTGTATGTGTGTGTGTGTGTGTGTGTACATGCATGAGCTACCTTAGTAGGATAAGTGCGTCTGTCTGTGGCACAGACCGGTTCATGAGGTGTCACCGGACAGCTCTTACACTTCCCCAGCGGAGGCCTTAAATCCATGTTCTTTAAGCTAAAAGACAGAGACGGGGAAAATGAGAGATTGTTATACATTATAATACTGAGCATAATTCAGCGTTACGTATGTTAACATATTTAAATGTAACGGCAATAATTCATCTAAGGCTTGCAACTTTAAATAGGTATTAAAATCAGGTACCAACTACTCACACACACACACACACACACACACACACACACACACACACACACACACACACCTCTCCTCCTATTGCCTTCAAACACACACACTTTCTCTCCCTCTCTCTCTATAACAGAAACACTGCTCTGTCGCGATTCTTTCCAAAGGTAAAGCACGCAGCACGCATAAACGGAAACACTTATCTGTCAGGATTTATTTGGACTTTTTTTAAAGGTAAAGTGCAGGTTAATTTGTTTTATTTTTACTTCATATATGGTATTAATTATTTTCATTTTTTTGGCATTTGGAACGAATAATTTGTGTTTCCATTATTTCTTATGAATTTCTTTTTTTTGATATACGAGCTCCCTTTCGGAACGAATTATGCTCGCAATCCCAGGTTCCACTGTACAGCTGTGAATCACAGGTAGGATGTTGATTCGGTTTGAGTTATGGGCATTGCCATTTTCATTTTTTGTTTCAATAAGACTCAGGTGCAGAGTSTGATTTGCTATTATTCATACAGATTTTGAGGAATTCACTCACTCATTCTATTCCAGGAGACTTAGGGTTCTCACACGCTCATTCACACACTACAGTTGATTTGGGAACGTCAATTAACCTAATCTGCATGTCTTCGGGCTTTGTGAGGAAACCGGAGTCCACGGAACAGCAGGTTGAATGTCCCATAAACTCAAAAGAAAAGGAAGTGATAGTCTTGCAAAATGCAAGTATTTGCTTAAGATGTGAGAAGTTTCTATTTCCTGCAAAAAGCCGTGGTATATTGTTAAGAAATTTACAGTTCATTGAATCGATCTACAAAAGATCGATTAAAGGACAAAACTCTAGTAATAAAATAGCCTTCATCCAGTGCACATGTTATGACTTCAATTGCTATTTTGAAATTCTCTCTCACTCTCTTGTGTTGTTTTGATTTTTGTTATGTCTCCGTTCCTGTCCTGCTGCTTGTCTGTTTACTTATTGTGTCTGGGTTCAATCCTTAATTTGTATGTCTTTATTCAGCCTGTGTTCGGGCTTTTCACGAACCCTGCCGACGTTACTGCGTATTAATGAGCCAAGGTTTTCTTGTATTCGTGGTTTCTCTAGGTCTAGTGTTGATCCTTTTGATGCAATAATTACAACTAGGACTACGTCGCAAGTCATTAGATGTTTTTCATTGCAGGCCATCATCTCATTCATATGCCAGTTTAATCTTAAGCGGCCGCACATTCCGAGTATGAATACGAACAAATTTCCCCGCTTACAAATTTGCATGTAAACAGAGCTTAGGGTTCATGTAAACAGGTCATTCGGAATCTGTAATTCAATACACGCCGTCGTGCTGCAAGTGGCCACTAATGTCTCTAACCTTTATTCTTGCTTGAAGATAAAATTTCAGGCTCTTGAAGACGTTTTTAATTCCAATCTCGCCTTTTATTTGTGTTTATTTTCTTTCCCCCAAGATGCGTCAGTCTACAGCCGCACAGCTTAAAGTGAAGCAAAGTGAAAGAGATAACTGCGAGAGAGCCGAACTCTTTCATTTCACCCTCGCTCGTTCCTCCCCCGTTCTCTTCTTTCATCAGATCATTAGCAGCCTCTTGTTATTGCCATGTTGTGCTCGGCACACTTGCTGTTGCGGTTTGTATGCCCACAATTGCTGTTGACAAGTGCTTGGAGCAAATCAGGACAGTGTCCCTTTGTTTTCACCTCGGGAAGCACTAGTCTCTTTGCATCCACTTGGTATATTTGGAAAAGTATCCTACGCTGTAAACCCGAATAAGCTGGCAAATTGGTAATGATGTTTCTAATTTTAAGCAAACAGAACTATCAGTTTTTGAGATTGTTGTACTCATTCATATTAATCGTTCTTTACTTGCATTATTGAGTAGCCTAACTCATACTATTTAATAGCATTTTTTAGTTGTTGCAAATCAAATAAATTGTTGTTGGTGTTTCAGCTGCTCCCGGCAATGGGTCGCCACAGCAGACAATCCGGTCCGCACACAAGCTTGGGACAAGTTTTACACCAGATGCCCTTCCTGACGCAACCCTCCCATTTTATTTGAGCTTGGGTCAGACACTTCATCCAGTCGTTGGGAATCGAACCCGGGCCTTAAACATGGCAAGCGAAACACCTACCACAGAGCCACCAATGTCCTATTGCCCTGATGACGTCAGTCACAAAATCGCTAGTCTGAAAGATTTTAAGTTGGTGGAACTTTAAGGTGACAATTACTGTTACTGTACTTAAGTACTTACAGTTACTTAAAATATCGAATTTGTTCAGCTAACTTGAAAAGTGTAATTTTTACAAACTCATAAATACCAAAAAAGTTGGTACTAAATACTCATCAAGATCGATTCATTTGAACTAATTGTAATTATTTAAGTTAATAATATTTTAACAGTTAATATTGAGATGTGTCTGCTACTCTAAAGCCTTCATAATGACTTTCATAATCTTCTCCTCTGCAGCAGAGGTAAGTTTTGGTCTTGCTTTCCTGAGAAGGTCTTCATGAGAGCCAGTTTCATCATGGTGCTTGATGGGTTTTACAAATGCACTTGACGCAATACTGTTCTTCCAAGATGGTGCGTCCAAACTTTTGACTGGTACTGTACAGTACAGACCAAAAATTTGGACACACCTTCTCATTCAAAGAGTTTTCTTTATTGTGTTCTTTAGCCCAAACAAGTCTCTGCTGCTTGTTGCCTGTTCTTAGCAGTGGTTTCCTAGCAGAAATCAACAGTAAACTCTTTTAATAATTATGTTGGTTACTAAGGATTGAAATGATCAAGGCCCTCCTAATAAGATATCATCATGATACCTAGGTGTTAATGTAATTTGTATTAAGAGTCATGATTTTATAAATATCCAAATTCAATATTAAACTTTTTCAGATTTTTTTTCAATCCTCAACAAACTTAACAAATAATTTGCTCCTATAACACTCTCTCACTCATCTGCTATACTGCTTTATCCTGTATTCAGGGTCGCAGGGGCCTGGAACCTATCCCAGGAGACTTAGGGCGGGGTACACCCTGGACAGGGTGTCAATCCATTGCAGGGCACACGCATACACTTACTCACACACTCACACATTATGGGCTATTTGTAAGTATTAGCCTAACCTACATGTCTTTGGACTGTGGGAGAAAACCGGAGTACCCCGAGGAAACCCACCAAGCATGAGGAGACCATACAAACTCCATGCACACAGAGACAGGAATCAAGCCTGGCCGGGAATCGAACCCGGACAAGGAGGTGCAAGTCAACAGTACTAGCTCCTATAACACACGATGCTGTAAATAGTTTAGAGTGCACCATCTGTAGGATTATATTATAGCAGCATTTACGGCTTCAAATACAAACATATACGAGGTTTGTCTGTAAAGTATCCAGCCATTAATTTAATGAGAACGGTTTGTGAGACATTGATGTAAGCTGTTGGCCAGGGAGAGTGGACTGGAATGAGCATGCATGAACAATGATGACTTCACTATACTAGTTAGCGGGACGCTGGATGCCGTTGAGTGGGCACGTGTACTGTTTGGCCATTGCATTCAAAATTACTTCATGAGTAAACCTTTAAATCTACATCAAAATTTTCATTAAAGTGAACCTTCCTCTGGAGAAACTATTTGAATGTTCTGAATCATTTCGGCTTTTGAGGATGATGCAATGAGTACATCCGATCATCCGGATGACTCAGCACGTCCCCCCCTAGAGCCTAGATTTTGCCCTGCGACTCCTATTTTTCCCCAAAAATAAAATCACCTTTGAAAAGAAAGAAATTTCTTTAGATGAGATTCAGGAAAATACGATGAGGCAGCTGATGGTGATTCCTGCAAAGGATGTGTGTTATTCAAAAAAAGGGTGTTTTGAAAAGCAGAGGAGATGCTGGGACCTTCTTTGAAGGGGACTGAGGCGTCATTGTCCTAAGTACAACGTTTCTTTTATCTTCTGAAAATCACACAATTTTTCATATTACATGGCTGATTACTTTTGACACGGACCTTGTATAAATAAAAAGTTTAAAAATGAGATTTTAAAGTCAATGTGGCGAAACATGAATTGCCAGACAAAAGAGTTAAAGATAAAAATTAACTCTAATTAACTAAGAGATAAAAATATGTTATTGCATCATTTTCCCCCCATCTCTATTGGTTACCATTTTGTAATCCTAAATAGCACAGTAATATACAGCTTCTACAGTGGCAAGCAAAAGTATGTGAACCTTCTGGAATTTCATGGTTTTCTGCATTAATGTGTCATAAAATGTGATCTGATCTTCATCTTAGTCAAGAGTATTGACAAATATAATGTGCCTAAAATAATAACACGAAAAAATCTGATCTTTCATGTCTTTATTGAGAACAAGCATAAGGGCCTCATAGTGCTAGTGGAAAAAGTATGTGAATCCTTGAGTTAATGACCTGAAAAAAGCTAATTCGAGTCCTGTTAAGAAAATGAGTTTGGAGGTGTGGACTAGAGCTACTTTGACTGATAAAAACCACTTAGACTTTTGGAGTTTGCGCCGCACAAGAGGAATATGCTAATGTGAGCCATTCAGAGCTTTCAGAGGATCTACAGAATGATCAAGAATTGCTGATTTACATAAAACTGGAAAGGGTTACAAAGTGATTTCAAAGAGTTTAAAAATTCACCAGTCTGCAGCGCATCCGGAAAGTATTCACAGCGCTTCACTTTTTCCACATTTTGCTATCTTACAGCCTTATTTCAAAATGGATTAAATTAAGTATTTATCTCGAAATACTACAAATAATACCCCATAATCACAACGTGAAAGAAGTTTGTTTGAAATCTTTGCAAATTTATGAGAAAAAAAAAATCACATGTACAGAAGAATTCTCAGCCTTTCCCATGACACWCAAAATTGAGCTCAGGTGCTTCCTGTTTCCATTAATCCTCCAGGAGATCTTTCTACAACTTGATCGGAGTCCACCTGTGGTAAATTCTGTTGATTGGACATGATTCTGAAATACACACACCTGTCTATATAATGTCCCACAGTTAACAGAGCAAGTCAGAGCACAAACCAAGCCATGAGGTCAAAGGAATTGTCGTTAGACCCCTGAGACAGGATTGTATCGAGGTGCAGATCTAGGGAAGAGTACAGAAAAATTTCTGCATCATTGAAGGTCCAGATGAGGCCACAGCGGCCTCCATTCTCCATAAATGGAAAAAGTTTGGAACCACCAGGACTCTTCCAAGAGCGGGTTGCCTGGCCAAAGTGAGCGACTGGGGTAGAAGTGCCTTAGTCAGGGACGTGACCAAGAACCCGATGGTCACTCTGAAAGAGCTTCAGTGTTTAAGTGATCTTATATAGACAGGTGTGTTTCTTTTGAAATAATGTCCAATCAACTGAATTTACCACAGGTGCAATCCAAGTTGTAGAAACATCTCAAGGATGATTCGTGTAAAGAGGATGCACGTGAGCTCAAATTTGAGCGTCATTACAAGGCTTGTAATTAATTTGCAAAGATTTCAAACATACTTTTTTTCTCATTGTCACTTTGGGGTATTTTAGAATTTTGAGAAAAATAATGAATTTAATCCATTTAACGGAAACGCATAAAAAAATCATTGGAAAAATGTGAGAATGTCTGCACATCAGCTGAAAATCCGTAGAAGTTGGGTGATACAACAGGACTATGGCCCAAAATACCAGAGCAAGTCCACAAAAGAATGGCTCCAGAAAAACTATGGATAACTTTTGGAGTGGCCAAGTCAGTGCTCAGACTTCAACACAACAGAGATGCTATGGAATGACTTGAAGAGAGTCATACACATGAGACATCCAAAGAATATGACAAAGCTAAAGAAGTCTGAAAGGAAGAACGGGCCAAAATTCCTCTTGAACAACGTGCAAGTGTGGTCAAGGGGGTCAACCAGTTATAGATTTAGACCCAGTTATAATTCCAAGGGTTCACTTACTTTTTCCACTACCATTTTGAATGTTGAATAAGTGTGTTCAATAAAGACATGAAAGATCCGATTTTTTAATTACTATTTTAGGCACATTATATTTGTCAATACCCCTGACTTAGATAAAGATCAGATCACCTTTTATGACAAATGAATGCAGAAAACCAATAAATTCCAAAAGGTTCACATCCTTTTTTTGCCACTGTATATATCCATATCTAATGTATTGTTTACTATGTTTTTCTTAAATGTTGATGCTAACATTATGTTAGTTATAGCGTGAATATCTACAGGGGTTGGACAATGAAACTGAACTGTTTCATGGCTAAATTTTTACCAGCCTGGTGGCCAGTCTTGCACATTCCACCAGTAAGAGCAGAGTGTGAAGGTTTAATTAGCAGAGTAATAGCACAGTTTTGCTAAAAATATTGCAATGCACACATTATGGATGACATATCAGAGTTCAAAAGAGGACAAATTGTTGGTGTGCGTCTCGCTGACGCATCTGTGACAAAGACACCAAGTCTTTGTGATATATCAAGAGCCATGGTATCCAAGGTAATGTGAGCATACCAAGAAGGACGAACCACAGGAGAAACAGAAGGAAGCTGTCTGAAAGGGATATCCGGGTACTAATCCCGATTGTATCTAAAAAACATAAAACCACAGCTGCCCAACTCAATGCAACTTAAATGTGCACCTCAACTGTCCTGTTTCCACCAAAACTGTCCATCGGGAGCTCCACAGGGTCACGTACATGACCTTGCTGCTATAGCCAAACCTTTGGTCACTCGTGCCAATGCCAAATGTCGGTTTAAATG
Source organism: Clarias batrachus (assembly GCA_003987875.1). Lineage (NCBI taxonomy): Eukaryota > Metazoa > Chordata > Actinopteri > Siluriformes > Clariidae > Clarias > Clarias batrachus. Next base: position 7,621 of record QMIH01000464.1, on the reverse strand, counting down.
GTGCCAGCAGCGAAAATATTGGGCTGTGGACAATGTCAAACATATATGAGTCCACCTTCACTGTCTTTTCCACATCCGAGAGTGGGTGTGGAGAAGCCCCAAAGAATCGGACCACCCAGACTGTTGCATGCCCAGAGTGAAGCATGGGGGCGGATCAGTGATGGTTTGGGCTGCAATATCATGGCATTCCCCAGGCCTAATACTTGTGCTAGATGGGCGCCAGGTGTGTGCCAGGTGTTTCAGTTTCATTGTCCAACTCCTGAATTTTTGAAATACTTTAACTATGTAAACTTTATTTTGTGTTCACCTTTTCAATTTCTGACTAAAAAGCAAAGCAGACATCTATGTTTAATAAATTCCCATGCTCCATTTACACAAATGATGAAAGTAATAAAAAGTAGACAGTACAAGTAGGATTGATTAATGTACTTGCTAGGATTTACATTCAAGTCATCAGGCAATGTTGTAAATATTGTTAAATAACATTAGCATTACATTATTTACAGATTACTATATAAAGCCAGTTGAACCACTTAGTTATTGCAAAGTCTTGCCAAATTCCCGAGCCTTGTATTCTGCTATTCCGGTGCCTGTGAAACTTTTGCCTTGTTGTACAAGTATTCTTTGGCTTTGCCCTTTGTTTGGTCTATTTGTGAATTTCTGTGTTARACCATTGCTCTTATTTTGACCAGCTCTGGATTCTAGTCTTGAATTTTTAAAATAAAGCTTGTTCACATGGGTACTCATTGTAAACATGCTTTTAATTATTTTATGTTGTCTACAAGAAAGTAAAGTTATCTTATGACTCAAAATAGAAAAAGAACCTATTCAAAAGTTTCAACATCTCTCTTGAGTTCTAGTGTGTGAGGGCTCTCTTGTTCTTCTAAGGATTTTTTCCCACCATCTGGAGTTTTTTGGGGATCTTAACATGCTCAAAAAGTCTCCTTTACACAAGATTTTGCTGCATAGCTCAGACACACTTGCACATATGCACACAAACCTGGTATACATTTAGAGCTCATTGAGCTAAACAACAACAATTTTCGCACTCCATGCCATTGGCTATAGTCCACAGGAAGTCAGTTATTTTGGGTCATTTGCAAAATCACACAAACGATTTTGATGTACTCCTCCTAGGGAATTTAAACGGTCGCCAACAAACTGGGCCTATGTGATCGCAATACATTCAGGATGCAAAATTGCAAAGCGATTCTTGATATCTCAAACGGGTCAGCCGTGATGACGTCTTAAACTTTGACAATTTGACATCATAATATGATGCTTTTTTTCCAGCATCTGGGGCTTTTTGCTGGTACATATAACATAAAATTCTCCCTTTTCTAAAATGATATTATAATGATATTGGTCCCCTTAAAATGTCCCCTTTGTCCCCATTGTATGTCCCCTTAAAATGAATGTGCCCACTGTCTTTCGAGTGGTGATGGTGCAAGGTGCATGGGCCCTCTCATCGTTGCTTGCAACTATATTTTTACTTTTTGTAATAAGCTACCCTAAGAGTAATCATTTTAAGGTGCAATGCTTACTTGCATGAGTAATGTAAATATATTATTGAATACAAGAATGCAAAATGGGACCATCATAATGGTGAAAATGCAAAACAGTCACAGAAGATCTTTAAAAACATGACAATGTTTTAACACTACCTCACCTTGTTGACACAGTATTTAAATACTAACATTGAGTTACATATGTTCTGTAGCTAGATGCCCATGCATGTTTGCATGTCTCAAAGTTGCATGTTCTAAACCCTGCTTGACCAGTCTGCATATTGTTAATCTGTGCATCTAGCTGTAAATTTAAAAAGGTAACCAGATTTTAAAATGCTAGGCCACAGACCTTTCTGTAGATTACCTATAACTTTTTTCGATTGCCTCAGGGAGGCTTTGACTGTATCTCGAATCTGTAAATGAGATTTCAGCACTAGTTTGATTTCACAGAGGCTCCTGAAATTGGAACACTGCTTACCCAGAAGCTTTAGAACATTTCACTACATGTCCTTGAGAAACATCATCTAATCACAGTGAACCGAATCTTCCGGACCACAGTGAGGCATACACCTCTACTGTGATTCGAAATTTGAATGATCCCCCCCCAACACCGCCCTGCCCCCAACCAAAAAAACCCTCTGACACATTTATTACAGTTAAGATTGTTCTTCTCTTAGAAATTACATTTTCTCTCATTGTATTCCAGACCACATAATCACACACTGTCAAATAAAGCAATCTTAAAAAAAAAAAAAAAAAGATAATGTATGCTAATCAGAGGTGCTAGAGTGTTCCATGTCGCCAAATGAATTCGACCTGTAATGTTCAAAAGCAAATGTTCCAGCCTTAATGTGTTTTTTTCTTTTCTATTATTATTTTCTTAACACTAAGTTAAAACTGTCAAAACCCATTCTGGTGTTAATCAGACCTTGGGAGTATAACGTGTCATCCTCCATTCACCTTTTTATAAGGATAAGCAATCATTTTTGTTTTGAAAAGAGGTTTTTCGTACTTTACATTGCACTCTGATTGGATTGTATATTTATGCACAGAGATGTATGAAGCTCACCTTTTTCTGAACATTACAACATTTGTAGTGTTAAAACCTGGAACTAGAATATACTAGTATATACTAAATTTGAATACCTAGATTCTAGGTTATATTAGAAATCCCACGTTCTACATTTTTATTGATTACAAGTATTCAGTCTAATTTATGATCTAGAGCCTGAAGGTGGGACTTGAATTGTTGTTTTTAGCTCAGTTCAGCACAATACCTTTTTTACAATGTTAAGTAGTAGTGTCACTCTAAACCACATTTATGTTAGAGGTTTTTAAATAGTTATGTTGACTCACTCATTCATCGTCTATACCACTTTATACTTTATACAGGGTCTGGAGCCTATCCCTGGAGACTTAGAGCATGAGGTGGGAAAGACCCTGTTTGAGGCTGCACCACATATACTCACACACCTCATGAGAACGCCAATTAGCCTAAACTGCATGCCCTTGGACTGTGGGAGGAAACTGGAGAACCCGAGGGAAACCAATTATGGGAAGAACATGCAAACTCCATGCACACGGACCGAGGCGGAAATCGAACCCGGAACTTGGAGGTTTGTGCTAACCACTACACCAAATACTGCCGCCCGWAATCCTAATGTTGATTATTATTATTTGAATAGAGTTCCTGGGCTCTGCATTATGATTGGTTAACAAGACTTCGGTCTCATACATGATTGGCTAGAATCCTAGTGCATGTCGGTGGAACTTAGTTGTTTTTTGTGTGCAATTTAAGTCACTTTAGCTAGCATTGTTATGTATATTTATTAATTATTAAACCTTTATATCAGTGTCAAGTCTTAAACACCTTTACATATGATTGTTATTGATTAATTATTTTTTAATAATATAACTCTTAAAGATTATACTCATTCCCATGGTTAACCCTTGTCTAGAGAATGAAAAAGGGCCCAGAAGTGTTTTTTTTTGTATGATCTCTCAATAACAATACAATTTTTTTAGTTTGTCACTTGGCTAACTCGATGCTCTAGTTAAACATCCAATCAGCTGAGTTTGTAATCAGATTCCAGCTGTTAACATTTTCAAGATGCTCCGTAACTCCACTACAGTTGGAACGCATTTTCTGAAATCTACAGTATGAAGTCTCTTTTCCTACACTGTAAAATGCTACAACATGAACTTGTATATATATGTGTGTAGTTTTCAGAACCAGACATAGCAGAGAACCAGACATAGTAGAGGACAAAAGATGTTGTCTCAAGGTTACCTGAGTCACAAGCTACCAATTGATTTTTAAAACCCTTAAAACACATAATTGGTCAATAATAATAATAATAATAATAAAATATATATAACATATGGAAAAAATATATATGCTTATATAATGGGGACACTTCAGACATCAAACTTTGAATTTGGGTTTTCGGATACGTCAGATAGAACAAAATTTGTCATTATTTTTATAAGGTGTAAATTTTACAGCTACCGGAATACATGGGCATGATGTTGCAGAAATGTCAAACTCTCAAAATGAGCAAACTATTAATATGATTTATCATTAACATGATAATGTCATCATGTGTATCTGTCTCCTATTACCGTGCCTTATGTGACCCTTTTTTTTTTTAATATAAATGTGTCATGTTTGTGGGTTAAAACTAAATTAAATTCAATATTAAATTCAAGAATATATCTTTCTATACTGAACAATCTTGAGCCCCAAATATGTTAAGAAAAAAAAAAAAAAAAAAAAAAACATCAAAACAAAAAAAGTGTCTAAGGGCTGGGTTTTAAGGGTTACACCATATCAACTAGGATTATAGGGTTTCTAATTTAGCTTGCTATAATTTTCGTACAACCTATAGACCAAGACTTTGCTCGAGTCAGAACAGAGTGAGAGAGAGAGAGAGAGAGAGAGAGAGAGAGAGAGCGCAATCAAAATTATAGCTAGGCTTGTTCCTGCTATGGAGAGCTACAGTAAGTGCCTTGTGGTCATTTTCACCAAACACTTAAAGCAATGAGACGTGCTAATGGTTTGATCAGCCTTGAATGCTGTGCAAAATCGGTATTGAGGTTTAAATCCTTTACATCCTTTTAKAATTTTACAACGAAACATATATTTCTTTGTTCGTTTGATAGAGCTCGAGATAAGACACAGCACATGATTTATCCCATTCTCAATACAATAAACACTGCCTTATTACTAATTGAATCGATATTTCTTTACTCTATACAAAACAAGTCCCACTATATACTGTAACTACGTCACTAAGTGTGTGAAACGCTATTAGCGCTATTAGAGTTAACCATATGATCTGACCTTTTCGGGTGTTCTCTGTTGGTAAACTGAGAGCTGCAATAATTCTGCGGTGATCTATATATCTATATATCTATATATCTATAGCTCAAGTTCAAGCGGGGAATCTATTTTGAATTACCTCGTCTGGCTGACGCAAGTCGGTGTTTTGTGGTCTTCGGCCACGCACTGCTTGTGCCGGCCGCATTTAATCTTTAAGCAGGGGTCTTTGGCAGGATCCAGAGCTAACACACACATACACACACAAACACACAAGAAGGAAAAAAGATGACATCAATGATAATTTCGCAAATTTATGTTAATCGCTGTTCAACAGACTGTACAGATTACATTTTAAATTTAGACTTTGCATTTCTTTGCACTGATAACGCGCACACACACTCACTCAGAATGGTATCTGACCTCACAGATAAGAGTCTTAGCGAAGTCACTGGCTTCCAAAGCTTATCCGAATCTAATCTCCTCACCGTTCTTTAATTCCATTGTTTTTAGTGTCTGTGCGTGTGCACTTATTGGGTGTGTGTGTGTGTGTGTGTGTGTGTATCTCTGATACTGCGTGCCTGAGGCTGATTCGTCAACTTTAACATTAGGAAAATTGCTACATTTCTATGAGGTAGTAGCAGAATTTTGTGTAGATGTGATAATTAGTCTATCTTGMTTTTYGAAAATACATCATTTTAGACATCAAATGTATTTCACGCACCTGGACCGAACGGTTTCCCAGGGTTCCACGATCCAGGCTCCTGAAACACACAACAATATTGATTAACARTATGCAGTAATAGGAATAGCAGTGTTCATCGCTAATATCGTACATATTTCATATAACAAGGCAAAGCACGCTTTATACAAACCTCCACTTCCTGGTAGAATATGAAGCGGTAAAGAGAAACAAATAAAGATGAACATTAGTGGAATACACAAGCAGTAATGAAATACAYACTTCCATAAAAGCTGCATCTTATGCTTTTTTACATCCCGTCATCCCAAATACAGATAGTAATAATTCTGTAATTTCTGGTCATACATAATGTATGACATTTGACTACCTTGTCCTCCGCCCATCACCACCTACCATGTACTACCTGTTCTAAAAACATTGGTCATCCTGTACAAATATTTACATCTTCTGACCAATCAGAAGCCTGTTTTCGCAACAACAACAAGAACAAATTTTTTTTTTAATCTTTTTTTTTTTTTTTTACAGCATGTCAGCCAGAAAGCTATACACAATAAGGATAAAAATTGGGCACGATCATGGAGGGACACCTTTAGGTGTSGTTTCATATACCATGAGATCAGGAAATCGGATTTGCTGATAAGGGAAAAAGCCTAAAGTTGTGTCAGAACTACTAGAAAAAAAGTGACAATTGCGAGAGACATCAGAAAAACAAGCAAAAAAAGTAAAAAATGTAAGAAATAATGTCAGATTTATACAAAAAAATTCAAATTGTGAGCAATAATACTAGAGCTATGAGTAAAAAAGTCACAATAGCAAAACGTAACAAAAGAATAACATGAAATAATGTCAGGATAACAAGACATTACTTAAAACCAGAGTAAAGTCATTATAATGAGAAGCAATATCAGCATTATAAGAAAGAAATCATAAATGCGAGAAGTAACATCAGAATTACGAGCAGAAAAAGTCACACAAATGTGATAAACAACTGTGAGAAATGGCAGAAGTATAGTCATGGAAATTAATTCAACGCTACTTTACTATAAACTCATACATTATTGCTTGGTCACAAACTGTAACAAAATAAAAAGGAGGAATATTTGTGACAGGCAATTTTTTTCTCTTTGCTGGCRAAAAATTTTGGGTCAATTCTTAAACGAGTAGTCCAAGTCCAAATCATATGTAAGTATGTAAACGTACTGTGTTTTATTCTTTATTATGCTCTCTTTGTACATTAGTGTGTTTGTTTTAGGCTGAATTTGATCTCTTCATCCTGAGGCAGCAGTGCTTCCCGTAATTTATTTATAGAGACTTATTACAAATGTTTCATGACTAACGAGCAATATGAGTGATGCGATCCTGTATTAATGTTTTCCTTGAAACTGAACGATATTGATTTTAGTAAAAAAGCATTTTACCTCGACGCATCTTTGCAGTGAAATCAATTTCGGAAACGATATAGCCTACACATGCACCATCCCTGGTCTTTGTTTGGTCTCTTTATATCTTTAAATGGATAAGTTCCATTAAAACACTGCATCCTATTTTAAGTTTAATATTCCTATTGTATTAATTTGACTTATGTTGATTTAAAGTTTGTATAGTTTTCTATTTGCTTTCAGTGRAGGTTATTTTATATTTACTCTTACTATTTTTTTTGTTATTTCAACCTCTTAGAATAATGGGGCAAACGGTAAGACACTTTCTTTTGGCCAGGGTTGTGCCCTCRTGATTTCCTGTATATCTTTAAATTAACTGTAATGTTKATACCAGAATTTTGGCGYAGTGGGTCAAGAACACCTCCAWTATGGGTGACATATCAGAGTTAGAAAGAGGACAAATTATTGGTCCGCGTCTTGCTGGCACATCTGTGACCAAGACAGCAAGTCTTTGTGATGTATCAAGAGTCAYGGTATCCAGGGTAATGTCAKCATACCACCAAGAAGGAYGAACCACATCCACAACAGGAGTAACTGTGGACGCAAGAGGAAGCTGTCTGAAAGGAATGTTCCTCTGGAGCTCCACAGGGTCAATGTACACGTCCAGGCTGCTAAAGCCAACCTTTGGTCACTCGTGCCAATACCAAATGTC
>QMIH01000463.1:375169-398646 GCA_003987875.1 Clarias batrachus | reverse complement strand
CCTGGCCCCGCCCACCCGCTTTATTCAGCTTCATTTTATTCCATTTCCTCTTTTTGCATACGGTTTTTCCCCCTCGCATTTAGGAAATCTGGGGGAGCAAACAGACAGCACCCCAGAGGAGAGGAGAGGAGAGGAGAGGAGCGCGGTGCAGGTTAGGAGCGGAGGAGAAAAGAAAAAGGGAAGAAGGAAGGAAAACAGGGAGGAGGGCGCAAAAAATAAATAATAAAGGAAATCAAAAAGGCCGCACGATTTATAGATTTTATATGTTTTTCTTTTGATTTGCTGTGGATGAAGGTGAGACGGGGGTTTGCACAGGACAGCTGCAGAAATGGGTTAGACTGGGATTAATCGTGATGTGGAGCTAAAACATTTAAACAAGGTAAGAGGTTGATTTGTGTTTGTATTGATGACCGTGTTGTTACTCCACACACACACGCGTACACACACACACACACACACACACACACACACACACACACACACACACTTAAAAGGCAATGCAGTCTAGGTGTTACAATGTTGCCATAATGTTGCTACATTCAGCGCGTAAAGATAAATGTGCACGTGAGGATGATAATGATGATGATGATGATGATGATGTCCATGTGCTGCACTGCATTTCTCTGCAGAGCCTCAGGCTTTCATCACACACACCTCTCTAAAGGAATGATGATGTTCTATCTGTGTCTCTGACATGTTCCATTGCCGTGTGTGTGTGTGTGTGTGTGTGTGTGTGTGTGTGTGTGTGTGTGTGTGTGTGTGTGAAAGATGTCAGCTCCAGAGATGCCGGATCTGAGCCACCTGACCGAGGAGGAGAGGAAGATCATCCTCTCGGTCATGGATCGGCAGAAGAAAGAAGAAGAGAAGGAGCAATCCATGTTGAAGTGAGCATGACGATCGATCGTGTGTGTGTGTGTGTGTGTGTGTGTGTGTTGTCTCTTTAAAACGTTATTTTTAGAGCTGGGAAATCCAACACCGCAGCTTGCCGGTGCTGAGAGAGGAAATGTAGCTCGGTGTAAACATGTAGAGCACATGCACACCGCATCTCTCTGTGTCTCTTCGCCTTCTCATGAATGCGTCTCTGGCATGCGGGTTATTGCATGCTGTCAGTCTGGAGCTGGTTGCACGGCTGGTTAGAGCAGGTCTGAGGGCTGAGGGGTTGATCTTTGCTCACTTCGCCTCCGAGCGCCATCTTTTCTTTCATCTTTCTCATCACTTCATTCAGTCATTTATTACACGCATCTGCGGTCTGAATTCTTGGTTTTAGTGGTCTGTGTGCCGGCGTGGCTCTTCCGTGTGTGTGTGTGTGTGTGTGTGTGTGGTTTTCATTTTCAGCACCACGGCGCTGTCCGCTCAGAATGGGCTCTGTCCCAAACAGCTTCCTATCGCATGTTTAGGGCACTATGTAGAGTGTAGAGGAACATCAGAACATATTAAACGTGATGCATTTCTATAGACAGCATGGAGCTGAGTCATCAATGACGGAATGTCGAAAATAAGGAGGATCGTCAGGGTTCGATACGGTTCGTCACGGATTTGGGAGAAATCATAGCTATCAATAAATCAATAAATAAATAAATAAATAGACCATGCTTGAAAATGTGTAATATAGTTGCCGAATAAAAACGAAACATTTGTAGCATTTCCCAAGTTATTTTGAAGCTGTATTGTACAGTAGTGATTTGTTGTGCTTCTCACATGCCTCTCCAAAACGGGTCGTAAAAAATCCCCTAGTTTAGTGTTGACATGGACAGCTTCATGTTCCCCTACTCGAGCAGTCAAAAAAATCCACTAAACCCCACCCTGAGCACAAAACTACCAAGTAGTACGCTTTAAAAGACACTAAATCCCACCCTGCAGACTGTTTATTCTTTCGGCTGCTCCCATAGAGGGGTCACCACAGCCGGCCATCCGGGTATTGGGTGGATCTTGAAGCCGGGCGTTCCACATGGCAGACAAGAACCCTACCACTGAGCTACCTTTGACCCTATGYACTAAACTGCTAAACTACTAAACTAAACTATCACTGGTAGATATAATAGATAAAAAAATCCCACCATGTGCACTGAAGTACTAAATAGCATGCACAGATAGATATTAAATCCACAACTAAATCCCACCCTGTGCACTAAACAACTGAATAGAACGCTCTAATAGACGCTAAGTCCACGGCTAAAACCCACTGGTGCACTAAACTACTGAAGAGTACACTCTAATACATATTAAATCAATGGCTAAATCCCACCCTGCACAATACACTACTAAATAATGCGCTCTAATAGACACTAAAACAATGGTAAATTGCACCATGTGCACTCATCAACTTAATAGTATGCTCTAATAGATCCTAAATCCACAGCCAAATCCCACCCTACACGCTAAACTACTGAACAGTTCGCATTAATAGATGCTAAATCTGCAACTAAATCCGTCCCAGCCCAATAAATTGTTAAATAGTATTTGACCCTAAATCCATATGTAAACCACACCATGCGGACTAAACTACTAAATAGTACGCTCTAATAGATACTAAATCTGCAACTAAATCACACCATGTGCACTAAACTACTGAGCAGTACGCTCTTATAGATACAAACTCCAAGGTAAATCCCACCCTGTGCACTAAACTACTAAAGAGTATGCTCTAACAGATAGATCCGCGACTAAATATCAACTTGCGCACTAAACTACTGAATAATACGCTCTGTATCGTCCCAATTTTAGTATATGCGGGGCCGTAGCACCCACGAATAATACGYTCTAATAGATACTAAATCCAGGTCTAAATCCATCCCTCCACCCTGAACTAATAAATAAGCTTGTGCTGATTCAGCATGAGTTTGGCACAACTGACAGTGGAGTTGTAGGTTATTAAAAAAGGTTTACCAAAAAGTTTTTATTTATTTTTTTTTATTACAGAAGAGCCTAATAATCTCTCTGCAGAAGGGGACCCCTTACTCCTTAGCCTCCTCTGTGAGTTCAGACAGTTCCTCAACCTCAGCTACATCACTTTAGTTCAGGTTCAGCTAGAGAGCAATCAACTAGGTTTGGGTTAGCAATCAACTAGAGAGCTATGTTTTGTGAGTCTAGCGCTAATTTAAACACCATGACTCTGGCCCGGCAGATACTAAAGATGCATGAATGAATGAATGAACGAATGAATTCTGTACAGTAAAAACATCACACAGTTGTAGATCCTTGTGCTAATAAATGTCATCATTTTCTGTTCTGGGCCCTTAATTTGACCATTACATTTTTTATACACTTCTATACAATTTGTATACACTATAAGGCCAAAATAGTGTGCACGCACATTTTGAAAACTAAGCTTTTGACCTTCATTTAGCTTACAGCTGATAGCAAGAAGATAGCTAGTGAATCCCTGTAAGCCCATGAATTCCTTTCCGTGATGTCATTTTCCACGTTCACACTTGTACTTGAGTGAAACCGAAACAACGTCTTGATGCTAACCTCGTTAAAGACAGAGACACAAAGCTGCGGCAGCAGCTCCTGGACACAATCCAGCGTTTCTGTCACAACATACCTGGCAATCACTCAGTCTAGCCTGAAACCACGCACACACTCGCACAATCACACACTTTCACACTCTCGCACACACATCACAGGCCGTTTGGAAGAGAAACAGGATGTTCAACAGGTTCACGGGTCCAGAGTACACGGTGTGTGCGAGAGCCAGAGCTGCTGTCATTAACAATGAGGAGAAAAGAAAGAGAGTCAGATCTATTCCTGAGCGTGATCAATCCTGAAGCATTTTCTCTTCACCATTCACAACTTTCCATGTTTGAAATTTGAAAGCGTTTACGGTCTTTACACACAAAAAGTAATTAATGAGACATAAGCTAATGTTCTAGTGCCAACTAGGTTACAGTCTAGAAAAGTTTGTCGTAAAGGAGGATGTTGTGCGAAGCATTCTGGGAAACAAGCTCACACAGCATCCGAACTTTATTATTGTGATTATTATTACTGAGCGATAAGCTGCGCTTTTCCCGGGAGATTCCGCCGCTCCTCTTGATCCATGCGGTTGAATGGACTGCGCCGCGGACGGCATTTTGTTGAGGCCTAATTATTCCTCTCAGATCCTATTAGCCTGATGGAATTAGCCGAGCGCTAATCTGCAGCGTGAGATCAGAAGATCTGATGGTGCTGAAAGCTTGGCTGTCGTGGCGGATCCCTGCTGTTTGGTAATGATGCTTGTTCTGAGATAGATTTTTACCTTTGGGCTTCTCGGTGTCAGATTATTCCGACATTCTTAAGTCCAGATTTATTGAGAAAGAAAGAGAGATTTTGTGAGCGAGGCCTGTTTAAGACTTGACTTTTTATTGAGCAGTTCTCAGGTGTGCGATACTTTTTACTGTACATTCGAAATATCAGGATCTCTCATCTCACACCTCATGTGGGCGTGGCCTRTCCAGTACTGGTACACAACAAAATCTACAGCTTCATATATTTTAAATTTATGCTTGGTTTACTTCTACAGTACGTCGTCCACTTTTTATTCATTTATTTATTATAGCTTAGCCTGGTGTAGCGAGCTAGCTAGCTAGAACTAGACACATCAGAGTCATCAACGATCTCAGCTACATCCTTCCAGGCTGTATTTTCCCAAAGAATTAAGTTCTACATAAATTGATGTATGTATTTATTATGGAGGCATAAAAGCGATTGATATGTACAGAATACTTGCATCACAGTGCGGTGATGATTAGTGATTAGTCGCAGTAAAACATCTGAACGGTGCAAACGTTTTAAACAAGACTGTACTGTACGTCTGAGTGACGATACAGGCCGAGGTGGCTCGGAGCCCACAGCAGGTGTTTCTGTGAACATTCAGTGAGTGGAACGCCTGATCCTTGAAAATTGACGGATAACCTGTTGCCAACTTGCAACAGAGATGCATACAGTATGTCTGTGGGAAGTCTACACACAATCATTCACCAACACAATTTGCACATTACAGGAACTCAGCTGTGAGTTATTTCGACACCCCCCATACAGCCCTGATTACATGTCTGATCACAGTGTTTCAGACATGACGTAGGCAGTCTGACTATGGCTCCGGTGTACTGAGAAAACTTTTTACCTTGATGGTATTCAAGCACTAGTGAAACTCTGGGATAAGTGTATTAGTGTAGCAGGGGATTATATGGAGGAATAATTTAGTTTTTTTTTTTGTTCTGTTATTCTGCACATTTAAATGTCCCTCATATTGACTTGAACKCCCCTTGTAATATCTGCAAGATCAACAGCTCAGTCATGTTTTTTTTTTATCATTTAATTTTATTTATGTTTTCTGGTTTGTGCTGCTGGTTTATATGTTTTCTTCCTAAGTTCCCTTGACCTTTATGTTTCTTTTTTCATAATTGTGTKTAATTTATTATTATTATTATTATTATTTGCTGTATTTTCATTTTCTCCATCATTTTTTTTTGTGCATGCTGAGCTCTATAAAAAATATCTTTCTAGGATGTCTCCCATCAAAGGTCCAATGTTGCAGCTTTCTCAGTAAGTACACAAAAGCCTCAGTACTCTTAGTGCTCAGACTCATCCTCCTTTTTCCATAGTGTGTGTTTATGTGTTTGTGTGTGTGTGTCTGTGTTAGTAGAATGAAGAATTAAGTGTGTTTTATATTTAGGAGACTGTGGTTAGATACTTCAGCCAAGTTGGACACAAAAAAAAACCCTTCTACCTTTCTGGTCATATTTCTGGTCATACACAGTGCTGCCCTCTGTAATACTGCACATGTGGACTGGATGTGATTGATTGAGATGCAGATTCACTAGTAAATTGTAATCAACATTTTAAAAAAACTTTATTGTGAGAATCTAGCCATGATTTTGATTTTGAGATGCAAATTATGATTCTTTGTATTCTTATTCCAATTCTCACTCTTATCATTTCATTTCTTTTTTCAGATAGATTGGAAATCTGCTGTGATTGTTTTTTTTCTTATTCTTACTTTTATTCCACATTCGCAATTATAATATAAATTACTATATGAATATTTTATTATTTAATTTCCTTTATAAAAAAAAATCATTAGTTTCACTATATATATATATATTCTGCTCTCACTGTAATTCTGATTTCTTCAATTATAATTTTTATTTAGGATCTTGCTTTTCATTTCAATTTAGACAAAATTTTATTTTAAATATAATTCAGATTTCCAGTTCCCAGTCTCTTTAAAGTTCGGACATATTTAAATGTAATCTATCTAATTTGGATTATAATCCTGACTAGAATTGAATTATAACGTTTCTGCTTCTAAAACATGTTCTTATTATAGTTCTACTGTTACTGCAATGTTGCATAATATTCTGATTGTAATTCTGAATGTTTCTAATTCAATTATGATTTTAGTCACAGTTTCTAAATCTGAATCTAATGTCAATTCTGATTTGGTTGTATTTTTTAAATGTGATTTTCTGGTTCAATTCTGATTCTAATTTGATTTTAAATATATCATTGTATAATTCTGATATAATTTTGATTCCAGTTGAAATGAGACTTTACTTTCAATCTAAATCTGATTGTAATTTGATCCTGATTCATATCTTCTGTTTTTTTWATTCTCTGACTTTAATTCTAATTTGATTCTGGTTGAAGTCTAATTGTGATCGCATTCTGATTGGGATGTTTGGCTTGCCTCTCTTCTCTCTCCTCGGGGCAGGCGGCTGCATCAGCAGTTTGAGATGTATAAGGATCAGGTGAAGAAGCTCGGTGACGAGGCTCAGAAGAATCCGGAGCAGAAGAGCGACTCTCCAATCTGCGGAATTTGCCACAAAACCAAATTTGCCGATGGCTGCGGCCACGTCTGTTCTTATTGCCAAACCAAGTTCTGCGCTCGCTGCGGGGGCCGAGTGTCTCTGCGCTCCAATAAGGTAACAAACCCACCTCAATGTTCATGTTTGTGTTCATGGATACAGCTATTTGCAGACTGGCTTTGGGTTCGTGTGAGTAATCTCTGCCCCGAAGCTCATAGCAGACTCTGTGGAGTCTGAAGAAAAACATTATGGAGCTGTGACTGGTCTGMATCTATGTGCTGTGCTTTTGTTTATTAGTAAATAAATCTTCCTGTATATGAGAAACAACCTATATTGCTTACAAACTCTACAGCAAGTGTGAAACATTGCCATAGATTACGCAAATTTATTGGTAAAAATAATGTGATCACAAAAGCTCTGTTTTGTTTAAAAATTGTTTGTCTTTTCTATACCTGCATAATCAGTTGCTGTTCATCCTCTCCTTCTCAGCTCTACCCTAGTCACATGACTAAGTAATTAAATATTATAATGGTTCCTAGTCACATGTCTGAGTACTTAAATATTTGAATAGGCCCTAATCACATGACTAGGTACTTACATATTATAATAGGCCTCGTCACATGACTAAGTATCTAAATATTCTAATAGGCTCTACTTACATGACTAAGCACCTAAATATTATAATAGACCCTAGTCACGTGACTAAATACTGACATATGATAATGGCCGTAGTCATGTGAATAAGTAAACCTTTCTGAAACATTAATGAAAAAAAAATGGCATCTTAAAAAAAAAAGGGAGGATTTGGCATTATACTAAATTGTTTATCTAAATAAATATTTTAATCATTGTTTAACCTTTCATCCTTATTAATTGTGACTGAGGTAATATATAAACCGAATGCGTCCTTAAATCTGTTCCTTGGATTTTAGGCAAGGATTTTATTTGCAAATCTTGTTTCATTAATTACTACAAATTACATACAAAGATTATTAGGGTCATTTTCTAGTTGTATTTATTTTTAACGTGTTTTTAGGAGAGGTGCAGTATTTATTGTGCATAAGAAGTCTCGGTGTGTCCTCGCTTTAGAACCCTCCTCTTTCCTATCTCCTTGATTCCTCCCCCATTTCCTGCTTTGTTCATTCCTTGGAAACTTTGGACTTGTGAATGATTTCCGGTGTTACAGCCCAAAGGATGTAGGATCGAGAAATGAATGGGACATCAGTTAGAGTTTTGAGTAAAACTTTAAAGTGTTCCTTCACACGCTTTCCACTAGGGGGCAGAATTTCCCTCTCTTTTTCTCACTGGCTCCTCTCAGGCCGTTACACGAAGTGATGTACACAGGGTGTGCATGAAATTCTTTCTAATGAAGAAAAATAGTCAGTACGAGGAGAATTTATACCAGTGCACTCATAAAATAAATAAATAAATAGAAATAACAAAATAAAAAAAACACCATCCTAAAACATCCGGCACTCACTAATTGTCTATAGCGCTTTATCCTGTATTCAGGGTCGCAGGGCGCCTGGAGCCTATCCGAGGAGACTTAGGGCACGAGATGGGGTACACCCTGGACAGGGTGGCAATCCATCGCAGGGCACACACAACGTGGACAACTTGGGAACGCCACTTAGCCTAATACTGCACAAATGCAACTGTATTTTATTGGGATGGACCAACTGGAAGTGGCACATAATTGTAAAGTGGAAGAAAATGTTTTTATTGTTTTTGCTATCTTTCTTTCTTTCTTTCTTTCTTTCTTTCTTTCTTTCTTTTACAAATAAAATTCTGAAAAGTGTGGCAAGCTTTTGTATTCAGCCCCCTTTATTCTGTTCAATAAGGTTGTGTAGATGTTTAAAGTGTGGTTAGGTTATAAAAAAGCTTTGAATGTTTTGGGGAGCACTGTTCAATCCATCAACCCGAAAATGGAATGAGTAACTCGATCCACAGCTCAGGTGAGAAAACCTATTATTAACTATTAGTCGTGCACTCCACAAATATGGCCTTTATGGAAGAGTGGCAAGCAAAAAGCCATTGTTGAAAGAAAGTCATAAGAAGTTCCATTCCCTGCTTGCGACAAGCCATGTGGGAGGCACAGCAAACACGGAGAAAGGTGCTCTGGTCAGATGACACCAAAATTGAACTAAATGCAAAACACCGTGTGTGGCGGCAAACTAACACCGTGCATGGTGGTGGCAGCATCATGTTGTGAGGATGCTTTAATTCAGCAGGGACAGGGAAGCTGGTCAGAGTTGTTGGGAAGATGGATGTTCGCTGAACACAAATGCACGCCCCATTTTTAGACATTTATTAGTCAAAAGAACAAAAAACTATTTATTATTTCCCTTCCACTGAACAATTATGTGCTACTTTGTCTTGGTCTATCACATAAAATCCCATTAAAATACATTTACATTCGTGGTTGCAATGTGACAAAATGTGGAAAGTTCAAGGGGTATGAATACTTTTTCAAGGCACTGCACATAATTAGGTTATGGATGAATCTTTGAAGGTACTCAATAAAGGTCTAGAAATGACGAACAATACAATCTATTACCTTTCTTCTGGTCCTGAGGGTGTCTATTTGTCCAAAGACGTTTGGCTAGCATATGAATTATAAATGATAGGAAGGACATTCTTTTGAGTTTAATGACTAATGAATAAGTCGGTGTTTAAAAAGCATTTTTCTATGATGGAGATCACGTTCAGGGCATTAGGATGAAGAAATGAACGAGGTGAAACCCAATGTTAGTGGCCTCATAAGACTGAACAAGAGAGTATCTACAAAAAAATCCACAGCAGGGTAAAAAAGGCAGCTTCCTGAAGTCACACTCATTAACACACCCTGATTCAGAGCGATTTTAGCAGCGTTCCATGCTAACGTTCCTCTCAGTCAGGTGTTAATCAGTGATAAATTGCTTATTCAGCCTGCTGAATATTGCAGTGTGTGCACAATGCATCACATTTAGGTAGATCATCATTCACACACACACACACACACACACACACACAGCAAGGCTGTAAATAACCACTAACACAGTTTCTGAGGTGCTAGAGACAGAAAGTTACAGTTCAGCAAATAACATTTAACAATGGTTTGTTTTCTCTGTATTCTAGATGAACACAGTTMCATAAGTACACATGATCAAGCAACATGTGCACATGTCATGTCCCATGCTAAATACTTATGAAAGTCAGCGTTAGGGTTTGGGTAGGGTGTGTGTGTTTTTGTGTGTGTGTCTGAAGGGGCTTACGGTTATGGTAGAGGACAGGCTTAGAATGGGGATGGGTTAGGGCTGGAGTTAGGATGGTGTAAGCTTAGTATAGGGGTTGATTTAGGATAGGGTGGGGTTAGCATGGGGTGTAGGGTGTTGGGTTTAAGGGTTGGGTGGGGTTAGTATTGAAGTGGCTTTAGGGAGGGAGGGGTTAGTATAGTGGTTGAGTTAGTGTGGTTTGGGATTAGGATGGGGTGGGGTTAGTATAGGGGTGGAGTTAAGGTCTATTTTTTAATTCATATTTTTTTTTAATTAGTAAAGTTTAAATGTAATTTCATTTAATTTGATTAGTATTTGTATGTACTCAGGTATTAATATTATGGCACATAAACCTACGGATCAGTGAGTGTAATGTGATCATAAGTGTTAGAGTTATGAAATTACATGTTTGATTATAGAACTTGGTGAGTTTTCCCACCATTTTGTTGTCGGATACAGACGTTTGGGTGGAAAAATGTCTTCAAGATGTCATAACATGCTGAGTTCAAAACCTCCCACGCACACACTCACTCACACACACACACACGCACGCATACACACACACACACACACACACACACACACACACACACACACACACATTCACATTCTGTACACACACACACACACGCATACACAGACACACGCACCTGTATTCTGATGTAAAATCACAGATTTTCAGSCCCAGATGGCAGCGCTTGTCGGAGTCGTGTGTTCAGTGTGGAGGTGAGCGACCTGATCGGGTTGCAGTAAAGTGCCGGGTGACCAGATTCTTTTACATTCCAGACTATATGACGTCAAGGTGCTCTTACCCTGGCCTGGTCCTTGCACACATTCACACGCACACAAACTATAATTTACATGTACTCCCTTCATACACACTTAGACACTTTGCTTAAACAAAGAGGCGAGCAGACACCAAGTTCATTTAAACCACAAAATGCATTTTCTAAAACTAAATCAAAAATGAGTTTTTGATTTGATTCAAATCTATAAGTGCTACCAAAAATAATTTCACACGGTCCTACCTTATTAGATCTTTGCGCCGTTGTGCTCGGTGTCTGCTGGGCCACGATGATGAGCAGGAGTCAAACTTTAGCTGCTTGACACCGTCTAGATTGATGAATAATGTAGGAATAACAAGTAGCTCAGCGCTACACACTTCACTTTAAGTGACATTGAGCAGCAGGAYGTCAGTGTGACCTTGTTTTTCATATTTGTGCTCGCTGGAGACACTCTCGTCCAGCCTTCTGTGGAAGATGCCTGGATTTACCTCGCTTTTGATGAACTTGAGAAACACTGACACTTTCGCGTTTGGCTTCCCGACTGAAGGATCCTTTTCCGAGGACAGATTGAACTCTTTAATCACGAGCGCTAACGATTCACTGACCCGAAGAACGACTCRCGCCGACACCATGGGTATGAAACGAGCATGGTTTAACCTTGAGCAACTGTAACATGGTGTCATCAATACTGTATTCTCATGTATATACATGTTATTCAGAGCGACTTTATAATRGCACCGATTATACAGCATCTGTTCCGACTCTTCTGTCCTGTTTGGTCTTCACTGTAAACTTTACAAAACCTTTTTCATCTTTAAGGGGCTTTAAAAAATTTTATTATGTAGAAGCTGTTCTACAACTATTAAAAAGCAGTCTAATTCAATACTCAATCAGCCATTTGGACTTGAAATTTCAACAGGTGTGGGGGCCCTTCCTTCGCTTTTTTCATATACATTTATAGTTTGATTCCTTTCCTATTTAATTGTTTTGTTTTTTTTTGCACGCAGAACCCAAACTTTCAGCTCCACGTTTTTTTTTCTTTTCATTTCTCTCCTTTTTTAAATATGCATGGCGTCTAGCCTTTCCTTTCTATATAGCTGGCTTGGAGTTAGGGAGGGCTGGGTGATCTAGGGTTTTATAAAGGGGCTATAAAATGTGAATTGAAACGTTACATGTTTACCCTGTTATATCCCTGTTTAAAATCAATAAAAATATTGTTGAAGTAAAAAGCAGTCTAAAAACTATTAATTATATAAAATCAATGTCAGAACGTAAACTGTAATTTATCTGAAATTTAACATATAAATATTTTAGTAATCGAAAATTTAATTATTTTTTTTTAAACACTTAATCTTAAGTCAGGCTTTCTTTCTAAATGATACATTATTCAAAATAATCCATTCTCAAGTGTTATAAAATAGACAGACAGACAGACAGACAGACAGACTAGAAGGAATTTATGGTTGTCAAAATGTTGTGGCAGTGTTAATTTGTCAACAATAAAGACACTGTTTGTTAAAGCACTATTTCCATTGGGTTGTTTTTTTAAACTTAGAATTACTTTAATAAAATTAGGTTGGATCAGCGTTGATAACACATGTTATCAATGTTAACAATCAATGTTGGGATAACACTGAAAACGGCTACACATTTTATTTTTGGGATTAATTTAGTCGTGTCCAGTTCCTCCCCGTCACTAGGGGGCTCCACATTAAGGCTACTACTACCACTCAGCCGGGAGGGCCGAAGACTATCACGTGTTTCCTCTGAACCATGTGACGCCAGCCGACCGCATCTTTTCTAACTGCTCGCTCGCGCACCGTTGGGGGCGGAGTAACACACTCGGAGGACAGCGCTATCCGCTCCCTCCGTTGCGCGAGCTCACAGACGCCCCTGATTGGCTGTAGAGCCGTGATTAATGTGGGAGGAGCACTGAGTACCTCTCATCCCTCCCCTCTGAGAGAGCTCGGCCAATCAGCTCTCTCTAGACCTCCGGCTGCGAGAGGTTACAGCATCACCCGGGATTCAAACTGGCGATCTCCGGATGATAGCGCGAGCGCTTTAACCACTGCGCCACTCGGAGGCCCTAAAATAACATTATTTTTTATTTCTACACTTAAATACTAGATCATTCAAATCATTATATTCGTGATTCTAGTGTTTCCGTTTTTTCCTTAAAACTACGGTTGCGTTCACACTAGCGACTCCGAGTACACTTCATCCCAAAGTCCAGTCCCAAAGTTTGTTTTATAATATTAAGAATACAATGTAAGCAGGGTGTTGTACACTTAGGCACGGCTCGCAAAACAAATATGAAAGCCAATCGTACCTAAACATGGAACTGGGCTGCTGTTTAGAACTCAAGGWCATCGATGATGTCTGTCTCATCTGAAATCTCAGTATACACTGAACTCGAGGCGGCTAAGAACTAAAAAATATATATATATATACATAATAAAATAAAACTGTACAAAATACAAAATAAAACTAGATACATACTGCCACCTGCTGTATCGGAGAGGGTAAACATGCAATGTGTACTCAGGTACGGGACT
Organism: Clarias batrachus; assembly: GCA_003987875.1. NCBI lineage: Eukaryota > Metazoa > Chordata > Actinopteri > Siluriformes > Clariidae > Clarias > Clarias batrachus. The sequence goes on along the minus strand of QMIH01000463.1, from coordinate 385,267 downwards.
ATATTATTAACGGGAATTCTGGATAGCAGGGCAGTGGTGACTCAAACGGGTAAGGCTATGGGTTATTGGGTTACTGATCGGAAGGTCAGGGGTTCAARCCCCAGCACTGCCAAGTTGCCACTGTTGAGGCCATGAGCAATGTCCTTAACCCAGTGTGCTCCAGGGGCGCTGGCTGACCCTGTGCTCGGACCCCAGCTTCCTAACTGGGATATGCGGAAAAATCATTTCACATGTGACAAATAATGACATATATATTTAAAAGTTATGAAGCGTGAAAGCACTCTGTCAGTTTCCTGACCAGACCTGGTGGGAGTGCTCAATGCTAACTCCTGCTTCACCAGGTAACCTTGCTGCCTGGTTATTGCTGTGTCAAGCGAGAAGTGCTGCAAAAGAACTCCTCTGAGTCAAAAATGTTCAACCAACTGCATTTTAACAAACCATTAAGCCAGGAAGGGTGTTAAAGAAAAATATAGCATGGGCAGTATGAGCATGTACAAGATACAACATATATATGTCTGGATTTCTTAATTTATTAACATCAGCTTGAACGTTAACATGACTGTGTGATGAATCTGTAGTGTTAATTTCTTTTTATTTTTAGTACTGTACAGTTTAAATTAATTAGATCAGTAGCTTGTGTTAGCCCCGCCCACTTTAGGTGTAAATCCTAGCACAGGTAGTGTCAATAGTTCACACCCTTATTGTGTGATGCAGTGTGTTCTTGCATTGATAGATTTATTTCCATGTTTAATATGAATAATGTATTTAAATACGCAATTATTTCCATCATGCATGGTATTTTCTTCAAAAACCTCCAGGAACGTTCACTAATTAATGCACCGTCTGGCCTTCCTCTTGCAGGTAATGTGGGTGTGCAACTTGTGCCGAAAACAACAAGAAATCCTCACCAAGTCAGGCGCCTGGTTCTATGGTGGTGCTGAGGGCCGACGGTTTGGACACGAGGTCAAAGGTCATCTCGACCCATCTGGATTAGCAGTGAAAAGCTATTCGGGTGTTCCAGTTGACAGGTGAGCGCAGATCTGCTTCCCTCTTCTTTCCATTGAAGAACTGATGATGGTGACCATGGTGATGATGATGATGTTGGTGGTGGTGGTGTTTTTAGCGACGGTAATGAAGATGATGGTGGTGATGGTGGTTTTGATGTTTTGTGTGAAAGTAATGAAGATAATGATGACAACAAAGATGATGATGATGATGATAGTGGTGGTGGTTTTTATAGTGAGAGGAATGAAAATGATGCTGGTAGTGTTTGTGGTTACAGTAATAATAATATGATGATGGTGTTTGTGGCGATCACAGTAAAGATGAGCTTGATGGTGATGGTGGTGGTGTTTGTGGTGACCGTAATGATGTGGTGATGGTGATGATGAAAATGAATAAATACCGTTGGAATGTTGATCTGATTTCTAAGCCTGAGTGAAAGCTCTGTAGCTGGAAAAGAAGTACAGACTGGAACGCAGCCAGAGTGTGTTTGAGTGTGACAAACAGTCTTGTACAGAGTGTATCTGAGAGTCTGAGAGGGAGAAAGAGAGAGGGAGAGAGAGAGAGAGGGAGAGAGAGAGAGGGGGAGAGAGAGAGAGAGAGTGTTTGGGCTCTCGGCGATACATCTGATACACTCAGCAGCAGCAGCGGTGCTTAAATGCAGCGCGAGGAGGCAGTGTGATGGACGTGTTGTGGGTGGTTTCTTTCTCCTGAGGAAAAGGAACATTAGAGGAGAGAGCAGGAGAAGGAGGAGGAGGAGGAAGAAGATGAGATGAAAATGCAATTTGAGACGTTGCGACACTTTTGCAGCTCGGTTTTGTCCCGTTTTAATGCGTCCACGCCTAGGAATGTCTCGCAGGCAGAGCTGGTAACGAATGGCGGGTGAGTGATGCTCATGTACACACACACACACACACACACACACACACACACACACACACACACACACACACATGTGTACTTGTCTTCATAGATGTTTGGCTCTTAGATATTATATTTAGACTCTTATATTTTAAAAACTGAAAATAAGAGAATGAATTAAGAGAATATTAAATCTCTCAGTAGTTTTGTACAGTATACATAGTGCACTATATAAGTAGAAGATCTTTATTCGCACCTGTATTTCATACCCTTTTGATGTGCGTATTTGGGATTTGGCCAATAAATTTTCGACACGTCACGCTTGCGTAATGTATCATAAATAACGTCTCGTATTGGCAACTAGTCACAGCGGCGAATGCTACTGTAGCTTTCATAATCTTTGAGCTTTTAGAAACATTTTAACTAACGGTACTATAGTTTCTGTGCGTCAGACACTGAGGAATAGTAATATATTGAAAAACACTAGACTACTTAGCTCCAAAATCGAAACTTTTTCTTTTCAAATGGAAATCTAACGTGTGTAGACATTAAGCAACAGAGTGATCCCAAGCCGTGCATTTACCCGTTTTTATGTACACATCACACTGTGGCATATATAATTGTTATAAGTGTCTTTTCCAATCTTTTTCCCCTCTGCGTTCACACTAGCACTCATATCACTCATATCGCTTGGGGTTTGTTGCTTGTGGGTGTGGCCTGGCCATCTTTTAAAGATAGAATTGTGCTGAGAAATTGTCGCAGCGACAGTAGGAACTGCTTGTGAAGTCGAGCACAAACTCAAAAATCAGGTCTGTGGTTGGATCCATGCTATATCCTTGGTTTTGCACTAGCTAACTGTACTGGCTACGCACAGTCACCAAAGCTTCATAATATACCGAATGAATATAGATTTCCGATTGGGAACCCGGCCTTGGATCTGAGTACTTGAGTATTTGATTCCAACTGATTGATGAACTTGTGTGCGGTTTGCATCAGGTGTGAAGACACTGTACCAAAACATGTACAAGTATGTGAACCGGTATTTAGAATGTGCCGTTATAACTAACCAAGTGTCACGTTTTAAACATGGCAGTGAAGGTATCTCGGGGATCTGTAATGAAGAACAATACAGTAATACACTTTATCTACGGATCACTTTATAGATCACTTTATCTCTTCCACAGTCATGTCCATAATTTGATGATCCAAGTGTACCAAGGTGTACTCCTACCTTGTGTTTACTGGTGGATCGCAAACCAGCTAGGTCCATATCGCCACCTACTGTTCCAAAATGTGCAAGTATATGAGTGTACTCGGGTATGGAGCAACATTACTGATGTGAAAGTCGAGCAGTGACGGAATGGAGAACGGTGCAGCTGTACTCAGACACGGTACACAGGAATCGTACCTAATAATAAACGTTCTCTAAGAATCATTCGGTGGTTTGGATTTGCCACTTTATAATGTCATACGTCGTATAAGAAAATTCCTGTCTGAAAAAAGAAATCGCTTCTCCGTGTCATGCATACTGTATATGTATATCGTGAAACGCTTTGTGTCTTGCTGGTGTGCTTGTAGACTTTTCTCGTTTGTGTTTCACGATTTGCTTGTAGAAGCCTTGAGATTTTTGCACAGGGTCAACGTTTTTGTGGTGAGTCTGCTTGAGCTGTCTGTACGTGTCTCATAGCTAAATAACATCTTATTCTATAAAGACCTTCTAATTACCGTCAGCTTTAAAATTTATGAAGATTCTAGCAGAAATCATTGAAATTCCTGAACAAGTTAAAGCTCAAGGAACTCATAAACTGGGATTGTCTCAATGTAGAGAAGATAACCTGAGGATTTCAAACCTAAAGACACATGGGACCGAGCGTTGCTAAGCAGCTGTATCAGTTTCTTGTGTCTTTTGCTTGTTTCTTGTCTGAGACTCAGACCACAAATCAATATGTTTATATCACAACAAACAAGTGCCACATGATATCCAACGACAAATGGATTCTTGGGACCTGTCTTAGTTCTTCTTTGTGTGTGTGTGTGTGTGTGTGTGTGTGTATTGTGCATGTGTGTGGCATATTTCAAAAGTATTAATTTCATGTTGCTATACGTAATTAGGAATCGTAACAGATTTTTCACATTTTGCGTAATTATTTGTATTGCAACGATAAATTAAAAATTAACCTCATATCAATATCATGCAAAATTGTCTAATCAACTTTAACAAACCTCAGCAACCCATTTTTTTCTGGTCATATCTTTATTTCTGTTCAGCTGAAGGTTTGTTTTGTAATTATGCAAAATAAGCGTTAGATGTGAATAATTCATCAGCGTTAGATCATTTATTCCCAGTGCTTTTCCTCCTCTTTAGTTAAACTCCAAGCATGCTAGTGTGTGTGTGTGTGTGTGTGTGTGTGTGTGTCTGTGTGTGTGTGTGAGTAAGAGAGAGAGAGAGAGAGAGCATAAAACTGAATTTGAGCTAAAGGGAAATGATTATACTGTATAATAATTGAGTCAGAGAATCACATTTTCTTTCTGTCCTGCATATATTATCTATAAAGCTCTCACTCTCTCTCTCGCTCTCTCTCTCTGTTTGTGTGTGTGTGTGTGTGTTAATCTCTACATTTTTCTGTCCTTCCTGCTTTAGCACTGATCTCTTAACTGCTTCTGTTTCTGCTGTGCTTTTCCTTTCTTTTCTTAAAACCAGTCTGGATTCTGTATGTGTGCGTATGTGTGTGTGTGTGTGTGTGTGTGTGTGTGTGTGTGTGCACCTCAAATTCTCCTAATGCCAGTCTAAACGGATCGATACACGCACGGCACGGAAACAGCACCGCAGTGCCAAAGCTGATTATTCTTTCTCTACAGCAGCGATGACTCAAAACATACTCACTTTGATGTACTGGATGTAAAATAGGGCGTGGCCGGCTTTGGCTCTGGCTCAGCACGGATTGGTTCATCTTGACTACGCTTTTTTCTCTCTCTTTTTTTTTWAAGAATTGTCCTGGACGTGTCCCGTATAAAAATGATCTAACATTTTGTTTTGAAAACACACATTTTTACCAGTATTTGTTATTTGTGATAAGGGGTGTTTTTCCTTAACCGACAGTTGCGCAAGTTAACAATCAGAAATTAATTAATTAAATTAACAAAGCACAAATTCATGCTGCCAAAAATACTTCTCTCGTCATTCTGTCCTTGTTCAACAAAATGATGCTGCTGAAAAATACAATGTCTCATACTGCGCAAAGATATTTCAGATACGGAGAAACGTTATGCAAAACATTGTTGGTTAATATAGGACATTTTAATAGGTAAAATTCTCAACAATCCTGATTTGTTTTGGTCCATAATTTAAACATAATCGTAAAAATTAGTCTGTATGTCTAATATATATTCATTGTTACTCAACAGCTAATAGCATTCAGATGCATCATGCTACACTTGGCTATAGCTTAGCTAGTAAGCTAAATAAAAAGGAACCGCATACAAGAGCCTGTTGGTGAGTTTCTCACCTCTGCCCTCACCCAAACCTGTCCACTGTAGCCAGGCTCGTATCCTAGAACAAAACTGTAGGTGTTGGTTGGGGGTGAAGTGTCAATTGGGAAAATGGGTGTCAATTTATGATGCATCTAAATTGTAGATAAAATAACATTACTGACTTTGACTGATGGAGAATCTTTGATATTGTATATTTTTTGTAGCAGGAGGTACTGTCTTCAAACACACACACACACACACACACACACACACAGAGCGTCCTGGGCAGACCTTGTAGATCGAAACTAAATCATAAACCAAATATGAGTTCTCTGTACTAACACACACACACACTGAAATGTGCTGAGTTAGTTGAAATAATAAACGTCTGACAGGACCTACGTTTGGCCCGTAATCAGCTAAGTAGCTTTAATCCTCCTTAGCAAGTCTTATTTGACCTACAGCTAAATACAGCTCTCGCTAAAGGCATTAGCTCAGCTCCCACAATGCTTTGCAGCTCGGCAGTTCCCGGCCATCCTCGGCTTCTAGAAGCAGCGGTCAGCTTTCTGGCTGCGTGTGTATACACAAATATTTGTGTCCTGAGCTGGCATGGGACCTAATGTTGTGTGTGTGTGTGGGTGTTTGTGTGTGTGTGTGTGTGCTGGGTGTATTAGTGTGTGGGTGTGTGTCTGAGGAAGGGAAAGAAGCTAGCCTAGTATGATAGTGCTGAGTAACCACTCAAAGTGTGTGTGTATGTGAATGGGGGCATTACCTAAATGATAAAGATTTTTTTAAACACTGAAAAGATTTTTAGCATTTATTGTATTCAAATAAAGATGTTCATGATTGGTACGGTGGTTAGCTGATTAAACTTAATTTATTCTAATATCAAATATCCATTTCCAATACAATATAATTATTATTATTATTATGATGATTATTATTATTTTACTTATAAGATTAACTGCAAGTTTATAATCCCTACCCCTAATGCTAACTGGCTAGTCTTCATAAACGAACCTGACAGGATTTATATTACTAAACTAACAGTTGACATGATTTCTGAAAGAATGTGCATAATCTTTATTGCTAATCCCAAATAGTTAACATAAGCTACCCTGAGAGGGTAAATCATGTTCATAAATGTTCATAATTCTCCTTACGAAGACTAGCTAGTTGGCTAACACAGGCTAACCTGACTAGATTTCTCACAGGATTTGTAGTCCTATTGTTGTAAAAGATGTTATTTCTAGCTAGTTGACTAACATGAGTAAACTTAAATGATAATCCAAAATATATTAGAATGTTGTGTTATTATTTAATATTTATAAATATTTATAATTTTCACATCCAATGCTACTATGCCAGCTAACATGAAGGAACCTGACAGGATTTCAATCAAAGCTTTTCCCCTTATTTCAATGTCTGTACCTTTTGTTGTTCATTATAGTTAGATAACTTATCCTTAGCTAAGTTGGAAGGTATTTTAAAATCGTATTCATAAATATTCACAACTGTTACTGCTAACCCTAGCTAACTTGCTAAACTGAGCTAGCCTGACTGACAGGATTGTTATTATAAACATGCCTATTAATGCTGTCTAGCTGATGTGAGGTTCCCGGACTGTTCTTGACAGAATTTTGAGTCTTTATTTCTAAATGATTTTACAGCATTCATGAATATTCATCATCTCCACTGGTAATGCTATAATGAATTGTTTGTCAGCTTATCTGTCAGCATGAATGTTTTTTTTTTAGAAGAATGTATCGAATGCTAAAAAGAAAAAAAATATCATAATTGAATTGATTTGACTCAAAATACTAATATAAAATCTGTTCCTTGTTGTTATCTTTCATACGGCAAAGCATTTGAGTTTTCAGTATCTCTTTAGCATTTTTTTGCTGATTATTAGAGACTTTTATCGCAGTATTCATTGCACATGTGACCCATGTACAGGTACCGTTATTTCTGGTTGAATGCGCAGCTAAATGGTGGATATTTATTTGGACTAACATTCGTTTTGATTTTGATCCACAGGAGAAGAAGTCCATCAGCATCCAGGTCACACAAAGGGGACGTCATAGGACGAACTCAGCATGGGGAAGGCATCATACCTCGGTCTCCATCTGAATCAAACCGCTGGCGTTATCAGGACCGCCACCTGGACGTTCACATAGACGATCGCGAGCTCCAGCGGCAGCGCGAGGAGGAGTATCGGTCTCGGTACCGCAGTGACCCCAACCTCGCCCGGTACCCTGTTAAACCGCAGCCCTACGAGGAGCAGATGCGAATCCATGCTCAGGTTTCTAGAGCACGACACGAGCGGCGCCACAGTGACGTTTCCTTGGCTTTCACCGAGCTTGACGAGGCTCACAACGGTTTTGACGGCCGACGCCCAGCATCAAAGCGCTCGTATTCGATGGACAGAAGCTCTCCGGCTTTTAGGACGTTCAGTAAAATGCACCATCTGGACCCTGGCATGATGGATGGTGTGATGAGGACAGACTCTCTCAGTTCGGATCAGTCGGAGTCAATGAGGCCTACAAGGAGCCGGAGAACAGGACGGTTCAGGGCAGCGGGGAGCTTCAGCAGTTCGGAGGAGGAGATCAACACCACGCCGGAGTACACGAGCTGTGAGGATGTGGACCTTGAGTGTGAATCCTTTGGTGAGAAAGGTGAGAAAGAAAATGCACTTCCTGTTGTTAGGTGGGGTTTAATATTTAGTCGATTACAGTATTCAAAATCTCTGTTTCTTTATTAAGTGTGTTTTGGATTTATGCACAAAATGATCAGCCTGCCTTCCTATGTAAGGAATGTTAAAAAGTAGTGACACTGGAGACTATCTCCATAAATGTTGAATAAACTTCTCCTGACAGAAAACTTAACCGTATCAATAATTACACACATTGAACAACATAGAAACTGTAACATATTAGAATGAGCACATTTATCTAAAACTGTGATTTGTAGCATCACTACTCTCGGAGATGCTGTTATAGTAATTAAAAATTACTAATACTAGTAATATAAATTTTCTGACCAATCACGACTCAGAACCTAACAGCAATATCATGCAGGTTTCTGTTACATGGTGTAGAAGTGACGACTTGCTGTTCGCTGACCCCAAGTAGACGTCAGTTGCGTGTGGTGTGTTCAGTATGTATGACATCACTGCTGAATATTTCATGCTCTGTAATTAAAGCCCAGTACCGCAGAGAGGACTCTAAAAGCTGTGCAGGTCGTTACAGCATGCCATCATCTTCCACGAGCTCTGCTCAAAATTATGGCCGAAACTTGACACTGATCCCATCCCGGCATCCTGACAGTAACTGAGCGCTCCTCTGCAAAGTGAGACTTYACACCACACGCATTACAGCAGCATGCTTGAGGATCCATCGTGTGCTGGCTTCATGTATATGATCAGTGCTGTGATTCTGATCCATTGTCTCAGGATGCAGTATTGGGTCAGAGCATGCGATTATAAGTGTACAGAAGAAAAGATAAAAAATCATACTACATAGGATTTATTAATTATTTTATTATTTTTGCGTTTATTTTATTAGATTTTTATGTTTACATTAAGTCATAAATATATACTGTACCATCACAACCCACCTCAATAACAAAAACCACCATCACCAACAGGGTCACCAAGAACACCACCACAATCATAGGCACAAGCCCACAAGCACCACTACTATAATAATAATAATAATAACCACCACCATCACCAAAAATGACAACTACCATCAGCACAACAACCAGCACAACCACCACCTCGATCAGAAAAACCACCACAATCTCAAGTACCACCACAAACACGACCACCACCATCAGGACTACAACCACATCACCACCACAATTACCAATGCAATCGCAAAAACCATTGGATTTATGCACAAAATGGATACTATTGGCTACAACTACAAAAGAAACCCACAATCATCACCCCCATTACCAGCACAATCACAAGCACCTCCACAACCAACACCATCACTATTACCACCATAATTATACTGTAAGCACCAGCATCACAACCACCACCACAACCAGCCCCACACCACCACCACAATAACCATTACATCCAGCAGGGCCACATACTCCATCACTCCACAACTACCATCTCAGTCACCACAACCAATGCCGCAACCTCCACTACTATTATAATAATAACAATAATAATTAGGTGCAATAATTAAATGATTAAAGATCACAAACAAACCAAATTAAGATACAAAGTATAGTTGATCATATCACAGGTCCAAGCAGTGGAATCAGACAAAAGTGATAAAATTGCCAAGACCTCACATTGACTAAACACTCACTGGCTCTGTATTGCAAGGTGAACTGGCTTTCTATTTAGTTTGGAAACAGGCAGAATTTTATGGGTGATGAAGAATTGGTTTAGAGGAAGGGCCCCTGCTGGTTTGGAGGTGTAATGTACTGGGAGTATCTGAGCATTGTATAATTAATTATTTTGTAAAGATAAAAATTTGCAATAATAATAGAGCAGCAGGATACGAAATACAGCAGCATACATCACTGAAAAAAGCCTGACCTGGCAATACAGTTCGACAGTAAATGTTAAGTATGCTAAAGAATGCTACTTTAACATGTATTATTTATCATAATATTATTATTATAATACAATTATATAATTATATAATATTATAATACAATTATTTATCATAATAATTATTTATTTTAATAATGAAATAGTCATTTAGTCACAATATTCTGCTGTATTTCTTAATATAATTTATT
>QMIH01000463.1:346948-364496 GCA_003987875.1 Clarias batrachus | reverse complement strand
TATTTTACACCCCTGTGCTGGACGTGTATATGAATGATCATTATTGTGGACTCCTGTGCCGGAACATATTGATTAACGTTGGCATTTTGTTTGTGAAGTGTAACTATTTATTTTCTTTAGGTTGTTGGAGGGAAAATGACTGAATCTGGTCAGCTCTGTGCTTTTATTACCAAAGTGAAAAGAGGAAGCTTAGCGGATACAGTCGGCCATCTCCGACCAGGTATATATAATCCCCCCCTGAATAAATTTAAAGTGAGAGGACTTTACAGGAAGTTCACCTATTAATAAACTGACTTTTGTCCTGACTCATCATTCTCTTCCTCTCTCTTCCTCTCTCTCTCTCTCTCTCTCTCTCTCTCTCTCTCTCAATGTGTCTGCAGGTGATCAGGTTCTTGAGTGGAACGGGAGAGTTCTACAGGGAGCCACATTTAAGGAGGTTTATAATATTATTCTTGAGTCCAAACCTGAGCCGCAGGTCGAGCTCCTGGTCTCGCGGCCCATCGGGTGAGTGCTGACTCATCTATTATTAATGTACTGTATTAATGCATTCAAATACTTGGTCATCATATACAGTACTACTGTATTATATTAACACATCTTAGAACTTGGAATATACTCCTGTATTACACTCGTGTACTTCACTGTTATAATATAGTCGTTCAATAACATTATTTGGGTATTTATCCTTATCAATATCCTTCTGTATTATACTAATATCGCTCTGTATTTTACTGCAGTACTCCTGTGTTATAGAAATATACTTTACTACTGTAAATATACTGTATAGTGCTGTAAATATGGCAACAAGCCCTTGCATTATAAATAAATACCTATGTGTTATAAATATATACTCTTGCAGTATTATAATACACCAAGTTATTATTCTAACAACTACTTATACCCAATTACTTATAAACAAACCAAAGTATTATAATAATAGTACCTATAAAAATCTTTAAAATAATATTTTCTATTTTTCATACTTGTCTTTTGCAGTGACATACCCAGAATATCTGAGAGCACACATGGACAGCTTGAATCCAGTGAGTATTATTGTCWCATATGTGTGTTCGCTGCACATTACAGGAATCTCGTGTATTAGTAATACGGTGGAAAGTGTAAAGTAGAAGTGCTGATGTTAAACGTATTAACATCACACTTGTTCACCCTCCCAAAAAAGGTTCAAGCTCATTTGAATCGCAGAAGATGGGTCCATCTATTTCCGTCACGTCTCCCATGAGTCCCGGCGTCCTTCGCGATGCTCCACAGTATCTGTCCGGACAACTTTCAGTGAGTTCCCATCATGCCAAATTAAGCCACATGTCAATTAAACTGTAAGTGCAATTTGTCATGATTAGGATTCCAATTTATTACGTTTGTCTTTATGATTACTTAATGAAAAAGGAATTTTTACATTCCTTTATTTTGTACATTACTAATATTAAATAGATTTGAACCGGCCCAAACTAAAATGTAACCAGAAATGTAGTTATTGAGGAATAATACTCAAAGACACATTCAGCTTTGTTTATTAATAAAAGAAGCATGTAGCTATTTATTAATGTCGAATCTTATAGAAATTAATGTAATTGTTAAATCCTACAGGGTGACTTTATATTAGATTTTATACATAGCTGAGATTCAAAATCCATAATCTGGCAGATCATTACGTTTGATTTAAATGTAATTTGTTACTGAATATCTGCAGATTTATCCTGGAAATTAGTGCTGATGTTCCAGATTGGAGCGTCTTGCTCTGCTGTGCTTCCTCGTGGGTTTATTTAATCATTATTTAAAATGAGGGAGATTTACAGTAATTATTTTTTTTTTCTTTTACATAAAAGAAACGGGTAACTATAGTGACTAAAGGCTCTGTGTCATACTGTAGACTTTTAAATTATAATACAAATCCGTATGATTATTATTAATATTAGAATAGTATTTTAGAATTAAGAATTATTTGTAGCATTATAAAAAAAAAGTGCTTTCAAAATTTTCACCAAAAAACAGTTTGGTGTTCTGCCATTTAATCAGGACGTACAGAGCTACAGTAGCTTAGCATTGCGGTCATAGAGTTAAAGTACAGTATCTAACAGAAAAAAAGAGAAAAATACGCTTTACGGAAAACTCATCTAAAATGCTGGCAGATCTTCCACCACTGAGAAAAGTATTGGTCCTGTGATATATCAGGTACAAATCGTACTCCGTTATTGATTGAAATTGAGGCAAAATCTCGTCTCAGCTGTGTGGTTTTAATTTATAAGCATTTGATTTAGTTTTATGGCATTTTTTTCTTTTTCTTTGTTAATTTTGCTTTACCCAGAGTCCATGCCTTAATAGAAGAACCACGCCTTTTGTCCCTAGGGTCCAGGTAACAGCACCGGTCTGACTGATACACGTTTTTTCTCTGACTCCTTTCTCTTCCTTTCTACGATATTTGGAAAATGCATAGCAGGAAAATGGCAGCATTTCAAATCTCTGATCTTCATTTCCTTTTTGTCCGGATTTTTGTTACTGCTATCTCATATCCATAGATTTTTTTGTTTTGTTTTGTTTTCCATACCTAATATTATCATCGTTTAACATATTAAACCCCATCTTGCTAAGGGTTTGAAAAAATCTGCATGATTTACTGACCTGCATTGAGGAGTTTAAAGAGACGAACATTTACTTTTTTTCTGACTGTAAACGATTGAAACGATTTTTCAAGTCTCTTTAAACGGTATAATTAATTAAAAATTGCCATGGGACATAAACTTTTCTTTTCCTTGCAACTGGAAACAGGATTTTTCCTCCAGTGCCCTGATTTTAAACCAGATAAACACTACCATATTTGCAGGTCTGTAACATACTCCAATATTTTCTGCGTTATATTAAATATTGCCATATTCTCTGGACTATCTGATGGTACCTTATTATGAGGATGGTAACATACTAGCTTACTTTAGGACACTACAATATTTTTTTGCAGTATAAAATACCACCTTATTCTCAGGACTATATGATACTACTATATTTTCAGGTCTTTAAGCTACTCCCTTATCGTCCAGAGAAAAAGGTAATATCTTATAGTCTTATATCAATATAGTCAAGATCTTATAGTCTTGACGAAAAGGGAGTAGCTTATAGACCTGAAAATATAGTAATACCATATACTAGTATGTTATAGTCCAGAGAATAAGGTAATAACTTATAGTCCAGATAATATCTTATTCTCATGGCTATACGTTACTACCGTATTCCCAGGACTATAGGATTATAACTTATTCCCTGGACTACAGGTTACTACCTCATTCTCAGAACTATAAATTATGACTTTATTATTTAGTACTATAGAATACTATGTTTTTTAAGTGGCATTGTTGTGACATAAAATTGCAAATTGCAAATTCAAATTTAAAGTCAAATTATATTTGTCACATACACAGCCATACACAGTATGATATGCAGTGAAATGCTTACACCAATGCCCGTGACCTAAAATTTAACAAAAGAAAAGAGTATTCAAATAAAAATAAAATAAGACATAAGAGAAAAAAAAGAGAAAAATGTAATTATACAAATACAAACACCTTTAGCTTTAAAATGTATAATATGTATAAGTAATTGAAGAAAAAAATAGAATTAAAATAGCATGCGTACTGATTAGCATGTATACAATTCTTTCTGCTTTGTTCCCATTATATACTTTTATAGTTCATCAATATAAAAATTCATGCCAACCTTCATACACTTTAGTAACCGTTATGATGAAGCATTGATTCCTTGCATGTCAAAAATGAAGTAAAGAACATTTATCATTGACTGCAGTGAGACTCATGGTCCAGAAAACATTGCATGTTAAATTTCTGAAATGCCCCTTAAAGTACTCATACTTTACATTGTACTGAAATAGCATGCTATTCTAATAATAGAGAAAACTCCATTTTCCATGTTGCAATGAGAAGATTGCTGAGAAGTCCCATTTTTCAACATGAAATTGCATTTTCCAATGAAGATCTGGCTATAACCCAAAGATGAAATAAACAAATTGTACCAACAGAAATTAAACATCTTTTACATTGTAATTGTGTTGAAAATCACCATCTTCGGAGTCCTACATGCACGCACGACTGCAGCCTGCTTCTCCAAATGACTGCATTGATTTTATTATGTGCAGGCTGTGAATTTCTTGATGTTACTGTCAGGAGTTGTTGAACAATTCGGTTTGATTTGATTGAGTAGTCATCAGTATAGAAATCAAATGGTACAATTTGTTTGCACTGAATTTCCTCCCCTTTTTTCATTTGAAGCAGCCTGGATTGCTCTAGTTTATACAGAATGCATTATCTTGCTTTGCTGCATGCATTAGTTCTGGACTATTTTTAGACCAGYGTTCGCTTTATAGATTTATACAGAGTTGTGTTTTCTTTTAGCTTTAGCGATTTGTTACAAAGGATGGGCAAATTCTGCGAAGTCTTAGACTCTAGGAATCAGACCACCTCATAGATGTTGCTCAACCTCAGAAACTTTGTACAGGTCTTCTGGTTTTTGCCCTTTCTTTAAAATGATTTCTTTCCTTAGATATAAGGCTGTAGTTTATTCATATTGAGCATAGATGCATGAGTTATTAAGACTTTCAAAGCTCTTTCCAAATGTCGGTTCCCAGAAGGAGGATTTGACCTGCACTCTATTGAAGCATTTTGTCATTTTTTTCAAGTTTGCTCTTTATTTTGAGATTTTCATTTTGGCAGCCTTGTTTTTATGCCTTTCAGTTGAATTGTTGTCAGGCTTTCTAAGAGCCTCTAGGTTCAGGTTTCCATATTGGATGATTTATAAAATACAGGTAGTCCCCGACTTTCGAACATTTGAGTTACAAATTTTCACTGATACGAATGGAATGCGGTTGGCATCTAACATTCGTAGATGCAAAGAAATCATGGAAGTAGCTGATGTGTATTGTGCAAAAAATAGACACTGGAGTGCACCAGATTCCAATATTTACAATTATATACAATATTTTCAGTGTGTAAGTGAATGTATAAAATGTGTTTTAATGAATCAATCCAGGAGCATCACTGATAGAAAATAGCTGTACTGTAAAGCTGTCCGGATGGTGAATAATCCTGATTTCGGAAAATCCTCAACAAAACAGAATTCACAGTCCGAGAAAGTGGAAAACTTTGACATACTAACTTTGTCTGACTTATGAACAAATCCGACTTATGAACAAATCCAACTTATGAATGTGCTCTGGAAACAAAACTCATTTGTAAGTAAGGGACAACCTGTACATTGCTGGGATTTATTGCTATCTTACCACAGTCATTTCTAGTTATGTGCCTTGAGTCCCCATATACTGCACGCTTTACTATTTTTTTGTGAATCATGTCAGCTTATTATTGAAGTGAGCTGAAGCAACCTTCAAATCTTAAAATGAAATTGCATTGCCCCCAATCCCATGTCTTAAAAAGCACAATGCATGCAGGCACAGGAGGAGCATTCTGATTAGAGAGCTAGTATGGGATGTACGTTTACCCTAATTGGTTAAAGGAGGTGTGGAACATGGGGCAGATCACGGTTATAAACCAGCACACCAAATGAATGAGGAATCTGCGTTTGAAAGAGCTAGATACTGTTATTCCACTTTGGGCAAAATAGATAAAAGAATATATATAATATATATATATAGCCTGGCAATGTATCAATAGTTTAGATTGTACCAACTGCAGGATCATAGAGGATTACCTCAAATGCAAACATAGATGAAATAAAAAATTCAGTCATTGTAGCGTCACATGAATCGCCACAGGAAGGAATCGCAATATGCATCTGAATAATTTTTCCCCTTATCTTTAATGCCACATATACTTTGAAGCACAATGAAATTGTTTTCTTCACATATCCCAGCTTGTTGGGAATCTGCCGTCAAAGCGCAGGGTCAGCCATGGTACAGCGCCCCCTGGAACGCAGAGGGTTAAGGGCCTTGCTCGAGGGCCCAACAGTGAGTGGCAGCTTGGCCCTGATGTTCAGGTCAGTAATTTGGAGCCTTAACCTTTTGAGCGACCACAGAGACTACTGCACATATGGTGCAAGATGGTGCAATAAAAACAAGAAAGAAGGGATACGACATACGGTACGGTAAAAGAGAAGCTACTGTATAGCAGTGCTGAACCAAAACAATATATGACTCATCCTGTATCTGGGGATGCCACAAGGACGGGAGCTTCTCTGCTGAACAGATATTTTTATTGTTTCTTTTTTTTTTTCATCACCAGCTGCTGAAATTGCTGATGTCTTCAGTTTGGGGGTGTTTTAGTATTTTCCTTTTCTAATGCATCTATTTTCTTTTCAACAGGAAAAAAAAGTAGTAGCGTGTGCAGTTTGAAGTGACTCAAGGAACATCATTATGGAATGCAGGAGTAAATGGAGAAATCTCCTTGTGAAATGTTCAGTCATTAAAYTGCTATATGCTATAAACTTGCTGACATTAGGCATTAGAAGTACTTTCTAGTTCAAAGATTTCAAGAAAAGAAAAATCTCAGTACCTTTAGGTAGTATTAGGATGAATATGTTTCTAGGAAAATATACGGCAATAAAGCTGTAGTAAAATAGTTCAATATTTAGGATTTGCAACTTTAAAAAAAAGCCATGGTATGCATGCGGTGCCTTATCTGGGACCTGAGCAAGTCCTGCCTCGAGCCAAAGACATGCTAATTCACCTCTGTTCTTTTAAAGGTTAAGCTGTGGTACGACAAAGTGGGACACCAGCTTATCGTCACCATTTTGGGTGCCAAGGACCTGCCTGCTCGAGAGGATGGTCGTCCCAGGAACCCCTACGTCAAAATTTACTTCCTTCCTGACAGAAGGTGCACATTTTCTGTTGCAGGAACTTGTACCATTAGAATTGTAACATTTTATACAAAAATGCAAATTAGATCTTTACTTCAACTCAAGACAACTCAATTTTAAACAAGWAACTGGAAMTTAAAATGAAACCCTGTATATCATGTTCTGTACATTATGATGTTAAACCTCATYCTTATTTGATTTCCTGTTCAGTGATAAAAGCAAGAGACGGACGAAAACAGTGAAGAAGTCGCTAGAGCCRAAATGGACCCAGACATTCATGTACTCGCCTGTGCACAGGCGTGAATTCAGGGAGCGAATGCTGGAGATCACGCTTTGGGACCAGGCACGGGTTCGAGAGGAGGAGAGCGAGTTCCTTGGAGAGGTAAACAAGGGAGTATTGGGTAGGGTATAAAGGTAGGCTATGGGCATGTTGGACACAAATAACATATAGTGTGAGCGTAGGGCATATATATTCAGTATGAAAAGGTGAAGTCAGGGTATGAGGGTGTGGAATAATAGTACAGTATAGGGATGCAGTGTGCAAGTATGGTACATGGTCAATATTGTACAGTATTATGGTCCAGAGTGTAAGGGTGCAGTATAAGGGCATGGTGTGAGGGCACAGTTYGAGGGTACAATGTGAGGGCACTGTGTGTTTGTGGTATGATGGTCCATTATGAGGGWAGGATATAAGGGTTCAGTGTGATGGTATAGTGTGAGGGTAGGGCATGATGGTACATTATGAGGGCAGGATATGAGTATATAGTGTGAGGGTGTAGTGAGATGGTATAGYGTGATGAGGATATGATGGTACAGTGTGGGTACAGTGTGAGGGTAAGGGTATGAGGGTACAGTATGGGTACAGTACGAGGATAATGTATAATGGTACAGTACATTGTTATGATACATGGAGCAGGTGGGGTATGTGGAAGCAATATTAGGGTGCAGTGTGAGAGGATAGTGTGAAGGTACGGTATGAGGGTCCAGGCTGAGGGTAGAGTGTCAGGGTACAGTGTGTGAGGGTACGGTGTGAGGGCAGGGTGTGAGGGTACAGTGTGAGGGCAGGGTGTGAGGGTACAGTGTGGGGGTGGGGTGAGAGGGTACAGTGTGGGGACAGGGTGTGAGGGTGCAGTGTGTGGAGATAGGGTGTAAGCATACAGTGAGAGGGCAGGGTGTGAGGGTACATGTGAGGGCAGGGTGTGAGGGTACAGTGTGGGGACATGGTGTGAGTGTACAGTGTGGTGACAGGGTGTGAGGGTACAGTGTGAGGGCAAGGTGTTAGCATACAGTATGAGGGTACAGCGTGAGGGCAAGGTGTGAGGGTACACTGTGAGGGCAGGATGTGAAGGTACAGTGTGTGGGCATGGTGTGAGGGTACAGTGTGTGGGCATGGTGTGAGGGTACAGTGTGCGGGCAGGGTGTGAGGGTACAGTGTGAGGGCAGGGTGTGAGCGTACATTGTGGGGACATGGTGTGAGTGTACAGTGTGGGAGGTATGTGAGGGTACAGTATAAGGGCAGTATGTAAACGTACGGTGTGAGGGCATGGTATGAGGKTACAGTGTGAAGGCAGTGTGTAAGCGTACAGTGTGAGGGCAGGGTGTGAGGGTACAGTGTGAGGGCAGGGTGTGAGGGTACAATCTGAAGACAGGGTGTGAGGGTATAGTGTAGGCACAGGGTGTGAGGGTACAGTGTGGGGACATGGTGTGAGTGTACAGTGTGGGAGGTATGTGAGGGTACAGTGTGAGGGTAGGGTGTGAGGGTACAGTGTGGGGACTGGGTGTGAGGGTACATGTGAGGGCAGGGTATGAGGGTACAGTGTGGGGACTGGGTGTGAGGGTACAGTGTGGGGGCAGGGTGTGAGGCTACAATGTGGGCACAGGGTGTGATGGTACAGTTTGAGGGCAGGGTGTGGGGGTACAGTGTGGGGACTGGGTGTGAGGGTACAGTGTGGGGGCAGGGTGTGAGGCCACAGTGTGGGCACAGGGTGTGATGGTACAGTTTGAGGGCAGGGTGTGGGGGTACAGCGTGGGGACAGGGTGTGAGGGTACAGTGTGGGAGGTATGTGAGGCTACATTGTGGGTACAGCGTGATGGTACATGATGAGAGAAGGGTATGTGGGGGCAGTATTACAATGTGGGCAGAGCGTTAGGGTAGTGCAAGTGGTTATAGTGTGAGTGTAGTATATGAGGGTACAGTATGTGTGTATTGTGTGTGTACAGTGTGCGGGTACAGAATGAGGCGGTGAGTATGTGGAATGAGTATGTGGAATGAGTATGTGGACTGTATAAGGGTATCTAAAGGGGTATCTAATGTGGGGTATGAGGTGTAAGGTACGAAAGTTCCGTATGATGATATTTTATATTTGTGATATGRAGGGATGTTAAAAGAATGTGTTATAAAACATCTAAATTTTAATGTATGTGTGTAGATTTTAATTGAGTTGGAGACAGCCCTGCTGGACGATCTGCCTCACTGGTATAAACTCCAAACACATGATGTTTCCTCCATGCCRCTGCCGAACCCTTCACCGTACATGCAGCGACGCTTTATACAGGGAGAGAGTCCAACCCGGAGACTCCAGAGTATGCACACACGCCACCCCAACACACACACACACACACGCAAACATACTCACCTAAACATACACGCACTATATACACACTTAACACACTCCACTGACGTGATRTTATGTGRCAATTGTTTTAACCCCGTTCTGATTTATTAGTCGCTCTCTCCAGTGGTGTTTGTTGTTGTTGATTTATTTTTCTAATGCATGTTTTTATGTTTTATTTCCTTTAAACCTTTCTTTATCAACACACTGACTCAATTGCAGATAAAGGCTCATATTATCACGGCCCAGGTAACGCAAGACTGTTACTGAGTTCAGCTCGCATGTGATCCTTCCTCTGGCATTTTTTTTCTCTTTATTTCTTTCTTTCTTTCTTTCTTTCTTTCTTTCTTTCTTTCTTTCTTTCTTTTTCTTTCTTTCTTTCTTTCTTTCTTTCTTTCTTTTTCTTTCTTTCTTTCTTTCTTTTCTTTACTCTTTCACTCTTTTCTTCAATCTCTGTCACCCACCATCTTCACCAGCAGCTCGCTCTGGTTTACTGCAGGCTTGCAGTGTGTGTGTGTGTGTGTGTGTGTGTGTGTGTGTGTTAATACTAACACAGGCTTTGTAAAGTAGAGCTGCTCTTCCCTCATAAGGCTTATAATGTCACTCGCCTAACCAGGTGTGTGTGTGTGTGTGTGTGTGTATGTGTGTTTGAGTGAGTGTGTGTGTTTCCTGGCGAATCCTTCACAAGCCTGGCACACTGTCCATGATACTGCTTGCGAATGTTATTTGCTGTGTATGAACATTTTTAAAGCCTCACCAATATATTGATTGTAGATTATACCTTATATCGGATTTTCTCATTGATTTTATAAACCAGTAGTACAATTTTGCTGACTTACTGCTATTGGTGGAATTTAGGCACGTCTTTTTGATCGTCATCCTGTTTTGACCACTAGTGGGCGCTAATCATGTGCAGCGCATGATTTATTTCACTCTCTCATAAATTTTAAGGATTGTTTTAGAAACTATAGACAGGTTTGACTCTTGAATCCACCATACTGTAAAAATGTATAAATGTGTGTGTGTGTGTGTGTGTGTGTGCAGAGTATTCAGCTTATTACATTGAGATCAGATATATTTAGGATACTGAACATACAGTACATCTGTTCTTTCAGTCCTGCATGACGTTTCACCCCACTCTCCTTTTCTATCTATTTCTCTCTCTCTTGCTCTTGGTAGGATCACAGCGTATCAGCGACAGCGAGTTTTCCGATTACGACTGCGAGGACGGAATTGGCGTCGTATCAGGTACCAAGTCTTTCTCTCACTTTCTTTAAATCAACCATCCTGGTTTCTCCAAGTTGATAATCGCTAATTTAAATTAGGTCCTGCACGTGTTTATCCATTACTTTCCTCTTTAGATTACCGACACAATGGCAGAGAGTTCCAGAGCTCCACTCTGTCCGTTCCCGAGCAGGTCATGTCGTCCAATCATCGCTCTCGATCGGACGTGATGCGTAATCGCTCTCGTTCTCCCAGCGTCCCTCCTCCTCACAGGTAGACAGTGTGCACCCTGATCAAAAAAAAAAAGAAAAAGTTAAATACTAATCAAGTCACAGGCATCCAGTTATGTCTTATTGTATATCTTTTGTCTCTTTTCTGTCCTCCTGCATCTTCAGTCGGAGTTTAGATCACGGCGTGAGAGGACCGGCACATTACGGGCCTCGACATCGACTCTCAGATGACCGATACTCTCCTGATAGGTATGTTTTCAGGAAGTTTTAAGATATTATTTATTTTGGTGCCCTATGAACTTCTGTTTGCTATGAAATACTACAGGAGGTGGAACCCCAGGAGAGGTTATATGTCAGAATCATTTATTAAATCCACTCAACTATAGCTACAGTACAGTATATACTACATTAGAAGCTGTGTTACTCAATTCAGATTTTTTTTGTTCAGATCAGATTTGCATGTCATGACGGTTCACATTTATAATTACCAGCAACTTTTCTCTGATGCTAATGTGGATGCGTCTGTCCTCGGAAACGGCATGCATGCGCATGTCGATGTACCTCTGCTTGCGCCATCTGGATTTAGACCAGTCATTTTTGTGCAACTGCTCATTTATTTCAAACCATGGATGTGTTAGTCAGATGGTTGTATTTATTTGAATCCAGAAGAAAGAAGATATTCAGACTGCTCGCGTTAGCTGTATTATGCAGCTGTTATGAAATCCACGCGCTGCCAGTGCTGGCTGATGACATCAGAGAGCACCCTACGCATACGCAGAGGCACAACGTCACATGAATTCTGATTTGAAGGTTTTCATTCAAGACGCATTAATACCTATTGGATCTGTATCTGATCTAGGACCACATATGGAAGTGACTTAGATCTGATCTGAAAATTTTTTTTTTTAAAAGCCCTAAAAATCATATATCTGTTTCACATTAGAGTAATCTGATTTGAGTCACTTCAGGCTGGTTATGTGAATGTCAGGCTTGTGATATTCAGAAGAGGGCAAATAGTGTGGCCTGAACTGCAATCACAAAAACTGGAAATGATTTCATGATTCAAGAGAAAGAGTCTCTAAAGTCATGTCAAACAGGAAGGATCAACGGTCAAGTAGAAATTTCAGAGCACTTCCTTTTCCTGTCAGCAGAGGGCGAGAGTTCTAGCACTGCCTCAGACAAACTTTTTTTAAGTTAATGAGCTTAATGCAAAGTCTTGTCATTTCTTGGGAACATGTTGGGTCAGAGCCATTGTTTCATTCTGATTGCCTTTTTGTTTTATTGCCCGGGACCCCCTGTGGCGTTATATTCATGCCACAATTCTGAGCGGACAGTTTTGACATTTTGAGAGCAGACCAAGCACTCTATGCGCGTGCAGTGTCTCCCTTGCGCACTTAACAGCTCGGTTCTGCGCGTGCAGTGTCTCCTCTGCGTGCTCAGCTTGTTTTCCGTGGGTGCGTGCAACATCCTTTTTCTGCACTCTACACACTACTTCTGATTGGCTGTTTCTTCTCTATCAGCTGGCACTATCGACCGTATAACAAGCATTGTAAGTAAAGGTTTATAAGTAAAGCGGCCGAGTTGTCCGATTTTAATTTTAGTCGACGTCTAATAATGAGCTATATGGAAAATTAGATAAGTAAATAAAAACACACAACGGACAACTGGTATATCTTAATGCTTAATTAAAGAATTATTTTTTTTTAATCAATATCAATCATCTTTATTACTTTTATCAAATCAATGTTATACCATAATATAAAACTTTATTTACAATGCTCCCCTTATAATTTTGTTTAATGTATACATAACTATATATAATAATATAATTTTAGTTTCTTATCATTTTCTTTTGATTCTGTACAGCTGCTTGAGACAATGAGCATTCCTAAAAGCACTATACAAATAGAATTTAATTTAAGTCCATTATGCGGTTGATAGTGCCAGCTGATTAGAGAAGAAACAGCCAGTCAGAAGTAGTTCATGGAAGTCTGTGATTGTGGCAGTTTTGTAAAGCTGGACAAAGTTGAGCGAGTGTACATGTAGAGTCGAGATGTTGCGCGCACGCACGCACGGAAAACAGTTTGAGCGCAGGGGAGACGCTGCACGTGCAGGACCGAGCTGTTGCGCGTGCAGCGGAGACACTGAACTCGCATAGGGTGCTTTGTCTGCTCTCAAAATGTCAAAACTGTGCTCTCAGGATTTTGGCATGAATATACAATAACGCCATAGATCCTGCCTTTTTATCGGATTACTCTTGGAATGACATTTTGGCCTTCTTGTTGCCGATGCCTGCTTCTTGACCTTAATTGGAGATAATTCTTTCACACATGGGTCCTCATTCTGGCCCACACAGTCCTGCACAATTGTTAAACACAGAGTTGAAAAACTAAAACGATACCATGATCTTCACAAAGGTAGAAATCTAGTTTAATTTACGAATTAAAATAAAAACTAATTCCTGTTTTTTAAGGAGCAAAAACACCTGGAACAGTGAGCACCTTGGAAACAGTACTATGGCCATGATGTTTTTCCATATTTCTAATATTTGAAATTAGTTTCTGTGGCTATCCATGGTTTGGGCGCCACCTTGTGGAATGTTTGTAATCCTAGTATTTGCTTCTCCAGGCCAACAACCAACAGTGCAAACCAGCTTTACAGATCCTGTTCCCATAGCATGTTATAAAAATGCCTCCAAACATACAGTAGTGCTGAACTGAATCCAGATGAACCTCAGGATGTAGTAAAACGCCTCAGGTAATCTTACAAATTAGCAGGTTTACGCCTTGTTAAAGCAAGCTGAATGCAAACGTGCTCCCCACTTTCTTCATTGCTCAAAGGACAGGAACATTTTCAACTTTAAGAAGGTCCAACATATCACCAGAAACCATTTTACAAGACGAGGAAGGGTTTCCTCCTAGATGCTCGAGCATATCTGTGGAGATTTGTGTTAATTCACACTTTCTACAAGAGCGTTAATGAGTTCAGGCACTGATATTGAGATCCGTCGAAGAGGCTCCGATTCCAGTTCATCGAAAGGCTGATGGTTCAGTGGGGTTGAGTTCAGTCAGGGCTCTGTGCAGAGCACTCGAGTTCTTCCACTCCAACACACTCTCTCTTCATGGAGCTGGCTTTGTGGATCTCCAACGAGCATGGATAAGGATAACGGATTATTTCTGGTGAAGATAAATCTGTAACACAAAGACATTTTGTACAATTTTGTCATTTTGCGATAAAAGACCTACATAGGGGTGTGATGTAGTGAAGTGATTTTGTCATCCTGTAACCGTAACATGTCACATGTTCATCGATTATACGTTAATACAGGTAAAATAAAGAGCCCTGAAGCTAATAAGGTAATCTAGAACCTTAAATTTGGAGAAAGTGTTAACAGGTCCCAACATCCACCCCTGATCTAAACTATCATTAAAGAAAGAAGGAATGTACCTTCTTCGACTAAGGATGGKAGAATGAGTTTAGATGAAGAATATGGAACGATAAATTAACTCGATAGCTGAATTCTAAATTATGTAATATTTGACTTTAGTCTTATGGTTTATAACAGGGATGGTGTAAATAAACATAGTTTGTAGTTTAGGGAACAGAAACATACCCACAAAGAGATAATGCTGCAGTATAAAATACTCATAAATGTTCATCTATACTAGAACACTTACAAAGCTTAGTCTGGGTCATGTGACATCTTAGAATAATCTCTTTCTTCCTGGTTCACTTCATTAATTCATTCTTTCATTAATCTGTCATTTCTCCTCACCTCTCTGTCCTGAATTTTTCCTTCACTCTGGTTATCTGTTCTCTTTTTTTTCCCCCTGTGACCATAGAAACTCAATCACTCATCCTCATCGAGTGCGAACCAGATATCACACCATCGATACGCCTTTCCAGGACCACAGGTACATTAGAGCTGAGATTCATGCTCACAGGATGGATAGCGACATCTCCTTATTTTCTTTCCACCTCTCCTACTTGCTCTTAGATGATTGACGGTTTGTCAACAGGAAGTGTCTCTGAGTTGGTTTTACTTGGCAAGAAAGTTCCTGATGTTCAGAATCGAAAGGAAACATCTGGGCATTTGAAAGGACAACAAGCGTTTGGTTCTTAATGTATAATCTTATCTATAAAGAATTAAGTCCTTGCAATAAGCATAATATCAACTTCCTTTGCCCTTATCAAAACCCACAATCTTACATTCATGAGTATTGTTACAAGGTTGTTCATCTAAAGTCATATTCTTTTCAATTCAAGCAATGTTTTTAACAATATATACTGTATAAAAAGAGATAGGAGTCACCAGATTTTATCACTATACCTGGTTGCTAATTCGATTTGTATCGTGATTATATTAGCATCAAGATTTCTGATATTGGGCCTCCGAGTGGCGCAGTGGTTAAAGCGCTYGCCCTATCATCCGGAGATCGCTAGTTCGAATCCCGGGTGGTGCTGTAACCTCTCGCHGCCGGAGGTCTWGAGAGAGCTGATTGGCTGAGCTCTCTCAGAGGGGAGGGATGAGAGGTACWTAGTGCTCCCACATTAATCACGGCTCTACAGCCARTCAGGGGCGTCTGTGAGCTCRCGCAAYGGAGGGAGCGGATAGCGCTGTCCTCCGAGTGTGTTATGACGCTCCCAACGGTGCCCGAGCGAGCAGTTCGAAAAGATGCGGTCGACTGGCGTTCGGAGGAAACACTCCCGGCTGAGTGGTAGTAGTAGCCTTAATGTGGGAGTGACAGGGAGACTTAGTGACAGGGAGAATTGGACACGACTAAATTAGGGAGGAAAATCGGGGAAAAATCCAAAAAAAAAAAAAAAGATTTCTGATATGATTTTTAAAAACCTTTGTTGCAATTCTAAACAAACCTAGCAAATAATTTGCTCCTAGCACATGGGACCCTGTAATGCCTGCCAATGTGTGAATAGTTTGGACGGCACCACCTGCAGGATCATAAACGAATGGCAATATTTTACCACCACAAATTCAAACATTCATACAGTGGAACCTTGGATTGCGAGTAACTTTGTCTCTGAGCATTTTGCAAGACGAGCAAAATTTTTAAATAACTGTTAAGTTGATACACGAGGTCTTGACATACTATACGAGTATTATGCATGCACTTTGTCTTCTGAGTGCCACGTGATCACAACTTAGCCTATCTCCTATGCTCAGTCTCAGTGTGCATGCACCACTTGTAAAGTAAACATCCGTGCACTCGTGAACTGTATACTATAACATTGTGACGTGTGCGCGTGTGTAAAGCATATTTTACATTTTGTGTACAACTGTAGTGAATGTTAGTAACTGTACTACAACAACGGCCTCCGTGCAGGAAAGGGTTGAAAAGGCTTTAGCAGTGCGGGAGAATCTGTTTAACGACAATCCAACTTCACATTTCGACGTAATCCTCAAAAGCAGGCAAAAGTAAGTGTCATTAGAGGCGTTCCTTGTTGAAGAAGTTTGCAGACGTTTGTGTGTGTGTGTTTATGCGCGCGTGCGTGTGTGAAAGTCGTCCTACAAAGTAGCCCCCTCCCTCCCTCCTCTCATATCTTTGGTCTCGAACACTACAGCTGCGATTCTTTTCAAAGTGCGGGTTAATTTGTTTTACTTAATATTTTGTATTAATTATTCTTATCATAATATTTTTGGGTTAAATAAATAATATTTTCAGATGTGGAACAAATCAGAGTGTAAATTATTTCTTATGGGGAAATTTGATTTAATATATGCTAGTATAGTGCTTTGGATTACAAGCACACTTACAGGAAAGAAATTATGCTCGCAATCTTAGGTTTAACTGTATATTAAAATTGACACACACACAAAACTCATGATACATGACTGAATCGATTTTCCCATCCCTACTATCAAGCGCCTTGAAATGAACAGCGTAGTCTTTTCCTTGAGATGAAGTGCCATGCAACCTACATTTATGACAATTTTTTAAAATAAATTTTTTAATTCTATCCTCTAACTTCTATTTAAATACATAGCAAACTACTTATTTAACTGCATAAATTACATAATTAGTGCATAATTAGAGAAAGCTGATGCTGTTCTGGTCTCTGTGTATGCATCTTTGTGTTTGTCTACATGGACCTTGCAGTCTCACGTACCCTGTCTATCATGAAGATGCTCTGAAGCTGTTGCGCTCAGCTAAGACGGCCAGAAGCTACTCGTGCAGGGCGTATGGTAGTTTGGAGAGGTAGCTTAAACCATGGTAGTTGCATGTGTTTGTGTTTCTGGATAGTCTAGGGATTATCTGTTTTACTGGGTGAGGAAAATGACCATGACTTATACTGGCACTGTGTGATCCTAAACATCCGGGAAGTGCAATATGTTTTACTTTATTCCACCTGATTAAAATGTTTAAAGAAAAGTAACGTCGTGGAAAATGCAATGGGGCTGAAGAGTGAAAGGCTCTTTTAATGCTAAGTGTTTCTACAACTTCAGACTTGCAGTAAACTACTGTACGATATAAATAATAGTGACTGGAATCACCAGGTAGCATTCGATAGCATACGATATTATCACGATACCCAGGTGTCGAAACGATTTGTAATGCGATTCTGTATGTATAATGATTTTATAAATATCTCTATTCTGTTTCATTTTTGTTTTTAGATAAAAAAAAAAAAAAA
>QMIH01000463.1:315714-328330 GCA_003987875.1 Clarias batrachus | reverse complement strand
TTTTAACTGGTAGTTCCAAACTTCTGAGAGGTTTTGAATGGTAGTTCTAATGTTCTTAGAGATTTGGGTGGTAGTTCGGATGTTCTGAGAGGTTTTGAATGGTAGTTCTAATGTTCTTAGAGGTTTGAGTGATAGTTCGGATGTTCTGAGAGGTTTAAATGGAATTTCTGAGAGGTTTGAGTGATAGCTCCAATGAATGGTGATTTTGAATGGTAAATCTAATGTTTTTATACTGTAGTATTGAATGGTAATTTGGATGTTCTGAGCAGTTTAGATTGCTAGTTCTGAACTTTTGAGAGGTTTGAGTGGTAGTTCTAATGTTCTGAGAGGTCTTAAAGGTAAATTAGAGGCATTGTTGCTTAAAGTATTTTTAAATAATCAATTATCATCACTAAATAAACAACAAATAAATAAATAAAAAGTGTGCAGAATTCCATTGGTTCATTCTGGAGCTGCTGTTGAAATGCTACAGCCACAGTATCACCACAGTGAGCAAAACTTTAAAGTAGATTTTGCCTCAAATATAAAATGCAGTCACACTGCCCCTTAGCGTTTCAACAAAGAACTTTGAAGAATAAGTTGTTAGCTGGTAATGTACAGAATGGTAATGTATGCTGATCGCTGAAAGTAAATGCAGGACTCAGAGTGTTAAGGTAAGTAAGAGAAATACAGAAACCATTGTTATCATCTACTGTGTAAAAAAAAAAAAAACACATGCAGGCAGAGTTGTACAAGGTTTTAATCCAATTAACAGAATTAACTCGGCGGAGGAGAAAAATGGAGCATAGCAGAAAAAAAAATAGCAAAAGATATTTTGGATTTAAAGAGAATGGACGACACAATTTGACAAGACAAAGAAACTAATTATAGTGAGAAAAACCCAGGACCAAACTATTAACCACGAAATGGCAGCACTAACCGCACCAGCAGCACTGGCCCTACAGGAGGGACAGTAACCACGGGCTYGCACCTGTTCTGAAAGCATGCACTCTTTTTCCTTTTAGTGATAACACATGCACAGGCAATGGTTTTTAGAAATGATCATTTTTCAGGAATACTTATCTGACACCACCTTCAGTTCCTTCCCTTGGTGGACCTCCTGCATGTTTTTTGCTCTCTGCTGGTTTTCAAGAAAAAARATCTCCCTCAATGTCAGTGCCACACTCGGATAAATGACAGACAAATAGAGAAATAAAAAGACCTTACTGAGAAATTGTTACGAAACATCGAGCTCAAAGCTCCTTGTTCATTTCAACCCAGACGCCCCGCTGATGCCTGCTGAGGGGAAATGGAAGTATTTAAAAAGGCACTAACAGGCTGGTGTGAGGCTAATCCCAGAAACTCACGTATCGATGCCATTGAGCGTGGCTCTTTAATAATTATAGCAATTTATAACACCAGTGCTGGGTTAATGATCTGTTTTTTTGGGGGGGCTGTTTTTTGGTACTGGTGAGGAAGCTCAGGGTTCATTGGATGTGTATGTGTTTGAGTCGTATGTGGAACACTGAAACATGCAGCCATGTATTTGTGTAGAAACCAGGATGTAGGTCTAGAGCTTTGTGTGTGTGTGTGTGCTGTTTCTGTTGGTTTAGGATTAAATAAAGTTTAGAATGTAATACAAAGCCAAGAACCTAGAGCAACAGAGTCTATATAAACCAAAAGAAAGGTTTTGTTTGTACAATGGTCAGCACTCGCTCTTTTAATGAAACAGTATCAGTGGTGGGGGATGTTACTTTTTAAAGTAACGAATTACATTACAAAATTACTGTCTTTAAAAATCAATCTGTTACATTAAAGCGTTACTTTCTGACAAAAGTAACTAGTTCGAGTACTTTTCCATTGCAGATAAACTCCTTTGTGCTTCCTGATGCATGTTGTTTTAGTCAAGACCTTTATAATTGTCTGAATAACGGATTACATTTTTAAAAAAGTAACTAAATATCTAAGTACTTAAATGGCGGGCCTAACCCGTTAGATTACTCGTTACATCAAAAAAGTAATCCGAGTACTCTAACCCAACACTAGTTACACCCGTCACCCAACGCTGACAGCACAGTATCGTTACGTTTCTTATGGGTTGTCATGTTCTCCCCGTTCTTGCTGGGTTTCCCCGGGGTACTCCGGTTTCCCCCCATAGTTTTAAGACTGTCACTGATTACAATAAAGCAGATCAGCTTATGTTTAGCTGTAACTTTTTAACTATTTCTACAAGCTCTTTTTCCGTCAAGGACGAGTACTAATCCTAGTACACACTGTAAATATTAATGTGCAGCTCACAAAAGGACTTGGTATGCTGTGCATCAGGGGGTCAAGGTCCTAAACCTGCCCAAACCGAACACATTTAGCATGAATGTCGGCTAGGACAATGAGCAAACCGTTTTGTGATTAGCACCAAATATGCATGTGTGTATATGAGATTATTCAAATATATGCAGAATCCAGAGCCTTCACAGCCCATCCCACAGAAAAGTGGCACGAGGTTAAAAGTATCCTGATGTTGCCAGAAACCCAACCTGACCAGCAAACCTGACGTCTCTCTCTTTTATTTCATAGAGTGTGTAAAAAAGAAATAAAAATCAGGAAAGACCACGAATTATATCCTTTTTGAAGTTGTAGACAGAAAGCAACAGATCACAGAAAGGATTTAATCATCTTAGTCTCAGTTCAATAAATTCTTTGATATTTTTTATTCTGCACTTTGTGATGCATTTACAGTACAGTGTCTATTGATCCATCTTTCGTACAGTAACTGCCTGGTCAGGACTGGTTTAAATTAGGCTATACAGTATATAACTAAATTTGTTAGAAAATCATATTTCCAGGAACAAGTAAAAATAATAATAATGAAGTGAAGTGTAGAACTGTGTGCATGTACATATTAGGGCTTCTGTTAAAAAAAAAAAGAAAAAAAAAGGCATATTGTGTGTGTGTATACTGTATTTGTGTGTATGTGTGCTTTTGTTGGTAATTTGTTCCCCTTCTGCTTCTGATTGGCAGATTAATTTTTATCTCCTCCTACCTTTCCTTTCTGTATAATATAAAAGAACTGACACACACACACACACACACACACACACACGTAATACTCCCAGACATTCTCAGCTCTGCAATAGGTTGTCATCAGGGTTGTAAGTGTGTAAGTGGTGTATCAGGATGGGCAGGCTGGGGCAGAACGGCGTGCAGCATTCGCAGAGAAAGCTTAGTCTCTCAGCTTCATTCGAGGCTCTTGCAGTGTATTTCACCTGCGTGAGCTTGTTTAATGGGAGCAGCTCAGGTAGGAAAGAGTTTATTAAATGCATGCGCAATATTACTACTGTAACTACTGCTGCTAATAGTGCTGTATGATAAACCGCATAAAAAAACAGAATCACAATACGGACCTGTGTAATTATTTAATTGCAAGAGGCTGAAATTTTTTGCTTTATATCGAAAAAGCCAGGAATTTATGTACTGTGTGTAAACATATTTATTTTTTTCTTCATTTTGATTTGGTAAATAAATATTCTTAAGCATCCTCTCTATGAGATCCTTTGTTGAATTATTTGTTGTTAAATAAATATAAAATATCAATTTAGTTGTGATAAATATATTTGAATAGTAAACAGTACATTTGATGGTCACATATGTGTCAAAATAATAGCAATGTGATTTTTAAAAATTAAATCAGATTTAATTGTGCATTAAATACTAATAATAAACTTTTTAGTAGCTTAAAGTACTGTAGAACTAAAAGTAGTACGAAATTAAATGCAAAATTAAAATGCAACAAGTAAAAATGAGAATGTATAAGGAGCGACACAAATACAGACATTTAATAAAATAGAACATACTAAATACAGAAAAAGTAATAATATAAGCAATTATTAAATAATAATAATAATCATATGAGAATTGTTTTAAAATGTCCTGCTTATTTTAGTGTCTGACCCAAAGTGTTGAGGTGGAAGTACAGATCAGGCTACATACTGTACACACACAAAGGATTTACTCTATTTAATTATTTTTGTTTTTCTCTTTTTGTCTCATTGAAGTATGTAAATGGTTGTTTACACATCAGAGTCGAAAAGAAAAGTTATATGAAGAATTAACATTAGAAACAAGTCTGAATTTTGGAAACTAAAGTTTGTTTGTTTTGTTTGTAATGTTTGACTTATTATACGTCTACATTAAATTCTTGATTAGAATTTGGGGTATGATGATGATGATGATGGTCATGATGATGGTATACTCACACACACCTTTTGCAGCAGTGCCCTCTGCTGGCTAAAACTAGTTTCATTTGTTTACTTTGATTTCATAAATCAAACTGCTCCAAACATGAAACATTTAAATGCTTCATCATTGCTAGGGCAAAAATATCAAAGGATAGCTGACAACTGACAAGTACAGAAACTTCTTTAAGTTTTTTTTTTTTTTTTTGTGGCCTTTTCTTTCTTTCAAAAAATGTGTGTTTTCAAACTATCATGACCTACCACCAGAGATACACTACCATATCCTGGGGGGGAATAATGAACAATCTCTCTCTCTCTCTCTCTCTCTCTCTCTCTCTCTCTCTCTTTATGTCTCTCACACACACACACACACTCACAGATGATGGAAAGAAGAAGAAGCCTGTGCGTTTGGCCATTCAGAGGAGTGTAGAGACGGGTCTGGCCGTCGAGATGAAGAGCAGGATGACACGGCAGCCGAGCAGAGAGACAGCTGAGGAAGGCGATAAACCCAAACAGGGAAAGTACGGGAAAAAAAAATCATTTCCGTTCACAGCTGTTTGGGAGAAACTGAATACAGCATGAATGGAGAATGTGTACTTGCATCACTTATATTAATCATTATTGATCATCTTTAGTTTAAAACCAACTAGTTTTATTTAAAATATATCATTAATATATCTAAAGATAATATCAAAGGACCATTTTAATCAACACAGATTGTGCATTAATGGACTTTATTAAATTATACACACCCCCTCCTCACACTTACTGCACTATTACACTAACAGTGGTTTGTCCCTCTGATTTCTCCACAGTCTGATTTTCCCCGGCGTAAAAATCTCAACAGACAGCCAGTTCACAGAGTTCTTGGACGGTCTCGGCCCCGCCCAACTCGCTGGGAGACAGACACTGGCCACGCCCCCTATGGGTGAGTTAGGACTTTCCACTTGTGTGTTTATTCAAAGTTTAAATAGAATAGCACACACATATATATACAATATATACACACACACACATGATTTAAAAAATATTAGATTTTTTTTTTTCCCCGAAAGACAAATTCTAAACAAACTTTGCCAACATTTCGCTTCTGCTACATGATGCTTTGCTGTCTCACAATGTGTGAATAGTTTAGAGAGCCACTTGTAGGATTTTAGAGGAACGCTAACATTTTATCACCTAAAATGCAAACGTACCCCATGTCATTCATCTAGGAACTCCAACTATGGTGACCGCTGTGTTTATTCCCATCTTGTACGACCGTGGTAGGACCTCAGAATGGTCAAAATTCACACACTGTGAGCAATTTGGGAATGCCAGTTAGCCTAATCTTTATGTCTTCGGACTGTGGGAGGAAACCCATCAAACATGGGGAGAACATGCAAAATCTACATACAAAGACACTGAGGTGGGAATCGAACCCAGGACCTGCAGGTGCGAGGCGACGTTGTTAACCACTACACCACCGTGCTCCCGAAAGAAAACTTGTATATATAAAAAAAAAAAATAAATTAACCATTTTTGGAGTTAGTGTGGTGAATTACTACACGAAAGAATCGTGGTACATAACTGATTCAACTTACTCCCCATCCCTAATAAACAGTGTGTAAGACTAAAAACAAGCTTTGATTTAAGCTTATTTAACTTCTTGGTTAGTTGTGTGTTAAGCTTGGTGTGAACATAAACAACTTATTCAGAATCTGTAATTAAAGCATAATGTATTATAGTCTACTTTTATAAAGCCTGTTGTTTGAAAAACAACTTGTGCAAAAGTTTAGATATTTCGAGGGTCAAGGGTTCGATTCCCRCCTCTGGGTCTGTGTGTGGAGTTTGCATGTACTTGGTGGGTTTCCTTCAGGTACTCCGGTTTCCTCCCACCGTCCAAAGACATGCAAATTAGGCTAATTGCCATATTCAAATTGCCTATAGTGTGTATGTGTGTGCTCTGTGATGGACTGACCTGTCCAGGGTGCACCCTGTTTCATGCCCTAAGTCTCCTCGGATAGGCTCCAGATCCCCGCCACCCTGTATACAGGATAAAGTGGTGTAGAATACAATTTAATGAATGAATGTTCTCTTCTTTTTTTTTCCCATTCAGGCGATATTCAGATCGGCATGGTGCACAGGAAAGAACGTCTCGATGTCGAGGTGATCCGTGCTCGAGGTCTGGTCGGCAAACCGGGTAACAAACAGACGCCAGGTGCCAATGCAGTTTTTATCCTTACAACTAACAAGGACATACAGCGGCAGATGATTCGTCGTCATCATTWTGCACTGGGTTTATAAAAATCTAAAATCACTAAAATCATTGTTTCCAATATTTGCTTTTTGTAGCCCCCTACGTCAAAGTCTATTTACTGGACAACGGGAAGTGTATAAACAAGAAGAAGACTCGCCTGGCGAGGAAAACGCTGGACCCTCTGTAYCAGCAGCAGCTGCAGTTTGAGGAGAGTCCAGAGGGAAAAGTGTTACAGGTAAACATCATGCAGCGTGTGTCATGTAAAAGACAAGGTGGTTGTGAAATGGTTGTGGTTTATCATCACTTCATTGGTTGGTTGTTGTTGAAAAAACACTGACCAAACACAGTCAAGGTCAAAAAGAGACTCGAACACACCGTCAGTTCTGATTTAAACAGCAGCTTCGACACTTCAGACACAAAGAAACACATCTCAAGTTCAAGACTAATGTAAAAGTCGTCATTAATCGATTTTCATCTATTACCTAGAAGACACCACGCACACACACAGACTCGCTCGCATGCATACATGTACACACACCTGGTAGTTGGGGAACGTCAGGCACCTACAGTAACTTGTTTAATGTTATCAAATGAAGGTTACTTTTTTCGAAAATACAGTAGGTCATTTGCAGGGGAATTTTTACTTTACAAATTACAGACATGGCCGATTTGCGCGGGATTAAGATCACAGACATCCGCAATTATTACAAATCACACGAGGTCCCCAGRTAATACTAATCCCATGCGAATAGTCCTGTAATCCCATYTCCAGTGCTCTCTAAGGAGAAACGCATCCTTCTTGTAAAATCAACCAAACCATGTGGACATAACCACAAATATATATCTGTGCTGCTTGGATCCTGATAACCTTCTGTTGCATCAACCAAAGCACAGTAAAGGCGTCATTTTACTCAGCAGTTATGTGATCATTTCTTGTCTCTCTGTGTCACACTGTGCATAATGTTCATACTGTACTGTATGTCTCTGTGTTAAAGTTCAACCGCATACTGTATTTTTTTAGATCATCGTGTGGGGAGATTATGGCCGCATGGACCACAAGTCGTTCATGGGCGCGGCTCAGATCCTTTTGGACGACTTAGAGCTCACCAACATGGTGATCGGCTGGTACAAACTCTTCCCCCCCACCTCACTGGTGGATCCCACGTTAGCTCCTCTGAGCAGTAAAGCTCATTCGGGAGCGACGGAAAAATCAAATGTCCGCTCATAATGGCGCCGAGATGTCCTGCATGCTTCACGCTGCATCCCGTGGGAACGCCGAGAGCAAGAACGCGCCGTCGTCTTCCTGCTGCCAAAAGAGAACTACGAGGAAATGGGGAGACGCGGGAACCGAGCGTTTGGGTCCGAGACAGACTGATAGCTCAGAGGTCCGAAGCTTGACGCGTTGTGGGAAGGAACAAGACGAATAACACATAACACAATGTCGAGCTTCATCTTTTTCGGGATGGAAAGACACTGACCTTTGGCTGATTTGTTTCCTTTTCCAGTGGACAACAGTGACTTATCCAGAGCTTACAGTAAGATGTGTGTAGAAGAATGAGAAGACGATACCTGCGGAAAGCCATGAGGACCAACAAAGCTTGAGAAAACGAGGATCCCAATCCAGACCTTCTCAACAAGCGTGTGCTGAGGTGTCTGACAGGCATGCTGAAGTAAAAACGAAGCTCGGTTAGGATAACGTACACAGAAAAAGAAACAAAAGCCCAGTTCTTTTGGAGGAAAGATGACAAACAAAACTGGTCTGTTCTGTTTCATTTCAGTGTTGATTTATTTAGAAAAAAAAAAAAAAGAAAGAAATCGCACAAAAAGCCATGTGGACCAACAGTAATAGTATAATGGGAAGAATAAGATTCATTAAAATTGACAAATCCAGGACATAAAGCCAATTTCAATTGATTTAAAGAGAATAATGGTGACAGTCACATTTATTTGGATGTTGTGTTTCATATGCAAAAAGACAAAGTTTGGGGGAAAAAACAAAAAAAAAAACATGTCACACACAAAAAAGCCATGAGAGGGCAAACAAGAGGGGGAATAAAGGGGGAAAGAAAGTGAGAATGACATCTCCAACGCCCTACTGCACTTCCTCACTCAAACCTGAGAAAAAGAATGATCAACGATTTGATCAACAACTTTGATAAACGACAAATTGGAAAAACAAACCTAAAAACTCTCTCGAGCTCTGGTTGAATCAGTTTTCAGAGATGTACTGTGTTAAAGTCAAGAAAAGTTGCTTTGTTTTTTTCTTTTTTGTTGTTTTTTTTTGTTTTTTTTTTGCATGGATGCAAATGATTAAAAACAAAAAAAAGATTATTTTGTTCAAGGCTGCTACTAAAAAAAAAAAAAAGAAGAAGAAGAAGAGGATAAAAACAAGAGCTCGGTCGGCTATTTTAATTTAATGGTTTTTATTTAAGTCAATTAAGAGAAAAAAAATCTCCAGTGCATGCTTTACAGTAAGAGTGACTGCGATGCAGATTAAGATGTGATTGTCGTTGTACTTCTGTATTTGTTGCAGATCAGCAAGCAGTGTGGCCTGGAAAAAATAAAACCCGTTTCCCAACAGAAAAAGGTTTTTTAAACAAAATCCCATATTTCCCAGATGTGCCGTTTTTCACCTTGTAACTGCTACAGTACGTGTTATCATTTGTGCATTAAGCTGATCTGCTGCTTCTGTTTCAGAAACTGAAATCACACATTTTATTAATTGCTGTCTTTTGGCCAAATCAAACCTGTTAGTTTTTTTTTTTTTTCTTCTCCATACAGATTACAGTAGAATAAAACGTATCATCTGGAAAATATGGTATAAGACCCTTCAAATACTTTTCAATCCAATGACCTTTCTCATTTCTTTTCTCTCTCCAACTTTAGAGGCTGCCATGTTGATTTGTTTCCACTGGGAGGCACTGTGGTTTAGTAAACTTTATAGTTATTGACTTTCAGATTTTTATTTCTTGCCTCATTTCTCAAGATCAGGCATGCCAAAAAGTATTAGGACTCCCTCAAACATTTGAGCATGTTATATATTAAAAAAAGAAAGAAAAAAAAACTGATCAGTGTAAGAGTTAGTAATTAGTGCATGTGGATCTGAAGCTCAGCTCTCAGATTCTCCACCTTGTCGAGCTCAGTTTTTTTTTCTCCTGCATTTTCTTCTGTGCTTAATTTTTACCAGGTGATTCCCAGGGAAACAAACAAAAGAAGAAAAAAAAATACCACACTTTTGCAAGGGAGACCTGGCCAAGTTGTTCAAATGAATGTTAAAGTAATTTTATATTTAACAGACGTTGACTAGTAAGGTTGCGAGAATATTTTATTTTATTATTGTAATAAAAAAGATAAAAAATATTACCACATTAGATGGTGCAGTATGTCACAGACTTGTTTATGAAAATGGGAAAGTTGCCACAGAATTTTTGTTTTCTTGTTTTGAGAAAAACAAAAAAATAAATCATTTAAAAACACGAAGTGCGAATTATTCTTTGCTTATCAGTTTTTTCCCTCCTTCCTGGATCTGATATTTTACAGCCACGCTGGGTGACCCAGTCCCTTAACCTCTTCCAGGAAAGCAACTGGTGACCCAGTATAAACTTACAGTAGGGTTCAGCCCAGGAATGGTTTGGGGTGGAGGGGTGGGCGTTGGATGCAATGAGAAGGTAATGCGTAGTCATGTGTAAAAGTTAGTGCACCCGCTTTTAATTCTATGTTGTTGTTTTTTTGTATAAAAATCATCTGATTGTAGCAGGTCTCAGGCAAATACAACCTCAGATGAACAATCAGTCATTTTTTTTCACTGTGCCAAAAACCTGCGAGTAGCACTAATTATTTAGCAGCAATAACTTGGAAGTAATTTCCTGTATGATTTTATCAGTCTCTCACATTATTTTGCTCCATTCTTCGTCAAAGCATTGCTTAACTTCGAGGAGGTTTTTGGCCATTCACTTATGCACAGCACTCTTAAGGTCCCACCACAGCGTTTCACTTGGTTTGAGGTCTGGACTTCGACTAGGCGATTCAAAAACTTGATTATTTCCCCCAGCCATCCTGATGTAGATTTACTGGTGTGTTCGAATCATTGTCCTGTTGCATGACCAAACTTCACCAAACGTTTAACTGTCAGAAAGATGACATCACGTTTGTCTCTAGAATACTCTGSTATACRGAGGGGTTGATGGTCGACTGAATGACTGCAAGCTGCCCGGGTCCTGTGACTGCAAAACAAGCCCAAATCATCACCACTCCACTGCCGTGCTTGACGCTGGGTATGAGGTGGTTCTGCTGAAATGGTGTTGGTTTGCTCAGATGCAGTTTTGCGTTTCTACTTCCACTGTTTCTTTTTAGACAGAAGGGGCTTCTCCTGGCAAACTGTCCAAGCAAGCTGTACTTGCTCTGTCTTTTCTAATTGTGCTGTCATGGACTTTAACATTTAACATCCTTAGTGAGGCCTGTAGGAGTTCTCTGAGCTTTGCACGGTCTGATCTTGAGGTGATGGTGTCGGGACGTCCACTCCTGAGAAGAAGGCAACTGCCTTCTTGTGAATAATCATTCTCAGTTCTCTCAGCTGACCTGATCCTGGCTGTTTTCTCTCAAAAGCCTTTCGTATACCCAGCTATAGAAAAAAGACAGCTAAAATGTGCCCCCTACTTTCACAATATAGCATTAAGACCAAATCAGATTAAACACCTGCAYAGCTGTGCTGATTTATTTAGGTGTCATTATATATTTATTTAGCGAGAACTAAACTGTCAAAACTTGATAAATGTTAATTAATTAATGTTGTATTGTTGGCCCAACTTCTTACAGTGGTATTTAAAACAACAGGTAACATTGTGTCCTTGAAAACGTTGGAGACAGACTGAATAAACAAACAAACAAAAAAAATCACTGACACTAAAGAAGTGAAGAAGGCCATTTTGTGACCTCTTTATTCCAGATAAGTACTTAATTATTAATTTAGGTATTTGTTTAAATACTGAAAAAAGGATTTCAAACTGAAATGCCAGTGAGTTTATTTTGATTTTTCTTCTTGAAATAGCCCAGAAGGCTATACTGGGTTTTCATAACCAATGCTTTTCTTGATATCTGTGTACAGTATGCGCGTCTTCCAGCTTTGTGTGCAGCACTTAAATACTTCACCTCCTCTCCCTTGGACACTGAGAGCAAGCTCGGCTCTGTAATTCTGAAAAGGGTCTGACACAACACTGTATCACAAATCCTTCTTTAAGCCCTAATCAAAGGCACGACTTGATGTGTTGAACACCAAGGGATTGTACACCCTACATAATGCACTACTGTAGCTTTCCATTTAACCCTATCTGGGATTTGACCCCAGAACCCGGAAGTTAACTGAGCTTATTTCCAAAAGTGGAAGAAGTGGAAATAACTGTTGCATAAAAGCAATATCATACATAAAGGCACGCTGTTGTACTGAATATCAGCACGGCTGTGTGATGGGTCCAAAATCACTTATGGARCAAATTAAAAAAATATCCAGTAAGTTGAATATGAACCTGCTTATCAATGAATAGAACTTTATAAAAAATAGGATCAGGTTATGTACAGTACAGTAATCTTGGTTTTTCACTAAACAAAAAGAAACAAAAACTGTTGATGACTTTAAATATTTGATCATTTTATTTTTGTAAATGTTAATCTGAAATACTTGCAAATCATCAAAAGTGTGTAGTTTAAAGGTACAGTAGGCAATGTTTTTAAATGTTATAATTTGTTTAGTATAAATAATCACAAAAAAAAAAAAATCATGTTAATATGTAAAAGTGCTGTTAAAGACTCCATGATCCAGTCTTATTAAACAGCCGGTCAGTAGTGCAGAAATATTCCCTTCTAAAAGTTTTCGAATGAGACATATCCATTTAACCAATCAGAAAAGGCCAGAGTCAGGGATAGAGCACATGCCAATTATGTTCTCTGTCAATTAATACACAAATGCTCTCCAGCTCCCCCTGCTGTCATGAATCTTCAGATGTCACCATCAGTGTTGCCAGATTTGGTGACTATTCTTTGGCTGAAAGAATGCGTCTTGGGCAGATAATAAAACAGTTTGTGGTGGGCCAAATTTTGGAAACAAAAGTGAAATTTAATGTATTAATGGCATATTTGAAAAAATATGTTAAACAAGATTATAAAAAAAAAA
>QMIH01000463.1:244490-314939 GCA_003987875.1 Clarias batrachus | reverse complement strand
GGGGGGGTTGTTAAAAGTCCCACAGACTTAACATTGAGAACAACTTTGACGGATTAAAGCGCAGAGTGGGAATTTCGTAGACATCTCGAATTTAACACATTTCAAGAGGCTGGTAAGCTGTGTTGGAACATACCCCACACGAGGGTTTAGGTTTTACCCCCGGGGTAAAACAGGTGCCCAAATTTGCCCCATTGACTAATAATGGGGAAGTTCGTGCATGACTCGTCACTTTTACATTCATCGTAGACTCATGACACAGCTGGCAAATTGTGTGGTTCTTTCAGGATTTATTTTATTTGGGTTTATTCGGGGAAAGGGGACTTGACATGACTTTTTCTACTGGGCGAGTGATAAAGTGCCCCAGCAGGGGGCAATTAACATACAATAGTAACTTCCATAGGAACTTTTAAACTGAATTTCACTGTGGATCCCAGTGTCATAGAGACATGGGGGAGGGCTCATTTTACTCAGGCAGTCAATCAGTCTTTCACATGTATCATCATGCTCATAAGCCACGCCCCCTAGCAACATCATTAGCATGCAGTTAGCATGTTGCTAACGCGATTAGCATGTTGCTAGCATTAGGCTAACAATAGTAGCATTTCGCTAGCATTATGCTAATTATATTAGCATGTTGCCAGAATGATGCTAGCAATATTAGCATGACGCTAGCATCATGCTAGTTAGCATGTTGCTAGCTCCATCATTACACTGCTGCTAACATGATGCTGGAGTGCTTAGGAAGTTGCTAGCATGACTCTGAAGTTTGGCCACGGCAAGCACCACTCACATTTTCTTCAGGAAATGTACCTCTCTAGTTTGAAGCTAAAGTCACTTTCAAAAAGTTTAAAATCTTCAAAAACTCTACTTTGGTTTGTATTGGAGACATTAATGTTTAAATCTAATTTGAACATAATCATATTTGACATTGTTATTTAGGAATTCAATTGTATGACTGTTTGAATTGAAATCGCCGTTAAAAATGCAGAAATCGTGCCATTTTAATCCATTATGTCATACATATTTGAGCGGTTAGAGTAAGACAGTGACACAAGACAGTGAAAGGTCAGAGAGCCAGAGACCAATACAGGCGCTACAAGAGAACAGCTCAGCACATGGCAGAGGGTGAGATCGCATTAGAAACATTGCCAGATGACGTGTACTTCATTGTGCAGATTAGCTTCTTGAACAGGAAAAAACTAAAGGGAAAAGTAATTTAGGAATTTAACTAGCCTCTCTCTCTTCCACCTTCTTCTTCTCTCTCCTTGGAGCTCAGAAAAGAAATCTGGGCTTACAAAAATTGTTTGTTTTGTGTCATGTTCATTTCATAATATTATAGAAAATGGTAAATGTATCATACTGAGGAGCAGGTCATGTGAATCCCAGAGAGATGATCTTACCTCAGTGTCTCCAGTTTACAGTGAGGATTCTCCAGTACAGCAGAGAGACTCTTCACTCCTGAGTCTCTGAGTTCATTCCAAGTCAGATCTAGTTCTCTCAGGTGTGAGGGGTTTGATCTGAGAGCTGAACTCAGAGCAGTACAGCCTTCATCTGATATCTCACAATCACACAACCTGCAGACACACAAATTTTGTGGATATTAATTGCATAGGTAAATGCACTTTTGTATTTAAATATACAAACTTCATACATTTAAATTTCTTATTTTCATAAAATTGTTATTACTGGGAGGTGTAAAGGCTGGAGCCCTCTCTTCACTATTAGGCAGACAACCAGCCTCTATAAAATGCTGTTATGACAGCACGGGCAATTAGGCTTTTCCAAAATGCTAGAATTGCTAATCCTCATTTATAATCTCAGAATTATCATTTATATGCTACTTTACTAAAACATTGGTGAATGAGGCCCTGTGTGTGTGTGTGTGTGTGTGTGTGTGTGTGTGTGCGCGTGCGTGTGTGTGCATGTGCGTTTTTTCTAAATGTTGGTCAATCCAAAATATATATATATTTATTTATTTTTATTTAGTCATTATTGATAAATACGACCCCAGTTCCAAAAAATATAGGACAGGGCCAGTTTAAGAGTAATAATGTGATAAGCAACTTACATTATACCTGAGCAACTGAGGGTTAAGGGCCTTGCTCAAGGGACTGACAATGGCAAATTGGTAATGCTGGGGTTTGAACCCTGGACCTTCTGATCAGTAGTCCAATGCTTTAAACACAACTAACCCATTACCATTAACACCATTTAAGGAAGCCACAGATCAATACTATTCAGCAGATCCAAGCTGCTATCAGCGTCAGGTCCAAAAGCCAGCATTAGTCATCGTATGGAGGTGTGCCATGCCTGTGACAATGCGGACATTACATATGTTGAGGCACATGTATATGTTAGGGCACAATTAATGCAGTAAAATACGCTGMCATCCGAACAGCCTGTATGCACTCATGGCTGCTAAACAAATTTATTTACATATTAAATAATAACATTATTGTTATTGTTATTATAATAACATGTGTGTTCTTGTAGAGTTTACAAGATAGTACAAGGTGAAATGACAGACACACAGATGATGCTTTTTGGTTTTATTGCCAATTTTCCACACTGTCCCAACATTTGTTGGATTGGGGTTGTAATAAAATGAGGTGATGATCAATTTCAAAGTGTGTGTGTCTGTTAGCTGCTGAAAACGTCTCTCTGAATGCTGAGTCATTGTTTTTGCTAATTCCTGTCATGTCATCAGTGAAGTTGTGAAGGATGTGGTTTGAGATGTGCATCACTGCATAGTTGTGAGTCAGCAGAGTGAACTGCAATAAACTGTGCGCACAGCCCTAATGGGCCACAGTGCTCGTTGTGGTGGTGCTAGAGATGCTGTTCCCGATCTGGATGGGTGAGGCAGTCAGGAACTCCAGGATTCAGCTGCAGAAACAGGTTCAGGCTCAGCAGACTCAGCTTTCGAAATGAMTGCTGAACTAAAATGAATAAACAGGGAGATCCATAAACATTCAATCAGTGCCCTTAATGTCAAGTGTCCTCAATGTCCAGAAGGTTGAGTGCCATTTGGGGGGTGGTAGTGAGGGAGTTGTCCATTGACCAGCTGGGACAATATGTGAACTGCAGCTGGTCCTTATAGCAGGGCAGCAGGCTTTTAATGTGCCTTATAACAAGCTTCACAAATAACTTGATGGTGGTGTGGTGGTAACTGAGACAGGACACGTGACTTCTTGGGTATTTAGAGAAGGAAAAATGTTGAAGATGTCTGTTAGAACATCCAAGCATAAAGTTACTGAATTCTCACATCATCCATGGTAAGACAG
This sequence comes from Clarias batrachus, assembly GCA_003987875.1. Taxonomy (NCBI): domain Eukaryota; kingdom Metazoa; phylum Chordata; class Actinopteri; order Siluriformes; family Clariidae; genus Clarias; species Clarias batrachus. The sequence continues at coordinate 311,658 of QMIH01000463.1, read as the reverse complement.
AGTAGCTGGTTGCAGGAAGAGGGTTCTGTGGTAAGACAGAGTACCTGGTTGCAGAAATGTGGTCTTCATCAATGGCATGTCATTCTGTGACTTGAACTGAGCGTAAACGTTGTTCAGTGCATCTGGAAGGAAGACATCACTTTCACAAGTGATGTTGTCTTGTAGTTGGAGATATCGTGGAAACCTCGTCACATACACTGCAGCCACTTTGGATCCAAAATGATGCTATTTTTTGCTTTACCTTTTTTTAGTTCCCAAGCTAAATGGACATCGGAACAAGCTGTGTTTGTGTCTACTACAACAAGAAATTATGGCACTACAAGAATAACACAAAAACTAATCTGCACAATAATCTGCTGGAGAAGCTACACATTCTTGGCTTGCTCTGCGGACCAGGCCTCCATGCTGCAGTGTTGCCTGAGGCTGGTGGCTAGGTAGGGGACATCATAAGTGGTGTGTGAAGAAGTGAAAGGGCACCAAATAGGCAGAAAGGTCAATGGCAGGCAAGAAAAGAGCCTAGCCAGTCAGATTCGTAGTCAATCCTAATTCCAGCATGAACAAGAAACTGCGTTACATCTGGCTACAGCAGGCTACTCAGTGTGAATCTAGAGAATGTTGCATCTTTGTTTTTACAGAGATGTGGCTCAGAAACAGAGTTCTGGACACTACCATTTAGTTTTATGAGTTAGCCTTGTTTAGTGTCAACAGGAGCACAGCTTTGCTGGCTTTTATGTCTACATATGTCATCAACAAATATTGGTGCGAGAAGAGTTTGTGAATGTTAGACGCAGACCTTTTCACATAACACAGGAATTCACCATTGTGCCAACAGTCCGGGGTATACACTTCCCCAGCTCTAATGCTACAGAGTTGCTCAGTGAACTGAATGGGGCTATAAGTGAACTGTAGAACACACCAAGATGGACTATTTATTGTTGGCAGAAATTTAAACTATGAAAATCGGAAGATGGTGTTTTATCAACATGTAGCCAGTCAGCCAGTCAAGCACATTTGCACAAGGCTAGACAAGCAAATGTGCTAGATCTTGTTTATGAAACCAAACTTTTCCAGTACATATCATGCAGTGCCCTATTCCATCAAAGTACCACACACAACAAAATAGTGGCAAACCTTCAGCTGAAGTGATGAACCTTCCCAGGAGTGGCCGACTCATCCTTGAACCCAAAAGCACCCAGAACAATATTTAATGAACTGCAGGCGTCACTGACTTAACATAGGCATGTGTTCATGTTTAAACAATAAGAAAGAGACAAAAATAGAACCCATGGTAGAGCTCTAAGAGGAAAGACTCTGCTGACCAAAATAAAAAACACAAAGTCGCATATCACATTTGCCAAAAACATCTTCATTTTCCCCAAGAGAGCAAATATTATGTGGACTGATGAGACAAATGTTTTTGTTTTGTTTTTTTTGTCTAAAGGAAGCACTTTCAAGGCGGCACAGTGGTGTAGTGGTTAGCACTGTCGCCTTGCACCGCCAGGGTCCGGGTTCGATCCCCGGCCAGGCTCGATTCCCGTCTCTCTGTGCATGGAGTTTGCATGTTCTCCCCGTGCTTGGTGGGTTTCCTCCAGGTACTCCGGTTTCCTACCACAGTCCAAAGACATGTAGATTAGGCTAATTGGCGTTCCCAAATTGTCCGTAGTGTGTGAATGAGTGAGTGTATGTGTGTGTCTGAGCCCTGCGATGRATTGGCACCCTGTCCAGGGTGTACCCTGCCATGTGCCCTAAGTCTCCTGGGATAGGCTCCAGGTCCCCCGTGACCCTGAATACAGGATTAAGGGGTATAGATGATAGGTGAGTGAGTAAGCACTTTCAGGAAGATGTGCATGCATTACAACTTGCATAAAACTATCACAGCATTTCATAAAAAGAACATAATACCAACAATCAAACATACTTCAGAACTTKGACAACCTGCCATAATTGATGGAACCATGAATTCTGTGCTCCGCTTGAAAATCCTCAAGAAGAATGTCTGTACTGTATGTAATGTTTTTAGAGCTTTCACTTTTTCTGGGTCCATTTCTATTCCAGTTTGGGATACTGTGCCCCAGGTATCTGACTAATCTCTTGAAGAATTTGCATTGGACCTTCAACCAATACTCTTTCAATGATTTAAAACATGCATTAACTTCAACACATTCTTCAACCTTCTTAGAAAAATATGATGTTAACAGAAAATACCTGAGGTTCTAAATTTGTAATGCCCTGAGGAATGCGGTTAAAGTCCCAAAATTGTCCAATAAGGCAGACAAAAAGGCTGACAAAAGCTTTTTTAGATTTACCAGACTCTTCGACCTTGATTTGGTAGTACACTAATGCAATTTAAGAACTTAAAACAAAGGCCCAATTAAGCACTGAGAACCATCTAGGCTGGGAGAAATCTGTATGAAAAGCATTTATCTCACCAATTCCATTCATGAGTAAGCACAACTGGTATCTGATATGGTGCGTTTGTAGGTAGTTCAAGGATGCTTTCACCAGAGAAATCCCTTGCAGTAATGACAGAGAGTATTGCAGGACTTCGGCTGTCAATTGGACAGGGTCTTTGCTGCTATATGTTGCACTTCACAATGCTAAGTAATGCATTATGCATTTTACCCATGCCACGGGCACTGGCACATCCCTTTGCCATGACTAATGCTGGCTTTTAAACCTGAAAGTGCACAGTTTGTATGGTCCTTTTCCTCTTTGACCCAGAGAACACGATGGCTGTTGGTTCCAAAAACTATTTGAAATGTCATTGGACCATAATATCCACATCATGATATCTACTATCTACTAAGTGATGTTTGAGGATTAAGATCATGCATACTATGAAATGGTTTTTGATATTTGTCTGACTCTATTTTGGTATCACTTCTGTTGAAACTTTTTCAAAAGCCTCCATCTACTATCTACTATCTACCAAGTGGTGTTTGAGAATTAAGATCATGCATACTAGGAAATGGTTTTTGATATTTGTCTGATTCTATTTTGATATCACTTCTGTTGAAATTTTTTCAAAAGCATCCACACTTAGATTGGCTATTCTTTGCAATAATTTCAAGAAGATATCTGTAACGCTGACACTACCTTGTGGGTGTAGACATTTGACAGTCCATGTACTTATTATAAAACTGCAGGATCATCAGGTGATAGATTAATAGATTAAATAGGGCAACATGGGTCCTAATGCTTTCATTGCTGCTCCAGTTTACCAAAATAGTTTTCTGCTAAAAAAAAAAAAAAAATACTTCAACAATACCCTATTCCACTTCTGTCACCTAGTAACTATAGCCTCCTGGCTGGCTCACCAGAAAATTATAAGCAGTATGTTGCTAATAAGTACAAGAGGACAGGAATAAGTTAATCAGTTAAACTGCTAAAAGATTCGACTAGGTTTAGTAAAGATGGGAGCTAAGAGATGTTAACGTGTTAAATCTTTCTTGCTAATGCCCTCCTATCTCCTCTTGCATCTGTTCTTAACGAGTTAATTCTCCCACACTTCTTATTTTCTCTTTATGTCTCTCTCTATTTCTATCTCTTTCTGTCTTTCCTCCTCTCGCCTCAGGCCAACACCTCTTCATCTCTGGGCGAACATATGTCTTGTTATTCAGAATTTCACCAGGACATTTTACAATCGTTTACGATTATCTTTGTAGTAACAAACGTTTGGTCAAACATATAAAAACTATTTATTAATTTTTGCTGTTAATAAATCAAGACCTTTCTGACAGACAAAGCTTTTGGAAGCACAGCAGACAGATCGAGCGACTCGCTTATTTAACCACACAAGTTAAAAACTTTACAGCTACATTATCAACTGCCTCAGAACTTGTTTGGTGCACCTGATAAATGGTGGTCTGAATAGCCATGATTGGGCGGGGCTTCACATGGTAGGTACCAGGCACGTTTGTGTAAACAAGAGCCGGCATGTTTGCATCTCTCAATGCAATGTCCACATATTGGTGGAGTTTAGGGAGCACTGCCTAGAGATTTGCATGGTTAAAATCTATGGCATTATAAACGGTCCATTGGTTTGTGTTCTGTGGTTCATTTATAGCCACTTACAGTTCACAGATCACCTAGAATAGAATAGGATAGAATAGAATAAGAAGGTCTGCATCTAACAGAGCTTTTCCACCATTCTTTGTTGATCGATGCACACAAATCACCATCACAAGCCTTGTTGCACAGAGCTGTTTCAGTCAGCATGAAACAAGGCTAGACCATTAGCTGAATGGCAGCCTAGGAAACTCTGTCGCTGAGCTATGTGTTTGTGAAAACAAAACTGCAGTATTCTCTAGATTCAAACTACTGTACATTGTCTGCTAGATCAGATGCAGTCCACTTTATTGTCCAGGCAGCAGATGGAGATATTTGGTGGTAGACATTAAGAAGCATTGTTCTGATGTCCAAATATCATTTAGGATATAAGTTTGCTGTGAGGATTCTCCAGTACAGCAGAGAGACACTTCACTCCTGAGTCTCTGATTTTATTTTTAGTCAGATTTAGTAGTCTCAGATGTGAGGGGTTTGATCTCAGAGCTGAAGTCAGAGCAGCACAGCCTTCATCCGAGATATCACAGTCATACAACCTGCAGAGAAAAAATGGCACTTCATAAAGAGACGATTCACTTTCTTAGCTCAGGACAAATGGACAAGGAACTATTTTTTTTTTTTATCAGATATCATATCATATGTTTTCTTGATGCTTTGTGCTATGAACATAATTATATGTTGATTCAAAGTAAGGCATAAAAACAGATCCAAAAATGAATTTCCTGACTGTTTCACCGGTTTCACACATTTTCTGAGGGGAGAGCTACCCTATTGTCAATGGCATCGTTTCCTTCACTTTTCATATAAATCCAGCCAATGCATGCAAAGGGAGAGCCAAACTCTTTACCATTGATAGTTCATGTATAATTCTTTCCATTAAAATGCTGAGTGACTTATTTAAAGAAAAAAAAAGTACACAAAACAAAAAACATTACAAACAAGTTACAATGCATTTTGTTAAGGGAGCCTTACTATTACTTTATCTGTAAGGTTTTTGTTGTAAAAACCACCATATGCCATCAAAGAAGGAAATCAGTATGCAGTGAGTTACACGCACTAGGGTGTGCAAATGTGTCATTGGTACACCTCTACATTTTTAGATAGTTCTTTGTTTTATTTAAGTTTTGTCTTTTTTTTTTTTTTTTTACAATTTGTACACATTATTATTACTGGAGTACTATTATTTAAACTATAATTTTATTTCAAAATCTATTGTTGTAAAATACAAGTTAAAATAAATACGGCAGGCAAGTGTGTGTGTGTGTGTGTGTGTGTGTGTGTGTGTGTTGGTAAAATCACAGTAGAAATTCATAAAGCTGAAATTCTCATCCCATGATGAACAAGGATTACAGTACAAAGATATTTCCTTGTCTTTAATACCCTCACTTGTTTCAAAACATATTTTAGCTTCCTTTATTTGTGACATTGTAATGATAAGATACTGTAACTGTGTTCTATTTTAACAAGCTATATTTGGATAAAATACAAGTCTTTCAGAATATCTGATTTAACCCTAACATGTCTGCTTCAGTCTCACAATTACAGATTGTCTTACAGGGAGCAGGTCATGTGACTCTCAGAGAGATGATCTTACTTTAGTGTCTCCAGTTTACAGTGAGGATTCTCCAGTACAGCAGAGAGACACATTACTCCTGAGTCTCTGAGGTTATTCACAGAGAGATCCAGTTCTCTCAGGTGTGAGGGGTTTGATGTCAGAGCTGAAGTCAGAGCAGCACAGCCTTYATCTGAGATATCACAATCATACAACCTGCAGAGAGACAATGACACTTCACAAACAGACAATTCACTTCCCCAAGTCAGAACACAAAGATCAGTAACTATTTTCATCAGACACTCACTGCAATCTTTATTCAATTTGAAATACAGCAAATCAGTCTTGAACTATAATGGGAGCAGAGGAAAAAATCAATTTATTGTGTTTTACAGGGTGTGTGTGTGTGTGTGCGCGCGCAGATATGTTGGTCTGATGCATTAAATCAGAACAGCACAGCCTTTATCGGAGATATTACAATGATAAACCCTACAGGTGCGTGTATGAACAAAATGAAACTATCCTCATCCTAACAGCAGGGTAGAGATAAACACTTACAAAATAAGTAATATTTGCTCCAGATTGTGCATATCCCAGATTGTCTGTCTCCATGTGTGGCATATATTTGTACACATTGCATATTGATTATTAATTCGTATAACTTGGCTGAGTTGCATGGGATATGTGGTATACAGCTGTTGAAGTAGTAATATCATGGTCTTTACTTCCTTTTGATTTTAGATCATGCTTCCTGTTGATCCTGCTTGGACATCYCAGCAGGTCAGCACAGTGAGGATTTCTGCATTGACTAAATAGTGATGAGGCACTTTGAGTGCTGATTTACTCTATCCACTGCTAATGGTTAGAGTGCAAAAGTTTAGTCCAAACTTGGCAACACTCAGGTTATCTTGCTAAAGGCATAGATGTACTGTGCCTTGCAAAGGTATTGAACTTTTCCACATCTTGTAAATGTATTTTATTGGGATTTTATGTACCAATACAAAGGGACACATGATTATGAAGTGGAAGGAAAATTCGATTCAATTTAATTTGTATAGCGCTGTTATCAATTGTCATTGCCGCAAAGCAGCTTTACACAAATGAATTATTTAAGTTTGAATGAAATGTGAATGTGTATGAATCAAAAAGGTCAGTTGATGAGCAAGCGACAGTGGCAAGGAAAAACTCCCTGAGATGGTATGAGGAAGAAACTTTGAGAGGAACCCGACGAATGATCAATCGTTTTTAAACTTCTTTTACTAATAAAAAGCTGAAAAGTGTGGCATGCATTTGTATTCATCCCCCCTGAGTCAAAACTTTGTAAAACCACCGTGTCTCTCCAGTTTTGCACCTTAAGTCTGTATTTTCAGTAAAAGTCAGTAACATACAGTTATATTTTGCTCCTTTGACTTGCCTTCCTTTACTCTTAATTCATTTTTGATCTCTGCAATTTTCCAGTTGGTCAATCATAGCTCAGAGGGGTGTTTTATTTSAGCATGTTCCACAACAATGGACAGTTAAAATGATTAAATTTACAGTGTCAGTGAGTACATCTTTATGGTTTTAATGTGCAATATGTACAGTAGTTTTTATCATTTGCTTTATTTTGCCTTATTTCCTTAAGGAGGAAATGTTATATTACAATATTACAAGTGTAAATTTACACTTGAAGAAAGTTCTTTTAATATGTAAGCTGCTCTTTCAGTTAATCAAGCTTTCTTCAACAAGTCTTATTGAGGAGTAGGTCATGTGACTCTCAGAGAGATGATCTTACGTCAGTGTGTTCAGGTTACACTGAGGATTTTCTAGTACAGCAGAGACRTTCCTCACTCCTGAGTCTTTTAATTCATTCCAAGACAGATCCAGTTCTCTCAGGTGTGAGGGGTTTGATCTCGGAGCTGAGCTCAGAGCAGCACAGCCTTCATCTGAGAGTGCACAATCACGCAAACTGTAGAAAAAGACAAGACAGAGATTTACACTCTTTACTCTCCCAGTTCAGGACACACAGATCATTGACTTCACTCTTCCAATCACTATGAAATACATCTCTACACAAAACCTTMGTCTTCAGTAGATGAGATTGATAACTAAATAACATGACTTCTTTACACTAAAAGGACATTTAGCTTGTTCCAGTGAGGATTTACTTATTTCTTTTCTTTTCCCTTTTCTTTTCACCATGTTTCATTCTTCTCATTTGTGTCTTTTTTTTCTTTTCTTTTCTTTTCTTTTCTTTTACTATACTGGTGTGGCATACATCCATTCTTATACCTGGTCAAACTACAGTAATTTCAGCATGCTAAGTGCAGTCTAGGGGGCTTACAGTATATAGACCCCTTATACGCTATATCTCCCTTGCTTGCCTCTATAACAGTGGCACCTAGTGACCAAAAGTGAGGTTGCCTGCAGATCTGACCTTATGGAAATTCACAGGGTAACTGCCTGCAAATGCAACAATCAGTAACTAGTAATATTGTGATCAGTTCATTAGAGATCAGTTTAACTACTGTCCAGTGCTACTGTTAGAGAATGTGTCTTACTGGGTGGTGGGTCATGTGACTCTTAGATAGATGATCTTACCTCAGTGTCTCCAGTTTACAAGGAGGATTCCCCAGTCCAGCAGAGAGATACTTCACTGCAGTGCGTGTGAGTTTATTCCAAGACAGATCCAGTTCTCTTAGATTGGAGAATTCAGAGCTGAGCACTGAGGCCAGAGCTGCACAACCTTTTTCAGTTAGGCTACAATTATTTATCCTAAAAAATTATATATATATATATATATAAAAAAAAAGTATGATGCAAAGGCAGCGTGCATTATCGAACAAATCATGATGCAACACAGAAAGAAAACATCAATATGAAAATTTYCAATGTCAAATTAATTATGGACCTGACTGTATGCACTCATTCTAATGGTATTGTTTTATTCTAGCAGCTTATCTCTAGATCTGTATCATTGTGCAACACAAACTAATTTCTTGGTGACCAATTTATTTACAATTGCATAAGTCATCTCCATGGTGTGTCTCCAGGCTTCAAGAGTGTCAGTGCATTGTAACAGTCAAAGGTATATGGATCCCTGACCACTACATTCATACGTGGTTCTTTTTTAGAATAAGAAAGAACCACAAACTTGGAAGCACACAATTGCATCTAATGTCTCYGTAAGCTGTAGCCTTGTARTTTCCCTTCACTGGAACAAACCTGTTTCAGAATGGTGATACCCCAGTAAATCAAGATGCACAACACAACATGTGACAGTATATTGAGTTTGCAGCAAAATAACTTGAGTGTCCTGCACATCGCCTGGATCTCAACCCTCCTGAACACCTTCGGAATAAAACGCAACTAAAGCTTTCTCAACATCAGTGCCGGAGCTTACTAATGCTGTGGTAGCTGAATCAACACAAATCCCTCCGCCATGTTCCAACATCCAGTGAAGGGACTTCTCAGAAGAATGGAGGGCATTATMACAGCTAAGGGGAAGTTAATGATTTATGTACTTTTAGGTATATAATACAACTCTWATGTTGAGTGCTTAACATATGAAATCTTGCACCTTGCAACTATGTTGTAAGAACGTGTAACAATTATACTCAGCATTACTTACTCAGCTTTTCTGGATGCTGCAACCACAGGCAGGAGATTAGTAAGAACCWCATCTAATTTACTGCGTTTGTTGGTATATTTATTAAAGACAAACACATCCTGTTCTTGCATTGATGTCAGAAGCACAAACACCACAGCTGACCACTGGGAAGGAGATAGTTCAATTTGTTGTAAATTTCCAGATTGCAAATATTGTTGGATTTCCTCAACTAGAGAATGATCTTCCAGTTCATTCAGACAGTGGAACAGATTGATGGATTTCTCTGTTGAGGGATTCTCTCTGATCTTCTCCTTGATGTAATCAACTGTTTCTTGGTGACTGTGGGAGCTWCTTCCTGTCTGTRTCACTATGGTTTGTAAGAGCATCTGATTGGACTCAAGTGAAAGGCCCAGAAGAAAGCGAAGGAAAAGATCCAGATGTCCATTTTTACTCTGTAAAGCCTGATCTACAGCACTCTTGTGTAAGTCTGAAATTGTAATGTGTCTTAGCAGCATCCACATAATAGAAAACAGACTCTGCTGAAAAACATTTCTCTTTTCATCCATAAAGGTCAGGTGCACGTACAGAGCTGCGAGATGTTCCTGAATGCTCAGATGAACAAAGCAGTACACTTTACTCTGATGAAGCCCAAATTCCTCTCTGAAGATCTGTGTACACACACCTGAATACACTGTTGCTTCTGTCACATCAATGCCACACTCCTGTAGGTCTTCCTCATAGAAGATCAGGTTTCCTTTCWTMAGYTGMTKAAAAGCCAGTTTACCCAGTTTCAGATCCATTTCTTTATCTGCCTCTCTGCTCTTCGTGTACTTTTTCTTTATGATGTTTGTCTGAATGATGAGGAAGTGTGTGTACATTTGAGTCAGAGTCTTGGGGATCTCTCCACTCTCTGCTTCACMCAACATTCTCTCTAGAACAGTGGCTGAAATCCAGCAGAAGACTGGGATGTGGCACATGATGTAGAGGCTTCTTAATGACTTCAGGTGTGTGATGATTCTGCTGCTCAGGCTCTGATCACTGATCCTCTTCCTGAAATATTCCTCCTTCTGTGCGTCATTGAACCCTCGTACCTCTGTGACTCGATCGACACACTCAGAGGGGATTTGATCAGCTGCTGCTGGTCTGGAGGTGATCCAGATGAGAGCAGAGGGAAGCAGATTCCCTTTGATCAGGTTTATCAGCAGCACAGGCACTGATGCTGATTCAGTTACATCACACACTCTCACTGTGTTCTGGAAATCCAGAGGGAAACGATACTCATCCAAACCATCAAAAATAAACAGAACTTTGCCCAAGCTGGAAATGTTTGTTTCTTTTATCTCCTTAAAAAATAAATGAAGGAGCTCCATCAGACTCAGTTTTCGGTCCTTCATCAAATTAAGCTCTCTGCAAGGAAGTGGAAATATGAGATGAACATCCTGATTTGTTTTCCCTTCAGCCCAGTCTAGAATGAATTYYWGCACAGACACTGTTTTCCCAATGCCAGCGACTCCCTTTGTCAGAACGCTCCTGATGGGTTTGTCTTCTTCAGRTAAGGGYTTAAAGATCTGACTGCATTTGATTGGTGTTTCCTCTGTTGCTGCTCTCCTGGATGCTGCCTCGATCTGTCTCACCTCATGTTCATTATTGACTTTCCCGCTGTTGCCTACTGTGATGTAGAGCTCTGTGTAGATCTCTTTGAGAAGTGTTGGGATTACCCTGGTTTATCATCTCATTTAAATGCTGAAACTTCTGTACTAGAGATCATTTACATCTATCCTGAAGATGAGGTTCAGTGGATAAAGATTTACACCTGTAAAATGGTAAAAGACACAAGATGGAGTGTAATATTAAATATAATTTTTCTATCAAATGTATATTTGCATGGTAACCTTGTCATGTGCAGAAATACTCAGGACAAATTGACTGTATAATGATATATACTGTAATACAACTGTCATGATGAGTTTGATCTTACCCTGTGTCTGTAATTAGGATATTCTGTTCTGCTTTCTCTCTTGCATGCTGTTGGACCCTAAAAACAGAAAGGTTTAAATATTATGCACTTGTGCATTTTATTACACCATTATCCATGCTACTTAAAATCATGGTTTGATCTTCAGCCTTTATACCTGTACTTTAAAAAGAATAACCAATTTTTTCAGAAAATGTAACTTAAACTGATTGAGACAAATGTCCCTTACCAGTGACTTTATTAAGAACAATCCTACATTTGCACATTTACACATTTTGCAGGTTTATAGCAATCAGTATTTTACAAATACTAGTCAAGAGCTTCATCTAATTTGCAAAAAAAAAAAAAAACAAAAAAAAAAAAACATGATCTCTGACCATGGCATGGATGTTGGTGCCAGATGGCACACACAATCAAGGACCAGGTTGCATTTACCCAAGATTTTGTCCCCACAGTAGCCACAGATTTCTGAACTTGACTGACAGGAGTCAACTATAGTGCATGAAACTCCCAAGATACTTACTTGCCAAAAATATTTATCTGTCTGAACTTGAGCAACATGCAATTCTTATTCCATAGGGATTAATATGATGTTGGCCCCGCCCCCTTTGCAGCTATAACAGCTTCAAATGTTCTGAGAAGGCTTTCCACAAGGAAAGCGCTTAGATTTCCAGAAGCTCATTAGTGAGGTCAGACATGGATGTTGGATGAAAAGGCCTGCCTCTTAGTCTTCGCTCTATTTCATCCTAATTGGGTTGCGTGCAGGCCTTGAGTTCTATGTTCTCGCTCATCATCAGGTCATCGACCTTGCTTTGTGAATTATTGCACAGACATGTTGGAACAGGATGGGGCCATCCTCAAACTCTTCCCACAAAGTAGGAAGCATGAAATTGTCCAAAATGTCTTGGTATGCTGACGCATTAAGAGTTCCTTTCACTGGAACTAAGGGGGCAAGCTCAACTCCAGAAAAATAACCCAATATTATAATGTGGCTGTGGAATTGACTGTGGAATGTTTAGTATCAAGGAAATTTCATGACTGGACTTATTGCACAAGTGGCATCCTGAAACACCTGAATTCACTGATACCTTTTGAAATAAGTATAGTGTATCAGCAGTTGAACCAGCTCTTAAGGCACCATCAATCATGCCATGGGCAAGTCAGCGTTCATAATTTTCTATTCTGATTTTGAAATTTAAATATAAACTAAATCTCTTGTTCTCTCTCTRTATGATTGTATTGTGCTGCTGCCATATGATTAAATAAATGTGCTGTTGTATAGGTGTTCCATCATTAGTGTATATATAAATAATAAAACAACACTTTCGTACCACAATATCGATATAAATATAATGGACATTTTACTATATTTTCAAAATGAAATAGTTAACAAAAACACGTTAGCTATTCAAATTAAATTCAAATGTTTTTACCCTTCTCTTGGTGTGGACTCTCTCTTCTCCTTAAATCTTAGTGGTAAACCCATAGACCCATCACTTTTTATGGACACACAGCTGGGTACTGGTGAGTCTAATCTCTTTATTTGGGTTTCACTGAGCACGCACACACACACACACACACACACACACACACACACACACACACACACACACACACACACACACACACACTATAATAAAATACTCCCACAGAAACATAATAATACTGAAGCTGTCCTGCAGTCAAAATAGTCATTACAATTACACACATACTGTGCCTTGAATCAATAATAATAATAATAAAGTAAAAAATATATATAATTTGTAAAAGAAATTGAAAGTATTAACTATACATAATTACCTGAATCCAGATGTTATTTTTTTATTCTCTTCGAATCTACAGTAAGTGGTAAACCCATAGACCCATGACTCTTTATGGACATACAGCTCGGTCCTGGTGAGTCTGATCTCTTTATCTGGGTTTTACTGAACACACACACACACACACACACACACACACACACACATAGAAACTTTAATAAAATACTCTCAATAATATACAGTGTATTTATGCATCTTTAGCATAGGCTATTTGTGGTAATCAATAGAACACAATATTCTAAAAGAATATTAACTTTATTTTTTGTCCCTTTAAAGGCTAATGATGCTGACTGATATCTGGGACCTCTGCTCTATATACAGACTTGCATTCTCAATAAATACAGTATCTATAGCTTAAATAAAATAACTGCTTACCTCTCATTGAATTGTGGCGATCCATCAGGTTGATCACGATTAGAATTATTCATATTTCACTATTAATAAAGAAAAAATATTGGTTGTGAACAAACAGATGTGAATGATAACTAATTTATTTCCCTGGTATGTGCCACAGTTTATGTATTTATGTCTTACACACACCAAATACATAAAATACAAAGAATGTTCATTCTGGATAGCAAAATGACATTGTAGCTATCAGACTTTGTTAATTATCTGAGATTCGGTAATTAAAGGGTATAGTATAGTAACTGTACAGTACACTCAAAAAATTAACAAGGCAGGTTGTGCATTTTACATAATATAATTATTTTCAGTATACTCATAATAATCGTATTTGTTGATTTTAAATGTTTTTTTTTCGATTAAGGTTAACGTAATTTTGTCTCAACTTGAGTGTACAAATTCCTAATACGTTGTCTAATCAGAACCATTCACGTTAGTCAACATTTCATACATACAGCAGGGGGCAGTAGCGAGACGCTAGCTGTCATGAACCACTAATGAAACAGAAGAGCAAGACGAATCAACCTACACCTGCGTGAAGATAATGGACTCTGTGGCTGCGTGCGTTATGTTTTGTCCGTTTGACAGGGAGGGGGTTAACACCCGAAAAAGGTAAAATTTTTCCTCAGATATTTGTTTTTTACACCAATATTATATACATTTATGGTATTTAACATTGGCCTGCTCCTGTAGTTTTAGAGAGGCCTAGTGTTTTAGACTGAAGTTAGCCAGCTAACGGATTTAGCCACGTGTCACAGGCCGGTCCACTGCATATCTTTCCATTATTTGGCGAAAAGTATATAAGTAGATAAGTATGTATAGCAGAAGTAACGGTCCGTTGGGCTATTCAGAATATCACAATATCCATTTAGCCTCCAAAAATTATAAGATAAAGCTGCTATTAGATGGCATCAGATCACCGGTGTACTTAGGAAAGTGTTTTAAAGTTTGTGAGAAATCAGTGTGGATCAAAAGTTAGTGATCAAATACTAAACAACATTTATAGGGAAAAATGCAAACAGGCTCTTTGGAATTCTGTATTAGTCTGATATGATTTCATTTTTGCTTTTTTTGTGTGTGTAATAGGATACAGATGGACATGTTGTATTTGGCATCTACAGCATCAGTTTTGAGGGAGGTGACGCCACGACCCCTTCAGTTATTGAAGTGCTTCACGACTTGGGAGATATCGCTACTGCATGTGCGCTCTTAATGGGTGTAATATATGCAAAGACCCTCAGGAACTGAAAATATTCTTGAGTTACTGCAGAGGATTTTCCTCCAGCTGGATGCTACCAAACTTTCATCAAAGGTACAGATGCTTAAAAAACTTCCAACATTGAGCACTATATGAAGGCTTTTTTTGCACTTATTGAAAATGTTTGGATGTTTTGTTTTGGATTCAATATATTTAGACTTTGCGGAAACTTGGGGGCAAAAAATTAAAAAGAAAATGTATTTGATAGCAAAAATAGGGTAAATTGTTAATTTTGTTAATATGGTAAATGAACTAGTTAATGTTTAGTTGCTATTATTGACCTTAAGGACAAGGTTTTTTTTTTTCTATTTTTGTGAGTCATGGGATTTTTTTCTTATGTAAAACATGCCCAGAATACTGTTGAAAGAAAAGTTGAAGATAACCAATTTTAATGTTTTTTTTTTTGTTTTTGTTGTTGTTGTTAAACACAATTTTCCTCCCTCTTTAAATGTGTCAAAGTTGACAATAGTGTTGGAAACGAGTAAAAAAATAGAATATGTTGTATATTGTGTACAGTATGTCTTTTTTGTATTGTTGGACCATAATATTCTCAATTTCTCGATTTGTGCTGCATTTCAAACAGTGCCAATTGTTATTAAAATACTTGTGACGGTAATCTTGTTGTGAATAAAGGCTCTTACAAATATTAGTTGAGTCATTTGTGTGGAACTTGTTGAAAAGAAAAAATGAATTAAACCCAACATTTCATTTTTTTGAATGTGTAAATTAGATTGTTAGTGTTTTATGTGTAAAGTATGGCACCTGTTATGAGTTGTTCCCTAATAAAAAGGATGTTGCAGACTGTATTTGCTGCCTCTGGAGCTGATGTGGTATAATCGTGTGGAACCACTGTCTACGATTGAATCATGTTCAACCAAAGTGCTATTTTTTTTTTTATGTATACATTGCCTACTATATGTCAGATGAAATTACTGTTAAATTACATTAAACATTTGGATAATGTAAGCACTAAGAACTTGTTAGACTTCTCAATGATAATGGAGTATTATAGACATTCAATTGCATTACAATTACACAATCAATTGCTATTACAGTAAATGATAGATTTTGTTAAGTCAACATGATTCTTTCACACAAGTTTAACATGAATTAAAATTTTTGGTTTAGCAGGCAAAAATTGTGTAATTTGGCCACATTTTGATGATGTGGGACCGATGTACACCTCAAGATCAAGTAAATTCGAAAGATTTTTTTTCAGTGTAGCATCTGCTTTACTTTATTACAATTTTTCACATATAGTTTTTAATAAATGTACCATGTCAACATTTTTACATAAAGTTTCATCAGACATACAGTAGTTGCCATAATAACGTATTGAGTGCTTTGTGGTATTTTATTATTTTGGTTTTAGGACTTTTACACGGTCTTCTGTTCTCGCTATTCTTTGTTCAAGGTTTTATTTCATTTGTTTTCTTTATTCTACTTTGGTCCAGCTGGGGCTTGTTCTTTCTTCATTTGTTGCCTTATTAAGCACCATGTTTTTCTTGGTTCTCTGGTGGTTATGAGATAATGGGTCTCTGTTTGGTATCGTAAATGCTAATGGCTCAAAAATTCCTGGATCCCAGCCATATTGCCCAGTATATTATTTCTTGCATGTTTTCATGTTGTTAGAAGGAATTACTTATATTTGAACACAACATGTTCTGTAGCTTTTTACATGCTGTCAGAACACAATATCTATACTTTTAATACATAAATAATACTTTCTCGCGGTTTGCCTATAGGCTGTCATAATACAATTTTTCCAATTTAAGTAGAAAAGTATTTACTGATATAGTTTGATATATAATTATTACATTTATACACGTTTTTACATTTAGCATATTTTTTTTTACTAAATACTAACAATATGTTGAATGCATTTTACGACTGGTAGTAACGCCAAGGCATTGACTAGTGCTGTGTGTGCTGGGGGAGCAGGACACTGTTGCTGGGCAAAAGTCAGGGTAAAGTGGAAGAAAAAGATGGATATGGTTATGAATGTTTCGCTCCTGTACAGTGTACCTAACTCACTTTAGTAATGTCACTGTGCCTCAGGATACTGAGACTTGTGACTGCATCTCAATGAAGGTAAATTGCTAGCTCAACTTGAATTTTTACATTTATTTAGTCTCCAAAGTTTTTTTTAAAAACACAGTGTTACCTGTTGTCTCAACAAATACCACTGTAAGAAGTTGGGTCAACAATAAAGTATTCATTTATCCAACATTTATCTAGGATTTTTTTTTTACAAGCTAGTTGGTTGGATAACATTTAAAACCAGACTTTGTCTCTGTCATAGTGAAMAAAGCAACTTGTACGTCCACAGAGTTGGCCATCTGCCAATATGGAACCATGGCTACAAGAACAGCAGGTGGCGTTATTCTACCAAAGATTATGCAATGGTTGTCTGACTTGCACTTTAGAGCTCTACAGTACATTATTAGTCTGTATTTCTACTACAGTACTTCAACACATTGGGCACTAACACAGAGCAGAACCCCCCACAAATAAGGTAGACATAAAGATTGGTTGATATAAATTGACTGACTTCCTATTTTATGAAAATTGCTTAAAAACATGACTCTAAACTAATTACATATTTCAGGATGTCGATTAATTTTGCTTAATTTACTTTGAAGTTACACAGATGGGAAAATGTTACAATAATTTGAGTTCTCTTCTTCATAGCATTTCTGTATCTCAATATTTTGAAAGCAGCTAAAATGTGTAAAATGTTTTCACTAAATGTAATATAATTAATATAATTTAATGCAGTTAAAAAGGTGAATGTAATTGTATGACATTCAGAGGTCAATTGTATTATATTAAATATTACAAATATATATATATATATATTATGTGAATAATAGTAATCATTATAAAAAGAAGAAAATGATTATTGTTGTTTTTGTTGCTGTTATTGTTGTTGAAAAGATAAAGGTAAAGGTTTTCTTCAGCCACTGGTTTTAAGAATAAAATGTGAAATAAATAAATTTTTATGTTTTTTTTTTTTTTTTTTGTAGCTTCATTATTTATTGAGTCAACTATACAGTATGAACGGCCGGAAGCAATGTGTTTGTCTAGTCGTTGACCGCATTTTTAACCTCTCCATATGTTAAAAAAGACGATAAGATGATGATCTTTGTGTTGAGAGGAAGAAATGACAGAGGATCGCCTACACTATGGGTAACACTCCTAAGGAATATATTATTGTAAAGCGTCTTCTCATATTTGACTTCCTGTCCTTGTTTTATTCTGTGATCCTGCTGTGAGTGAGACAACGCTTTGGACGACGTTATCCGACTTGTTACAGCCATAGGAGGTGATCACTGTCAGAGTTTTCTCAACTTGACCATTCTAATTTTCTATTTTACTGAGGAACATAAATCACTTGTAATATACAGTACTACGGTGTTGGAGTGTGACTCGGAGCGCTTCCCTTCTCCCTCTCCTCCCTTCCTGGTCAACATTCACAGTGCTAATGTACGGTACCTCTACAACCAGTGCGGTAAACTGCATACACAATTAAATCAATTATTTTTCAAGCAAGGGCAGTTCCTGGAGCTGTGTGTGTAGTTTGCATAAGACAGATGTATAAATGAAGCCTGATGTTACTGATATTATCATGTGTTCTTTTTAATATACTGTACATGGACGTTTAAAAGTTTTTCAAAATAAAATGAACTCGACAAAACGTAGGCAATTTTTAAAAAAATGTGTAACAAATGACTGATTTGCAGGTGATGATGGGTAGAGGCATTATCAAAGATTCGTCTCATCCCAATCATGGACGTTTTGCTCTTCTTCCATCGGTCAGGCAACCTAATTTACAGAAAAATAGCTTTTTTTCTCTGTGCCTTTCAGGAGATTTGTCTGACCGAAATTCTACCTAGAATGACCCGTATACATTACACAATATTACTAAAGTATTAACTATGATGAAGTAATCTGTTAATATTTTAATAATTCATTTTGTACATTTAAACATATGTCCAGTGGGTACATTAATACATACATACAGTATGTAATCTTCTCTGTGTCCGGTTTAAAAGCCCTTTAGTGATCAGGAACTGTCTGGTTACATTTATAACCGTTTTAAATTAAATGTTTGAAGAAAATGCTGTTTAAACACCAGAGATGTAAGACMAAACTTTGATTTTTTTTTCTCTCTCTGTGGCTGTTACAACACTGAGCAACTGATCATGGAGTGTTAACTAAAACACCACTGCACTGTCACTTTCTGTCTATATTGAACTGCTTCATCTACTATATGTGCATATAGTACATATATGCACCATATAAACTTTTGGGTATCACTGTACTACTGTGTATTTCCCCCAAATTTATTCTGTATATATTGTATCATTCAGACATTCATATGTTATCATCTTGACATGTCTGTCTACTGAACAATGTCTGCACAGTTATACTCTGTATTACTGTATATTACTCTATACAGTATAGCTTATAGAGTATATAGTATATAGTTTGTTATAACACATTGTTATTGTAAATAGGCCACTTTTGCACATCTGGACGAACTGCATTTAATTGGCTGTGCAGGTACTTTGCACAATGATAATAAATTTGAATCTAATCTAATCTTGTATAGCGAATATGACGCAGAAAAGTTGAGAGCACGCAGTCTTTTTTTTATTGAAACAATGCAAATAGAATACAAAACACATTAACAATAACAGCAAAAACATTAATTATAACATAAACTTCAAACATATAGAACAAGGAACTATAAATTGACAGTCCAAAAAGGAGTAAAAGACACGAGAGGATCGATATAATGATTAGTAAAAGAACAAGAAAAAAAAAGAAAAAAAAAGGTGACAGGAGACACATTACTTCAATTAAAAATAATGTCGTAATAATATAGAAGTCTATTCTTCTTCTTATTAAGTCGAATTAGTTTAAGAGAATTAATAAGCGATGTCATTTCTCTAATGAAATATAACTGTTCCTTTCTAAATCTTTGTTTATGTATAAAGTATTTTGCATTTAATATAAAATAATTAACTACAAATTCAAGCGGTTTATTTTCCGTATTCTTATAGTAAAAAATTATATAGAGCACGCAGCCTTTCTCAGCTTCTGGTAAGGCGTCATGACGTCACCTCACTGGCCAATAGGAGCAGCGGATATGCACGGTCTATCCGGTCTGTGTGACGTCATCGCGCGCGAAACTTTATTCTGTTTACGGAAGTTCGAGACGGAAGACTTGAGTGCACATGGCTGCGAATCCTTCTTACCGCTAAATTTTTATAATATTTGGCATGTATAATCGCGCGGATTGTTTAGCGTTGTTTACGGTGTGAGGAGAAATGACGATATGAAGCATTTTAAGTAAAACTTGGGATTGTTTATGGAGCTCGAGGCGGATGTCATAGAGTTTAGAGTACCTACTGAAAACAATAAAACTATTTTTATTTGGGATATACAGGCATGCTTTTCCGAAGCGTATATTTATGTAAGTAGTGACTTAAATTATGGTATGCTTTTATGTCTCTTAATTTCTCTCGTTATGTAATTTGCTGCATTAAATGAATTACAGACACACACACATTCCTATAGCTACATTATTTTTTTATCTATAAGGGTCATTCTGAAAAACAGGTGGAAATGCTGTTACTAAACAAATTAAATAAACATAGCAAACATATTACTTGCATATTTTCAGAAGAATTAGTAAATTTCAATTATGAAACATTTACTTATATTAATGTTTAATTTTCAATTGTAGCATTTTTTTAAAGGCCAAGTTCAAGGAAATGTCTTGTCACTATGATCATACATAAAAGTGTAACCATATACTTTTCATCTAAATATATATATATATWTTTTAAATAAATATGATTTACAATAACATCAATATCTTATAAAATAAACATTAAACCGTGAAACAATAATTGATTATAATTAATAATATGAACTGTCAGTCAGTCCAAACTATGTAATTGGTGTTACTGTTACACAGAACAGAGATATATTTCAAAATACATTTGAACTCATTCCTGAGTCAGAGGTCACTAGATGAAGAGCATTGGACAAATGCAAACTATATGTCAGATGTCTCTCTTCATTTGCTTAGAAATGTCTAAATTTATTTAGCAATTCTATGCGACGCTTTTAAATCTGTCATTGTTGTATATTTTATAATTATAACTGTCAAAATTTGGACATAGCTGATTACATTAAATAATTCATCAATTTTTGACATAATCAAAAACCGAGTGGTCTTACACATGAAAACCATTGTGTTATATGTAATAGTTAAGATTTTTCTCCAAATTGTCATTGGTGTTACCGTCATTGCATTTAAACATGTAAATTCAGTGTCCATTGGGTACATTAATACCTACATACAGTATGTAATCTTCTCTGTGCCTGGTTTAAACTGGTTTTAACTGTTTACAGTTATAACCGCTTTTAATTAAATGTTTGAAGAAAATGCTGTTTAAACACCCGAGATGTAAGACAGAACTTTGATGCTAAAGAACATACTAAAACCCTTATGACATAACCTATGACACAGAGAAAAACTTTCACAAGCACAAATTTTGGCTGTGAGCTATTTACTATGCACACACCAGTGATAATCTTAGGCCAAAGTTCGATTGATTTCTGGAGAAAAATTTTGAATAATCGGTCTGGAGCATCACTGAGGACAGAGCAAAATACGTAGAAGAATTGTAGGTCTTGAAGAAGAAAAAATATTGAATTTAGCAAATAATTCACTTAAACCACACATGATGTTGTGCTGCCTGTGTGTGCATGCGTGTCTGTGTAAAGAAATCAAACTCTGTGTAAATACACATCACAACTTCATAAATGATCAGTCTATATATCTATTTCACACAGGATACTGTGCTTGATGCTAATTATGAACACCATAATTACAGGACRCATCCTRTAATAATAATATCTTCTATTGAAATATTTAACTCAACATAATTAAAATACTTAACCAAATTCTGCACGGCTCATGTCACAACATCGCTATATTTTATCATTTTTATTATCTCTAACAGTGTATGAAGATTTCCTCGGTCTTATTTCTGCATTATTACCTGTTATAGGAGTCTCTGCGGAATGTGTATTCTGCCTTTGGAGCGCTCTACCTGGTGAAGGTGTGTCCCAATGCCTCGGTGGCTGCCCCAGGCTTTTATGCACTGGTCAAGTTTTACTCCACTGCCCAGGCATCCAAGGCCCAGAGAGCCACCGATAAACAGTGTTTGTTCCAGGAAGTCCCACTTAAAGTAATGTCGCACTTTCCTTTATTTTCATGTCAAGTCAACCTTGTTTATAGAACTTATTTAAAGGCAATAGAGGATATAAAGCATTCATATTAACTTCTTTTTAAATAATAGAGTCACAGATTTCTATTTCTTTTGTTAATTAGTCTTTATTTAGTTTTTTAGTTTGGAGTTTTATCTTTTATCAGACTATAATTAGATACCTTGCTGTACCTGCTGTTACCTATAATCCACCACTAGATGTCAGTCTTTACTGTCATCCTTCCACCAAATGGGATTTCTGCTAATATAATATACATACTTAGTTTTTTTATATGAAATGTACTGGTTTTGAGCAATCTGTTTTTCGATTCTAAAAATTGGAAATAGATTTTAAATAACTGCAGCTAATTTTGAAGGTGCATTTTTGGGTCGTGATTTTTTACATTTATTTTGTTTACCCAACAAGTGGTTTAAAAATAAAGTGAAAAGGAACCTGGTGATGAATAGGTTGTCCTTAATAAAACTAAGCCACACAGCTGCAGTACATTATTCTGCATTGATGAGGATAATAAATATAAAATAAATCAATTAAAGCGTTCACACATTGGTTGCGGCTTAGTGATTACCACTGTCACCTCGCACCTCCAGTATCGGGTTCGATTGCAGGTCTCAGAGTCAGTGTGCATGGATTTAGCATGTTCTTCCCGTGCCTTGCCTCGGGGTACTCTGGTTTCTTCCCACAATYCAGAGACATGCAGATTTGGCGTTCCCAAATTGCCTGTAGTGTAGTGTATGAGCGTATGAGTGTGTGTATGTGCCCTTCGATCGATTGGCACCCCGTCCAGGAAGTAAGCTCATCTCCAGTAATATTAGACATTCTGTGTTTGTACCTTTCATTGTATAGATTAGTATATTCAGTMTATTCACATCCTGGATAAAATAAAAAGTTTGTTCCTCTCTGTCCAGGTTAGGTTGAGCACCAAGAACCCAACCTTCCTCTCTGGATTCCAATCCCTCAGCCATGCTAAGTGCCAAGATTTGGCTAATCATTACCTGGGCTACAATGGCTGGTCGACTCACATCATCACTGTGCGTAACTAAATCTTCAATAAGGAATGGAAATGTTTCTGTGAATCTTTTCAAAGATTCCTAAAGCAAAATCTCACTGCAAATTGATTCTGCAGTTCTTTTCTTTCTCAGAAGATCTGTTATGCTGAGAGATGTTATAGGTCTTGTCAATCCTACACAACCTTTTTTACGAACAATTGTTATTAGATGTTATTTCAGTTCCACTGTTTGCTTCCAGCTCATCATGAGGAACAGTTAAAATACCTTCCATTTGTTTTTAGTGTTTGTTTTTTTTTTTTCTTAAGGTGAAGGACATATCGACATGTACAGATGTTGGTTGGAGCCTGGAGACAGACAGTCRGGGAGAGCTACTGAAATACGGCTGTATCGTGGAGCTGACTCTCCCTCAACATGGAGTGACATGCCGTGGAGTTGGTGTTGCTGAGGAAGTGGTTGATAAGGAGAAAGGTAAGGAAACCATATTGGTAAGCATAAAAACTACAGTCAGAATTACAGTCATGTTCAAAAGTCAGTGCCCTCTCTTTTAATTTAATTCTATGTATTTTTGTGTAAAACATAATAAAATCATCTGATTGTACAGGGTCTCAGTATTAGGCAAATACAACATTAGACGAACAACAACATATATCTTTTTTCAGTGTTCCATTACACTATGTAACACAATTTTTGTTCCTGGCTTCTAAGTGTTATATTTCAATTGCTTATGTCTAAAGTATGTGAAAAAATGACTTCATTAAGCACAAACTTTGCTTTCATGACAACAGCACGAAGAAAAGTTGTTTTTCTTGTGAAAACAAACGATTTTTTTTTTTTTTTTCATTTTTGTCATTATGATCAGGTAAAAAAAAAAATTGCACAAGGAATAGACAAACACAGTCGGAAACCACTCAACAAGGTTCAGAAATGCATAGGTCTTCTAGATTTACGATTGTACTATGAATCACTTTCTCGAAGTAGCCCCCAAATGTAGTCCCCCATCATGTTTTCATTATACTGTCCTTGGTAACGACGTTCAAAGTCCAATATGATGAAAGCGCTCACCTTGCTCCTCGGAGTAAGCGCCCATGTTCTCCTTGAATTTATCGAGATGCGAATCAAGGATATGGACTTTCAGAGACGTTCTGCATCCCATTTTGGCGTAATTCTTTATGAGAGTCTGCGCCAACTCCACATAGTTTTCAGCTTTGTGATTACCTAGGAAGCCATGAACAACTGCAACGAAACTGCTCCAAGCCGCTCTCTCCGTCCTGTTCAACAGCTTTGCGAAATCCTCACATTCTATGATCTTCTTGATCTGTGGTCCGACGAAGATACCAGCCCTGACCTTAGCCTCGGACAGCTTTGGAAAAAGATCTTGGAGGTATTTAAATGCTGCTGACTCCCTGTCAAGAGCAGTGACAAATTGCTTAATGAGGCCTACACTGTAAAAAAGAAATTTAATAAATTTAATTAATTAAATAAATAAATAAATAAATTTTTACGGTAAAAAACTGGCATGTGGTTGCCAGAATTTTACGTAAAAAAAAACGGTAGCAATGTTTTTGGTTTTACAGGATTGCATTCATTATACTGTATATTATACAGATTTAATTGTTTATTTTTATGGTTTATAACTGTATAATTAACATGTTTATGTTGTTATAAAAACAGTTTATACCCGTCAAAATCCAGGGTTTCCATTATAACAAATACGGATCATAGCCATGTTTTTTACAGCTCAGAACTGTCTAATTTAAAGATTTATGTTGTAATAATAACGGTTTATTTCATCTTTTTTACTGAGTAGCCCAACTCGTACTATATTTTYTTAGATGTTGCAAATAAAATAAATTGTAAATAATTTTTACACCAGATGCCATTCTCAACACAACCCTCCGATTTTTATCTGAGCAGAGCAGGAATCGAACCCGGGTCTTCCACATGGTAGGCAAGAGACTTACCACTGCGCCACAAGTACTCTAGATTTTTACGTTGGTGGAAGTTTTACTTACGTTATTGTTACTTAAGTACTTACGATTACATAAAACATCAAATTTGTTCAGCTAACTTAAAAAGTGTCATTTCTACAAACTCATAAATGCCAAAAAGGTCTGAATACTCAAAAAGGTCTATTCATTTGACCTCATTGCAATTATTTAAGTTAACAGTACTCAATGTGTTTAATTACTTTGAGTGCAGGCGAAACACCTACCACTGAGGCACCAGTGCTCTGGTACTTTAGGGAGCCCAGATTTGTAAAGATTATATTTACAGCCTTATGTGAAGACAGACCAATTCACCATCTTGATCAAAACAATTCAATGTGGGCAGTTTACACGTGCATTGATGACGTCAGACACAAAATCGCTGAAAGATTTAAAGTTGGTGGAACTTTAAGGAGACAGTTACTGTGGCTTAAAATATCAAATTTGTTTGGCTACACTTTTGTTTAGCTTGAAACGTGTCATTTCTACCAACTCATAAATACCAAAAAGTTCTAAATACTTAATTTGACCTAATTGTAATTGTTTAAGTTAACAGTACTCAGTATGTTTAATTACTTTGAGCATTAGGGTTTACAGTGCAGCAAAACAATATTTAAATTCTCAAAATCAAATATACAAATGTCAGGGTGGACATTTTTTAAGCGTTTTAGGACGACAATCTAAGCATAGAATTTTACAGAAGGGCTTTTATTATAACTTTACACAGAAAAATATGATTTTATCACACACATGCTAAAACTGTGTATGTCCCCTGTCCTGCATTTTTAAATGCAAACTGCACAGGGGTGTCAAATATGTTCATGTATTTTGTAACGGGTTTTATTTAGGGACAGAAAAAGTAAAAGGAGGGAGGAAGGGAAAAAGGAAAGGAAAGGTGTGCACGTGCAGGTCTGGTCGTGTGTGTTCCATTGCCCCGCTTGCGTGCCACTCTTCCTCGGTTTCCCTGCATCCCCTGCACAACTTGCATGCTGTGTTTTATAGTGCGGGGAGTGTAGTAGTGTAGTAGTGCATTCTTTTATTTAAAAAAAATCTACCCAGATATAATTCAGATTTTTTAACTCTATCAACAAGGGTTTAATAAAATATAAACTGATGCTTCAGTATATTAGTAAC
This sequence comes from Clarias batrachus, assembly GCA_003987875.1. Taxonomy (NCBI): domain Eukaryota; kingdom Metazoa; phylum Chordata; class Actinopteri; order Siluriformes; family Clariidae; genus Clarias; species Clarias batrachus. The sequence goes on along the minus strand of QMIH01000463.1, from coordinate 285,557 downwards.
AAATACCTTCTCTGAGAGTTTATATGTTACATCCATGAGGCATAATGTCATATTCATAATGCTTATGGAAAACTGTTGAAAACAAAATAATGTTTTCCTTCTTATAAATATAAGTATATTGTAAATTTTATTTTCACGTTTTTAACTGTTAAATTTAAGGTCTTACTCTGTAAAACTAATTACAGTTTTTCACTGTAAATTCTACGGCTATCGCAAGTTTTGTGAAATACGGTTTTATCCTGTAGCATTTATACGGTATTTTACTGTTAAATTTACAGATCTTTTTTACAGGAAGAGCAATGTGAAGTGGGAGCCGCTGATAGAATCTCATAAAGTGCTTATGTGCAGCGGTGGCATAAGCACTTTATGAGATTCTATCAGCGGCTCCCACTTCACATTGCTCTTCCCAACAGAAAACTCGGTCCGTTGTGGCCAGTCCTTTTAGCGATAATGCGCCTTAGTGTCGCGGCTGTCCCAGAGACAGAGGAAACAAGGAAATTTCGTGAAACCCCCTTGAAGACCCATGAGGAATGATGCCATTTTGAAGTCACCGATGACCTCCCATCCGTAGTCGTCATACTTTAATGCACGCAGCAACATTTTGACACTGGTGTAGTCCTCTTTGAGATGCACAGAGTGKGTCATCGGGAGAGACGGGTAGTTGTTTCCATTGTGGAGCAACACGGCTTTGAGGCTCCAGGATGAACTGTCTATGAATAGGCGCCATTCAATAGGATTACATGTGATACCTATAGCCTAGAATAGACCGGCAACATCGTTGCAGAAGCCCATCACGCTGACTGAAGAAGTCTTGGTCCCCGACCGGCACGCCGAAGTATGCCTTGTAGGCCTCGCACATTATACGACTTGCTTCCACTGAATACTTTTTCGCTCTTGTCTTTATGAATTGTAAATTCACACGTAGCAAAATGAATCAGCTGGATGCAAACAACCTCTTGATTCCATATCAAATAAATAACTTCTCTTCAACTACGAATCGTTATCCTTTCAGTCAGCAATAACACGAATTGGAATCTTGGTTCGAGACACCTGTGCTTTTATACTTGTATAGAACTTTCTMGAAAGTTCTGAGAGTTTCTCGAAAGTTCTGGAAGTTTCTTGAACGTTCTAGAGTGTTCAGGAGAATTGTAAAAAATATCTGGACAACTCTAGCAGTTCAGGAATATTCTAGGAGGAAGCTCGGCATTGAAAGCGAATCGAGAATTTTCTCAAAAACATGCGATTTTCAAAATTTCACTGTCTCGGTCACAGAAGCAAAGTTTTTCTGCAATAACAGCGATTTCCTTTCTGTTCTAGACCTAACGGGTTAGGAAAACACACTTTCAAAAGTGAAAATTTGTTACATAGTGTTATTTATTAAGGTAGAATTCAAGCCAAAAAGAAAATAAATGCAGGCATTACTAAGTATGCCCTTACAGCCATGTGTTGCTAATCATCAACACTTTATTAACTGATGATTAGCAGGTGTGCAGATCTCTTGAAAAGCACTTTGGTCTGGAACAGCACTGGAAAAGCACTGGTCTGGAACATTCAGGTGTGTTTTAATGCAATGGCAAGAGGAAAATACATAATGGTCTTAGAGAAGCAAATGTTGCTGCGCATCCATCTGGAAATTGTTATAAAACCATTTCGAAACAATTTTGCGTTCAACATTCTACAGTGAGAAAGGTTATTTACAACGGGAAAGCACCCCCCACGGTCAAGCGTGGTGATGGAAGGGTGATGATTTGGGCTTTTTGTATCCACGGGATCTGGGACCTTACAGTCACTGAAAAACTAAAAGCTAAAGCCTTATCAAAATCAGGTCATGCAACAGGTCATCTGAAGCACACCAGTAAATATACATTAGTATCGCTGAAAAATAAAAGAATCACAGTTTTGGAATGATCTGGTCAAAGGAAACCCAAATRAAATGCTGTGGTAAGACCTTAATAGAGCTGTGCATAAGCGAATTGCCCAAAAACCCCAATGAAGTGAAGCAATGTTGTCAAGAAAAATGGGCTAAAATTCCACAGTAGTGATGTAAGAGACTGATAACGTCATAGAGGAAACAATTACTTCAAGTTATTGCTGCTGCAGGTGGATCTACAAGTTGTTCCATCATGGGGGGGTATTTAGTATTACCCACATTTTTTTCCCTTTTTGGATTTGTTTTTTTGTTAAATAAATAATAGCATAGTTAAAAAAACAGTTTATTTTTTGTCTGAGGTTGAATTTAGTTAATATCAAAGCTCACTATGATTACATAATTTTTTTATGATGTTTTTATACAAAAACACATAGTATTAAAATAGTGCGTACTAACTTTTGTACATGACTATGTTTATTTCTCATCAAGATAACCTAGATGCCCTAAAATATTTTTACAGTTTAAACATTTATCACAATGTTGCAGATAAAACTGCTAATAAAAATATCATCTCAAGGAAGAGAATAAGAGAGCATTTTTATATAATTTTCTTTCATAGCTTAGTATTATTTAAATGTATATTTCATAATTTGCCATTTTTTGTAAAGTAAATGTACATGGTTAAAATCATGCATGATCTGGCTCTATTTAACAAAGAAATTTAATTGGTTTAGGTTTGTCCCAAAGAAGGTATATCTGAGATTATAATTCGCCTTATTTATAATTCATTATTGTCTGTATTAAAGTGTTATTGTAAGGAAGTATGACACTGTAATACATATATCACTTTTGGAACACATTATAATTTTCCAATGACTATACTATTATTATTAATAATTGCATATACTAAATGTTTCTTGCCTTTCAGGTACAGAGGAGAAGCTGTGGAAAAGGGGCAAGCTCATGAAATGGGCCAAAGATAAAGCAGTCGTGGCAGCTTTTGAGAAAGTATTGCTAATAGTGCTTGGTATGTAACACTAATAATGAATCAAAGTACCGTATTCTACAGTATATTCAGTATTACAAGGGTCAGAAACCATTATGCTTTACTTCCTACATAAATAGCATTAATAAATACAAAATGAAATCAGACCCTTTTTATATCACCTTGTTGTAGCACATAATAAAGACACACAAGCAGCTTATAGCAACCCTTTCTAGTGTAAAATAACATGTCACAGTGCAAAAATATTCTCTTTCTGCACCTTGATGATTAACATTACACTATTTAAGATTACGCTGCATAATATTATTGACTTCTTATCCCAAGGTAATGGAAAAATAGCGGTAGAATGCAGAATTGATCCAGAGGAGATTCTGCCAGATGAGAATGTTGAGGGAGTCATCCAGGTAAGTCTTTCTAGTTGTTAAAAAGGTGAATAATGGAAAAACAACCAGAAAAACCTTTTCATTATAAACCAAAACTGTAATCTGTAAAACCTCAGGAAGTTGTACTAACAGCAGACATGATGTAGTAATTCATTTAAGCTGATTTTTATTCTGAAAAGGCATGTTGTAATTCAGCATGAATCACCGGCCTCTTAACAATGGTCCCTACCGTCTTGGATATACTGTGCCAGATAGAGGTTTAAAGGGGAATTGTTGTGCAATTATGCAAAATTCACTTTCAGGTCATTTTTAGACATTTAGGTTGGTCTCTGGTGTATGTGTGTGTATAAATTACTACTCCAACTACTTTACCTTATATGTTTACTCTAGCGCTGTGTTTCCCAACGAGACAGGATTTATAGATAAAAAGTAAAAAATTTCACTTTTTGTAATTATGTTTAAAATTGCCATAAAGTGTTTCTGGCTAAGTATTTGCATTTAAAAATAACCAGGACTAATGAAACAAAGCCATATTTTTATTTCGTTTTTTTTTTCTTTTCATTAAAACAGATCTGGTGATCTGATGAGGGAATTACTGGTTACTAGCACTATAATGAAAATCAGGACTGGAACTAAAAACAATAAATGTAACTACAAACTGTTATAACATTTCTTAATAGGTTTACAAATAAGTTATTGTTGAGAAATTAGATTTGTTGTATGAGATGGAACACTAATGGCTGTTATGGTTAAGGTACTTTACAGTTAAATCTTGGATTGCGAGCACAGTATATGTGTGAACAGATGTTGACTACTGTATATGAGTGACGCACGTGCACTGAGACCAAGCATGGGAGATGATTACCCACAATACTGCTCGTATTTCAAAACCTTGCACATTTACAGAGCTATAATTTATTAAAATTTTTTGCTCATCTTACAAAACACTCGCAGGTCAAGCTACTCRCCATCCAAGGTTTAAGTGTACTTAAGGATCCTTTAACATCCATTTGACCTTACATAAATGACAACTGTAATGCCTTGTAAATATTTTCTTTGATTAACCTCTCTCTCTCTCCTGCAGATTAATGACGTTTCCTGCAGTGATTTTAAAGCTGATGCAGCAGAGGGTGAAGATTTAACATGGAACTTCACAGTTAATCCAATCTAATTAACTTTCACTTGTGTTTAAGGTTAAACCTATACTCTATTGACCAACTACTGTGTTAATCCACTGAAAGAGGAAACTGAGCAACTGGCAAAGTAGAGTGTTTTATGGGTTTCATTTTAGGAGTAATAAAAAGTGTGTAAGATCCATCATTGGTTTCGAGTTCACTTATAACAATTGTATGGACATATTTTCTAAATTAAGATAAACCTGCCTTTGTAATACTAGAAAACATATAGGTCATAACAACCTATAGGTCATTATTGTTTTTTTTCCTCTGTGGACCACCACATAGGATTTATTATTACCGATTATGTGATTAATATGTAGACCTTCAGCTTCATTTCAAGGGGCCATAACCGAAAAATATTGCATTAATCATTTCGGAAAAACATACATTTTTTGCAAAGTGTTTTCCATTACGTAAGTTTACAAGTAATTGGACAACATAATTATAAGTATTAGGATTGCTTTTAATGCTTGAATGGATTTTAATGATGGCTGCCTTCATTTGCATCGGCATATGTTTGGACTTTTCATATTTCAAATGCACCACTTTGCCAATTTTCTCCTTAATATGCAATAAAATAACATGAATAACTAACACAGCCACAACTGGACATTGCTTTTGATGGCCATAATTTCTAAATGTTTATTCAATTATTGTTTGTTAAAAGTGAAAATGGATGAGTGGAAAGATCTAACCAACTTTGACAAATGTAAATTGTGATGGCTAGACACCTGGGTCAGAGCAACTTCAGGTCTTATGGGGTGCTCCCAATATGGAGTGATTAGTACCTTCCAAAAATTATCCAAGGAAGGGCAACCAGTAAACCAGTGACAGGGTCATGGGTGCCCAAGCTAGCCTGTGTGATCCACAAGGTACAGAAAAGCTACAGTAACACACATTGTTGAAAAAGAAAATCAGAACACACGGTGCATCACACCTTGCTGAGTATGTGGCTGCGGACTTAAAGACTGGTCAGAGTTCCCATGTCCACTTGGAGCCTTTCAGCAAATTAGTGCTCTCATTGAAATTGATTTAATTTAATACCCTCACTAATGAGTTACTAATTTACATATTAGTTTTTTCTTTATTAGTCACACGTGTGTGGCTTATTTAGAAGTTTCAAGCAGCTATTTTTTTTTTTTAGTTTCTTTATCCTGTGTGTGAGAAATCCTCGAAGGAATCCTTGATATATGACACAGAGGGAGGCCTGCTGTGTCTGAACTGATGTATAACACCTGATGTAAAGTTGCGGTCATGTCTCATTATGTATGAAGAATTGAATAGGCTTGCGACCTTGGATTTAAGTAATCTTAAAGTACTGCTGTTACATTTCATTTTCACCATAATCATTTATGATMATTCATGTGTATCATGTGCATGATAATTTATCTTATTGACCAATTCATTGGAGGCTTTCTCCATAGCCATGACAAGAGTGGACACTTTGRAGTCAACTGTGTCTTCATGTGAGTTTAACTTTTTGTTGTTTTCTGAGGGTAATATTTTTCACCACATTGACACACTGCACAGAGACAGCACATAACATGTCCAAGCTGTTTTGGTGACTCAAGGGGCACTGAAAAAAAAAATCTGCAGATAGCATCCGATGTTATAGTGGATCTGGTATTTACTGTATGGGTAGGTCTGGTTCTATTCCACCCTCTTTGGTCTGAAATAAAAAGAAAATTTTCAAAGTTAATTAAAAATGTTTATTGATCCAGACTCTTTTTATTCATCCAGACTCTTGTGCATGTATTTATCTAGGCGTATGTTTTGTACACAGTTTGTAATAATAAATGTATAATAACTTAGTGTTGTGTTTTGCTGAGTTATTGTTATTACTTTTGTTTGGCAGCTATAAAGCATTTTTTTTATTTATTTGTTTAATACAGAATAATTGATTAGTACCAGACACGTCTATATAAACCTTTTTGATAGCTGCACTATTAATTCACTTAATCACAAAAGGGAATTAGTAAGGCACTTTGCTATAATCATGTTTAAGCTAATATGTTGTTACAGTATCACTATCCCACTAAGTGATGTGTGTGTTTGAGGTTAACCTCACTCATTCTTTCTTTCTTTATTTCTTTATTTATTTTTATTTAGGCCATTTTCTGTTTTTTGTTTTTTTACATCAGTGATTTGTGTTGTTAGGTTTGTTCTAGATTATATAATATGGGTGTTGTTTTCATTCCCTTTTCCTACCAATTCTTAAAACTGAACTCCAGACTATTTTGATATGCATTTATCATGAATCAGGTGTTTATATGTGGGTTGATGATGGATGATAATAAATATGTTGTGCCTTATAAGAAGTGAGTCAGGTGTAATTAGGTGATAGATCAGTGAAACTGCATGACTTTCATATTTACCCAGCAGGCATTAAGAAGAACTGGCAGAGGCCCAGGCACTGGTGTGTGTATGGATGCGTGCTATTTCCTTTACTCTTCCAGTCACTCTCTCGGATGTTATCGCTTGTTACTTTCACTTCCCTTTTTACCCTCCCCAGCTCTTCGAGTAGTGGTTTAGCACAGAGAAGCACTTGGGTATTTTTTTTATACCTCTTTCTCTCTCTCTCCTTTTTTCTATCACTCTTGCTCTCTGTCATCTTTCACTTTTCATAATCAGTTTTATTTCCCAGAGTAAGCTGGAGACTGTGGATTCCGTGGTTAAATTCTTACATATTCTGTAGAATCTGACTAATTTGACTATGGTAGTGTCATTTTAGTGAAATCAGTACTTATGATAGTTTTCATGCAGATTATAGCATATATATATATACAGTACATATGTAATGGGCTGTGAAATGTCTGCGTTCTTACAAATTAAACAATACACACTTAACACTTTTTCCTATCTTAAGACAGTGATCATATTCTGGTGTTTGTGGTTAGGGGTTAGGGTTAGAGTTCTGCATTTGTGTATTCACTTTTCAAAAAAAGACACCTTCACTCACAACTTCAGGAATTTTGGAAAAGAGCTTCTTTGTGTACTGTTAAAAGGTGTGTGTGTGTGTGTGTGTGTGTGTGTATACAGTATTTGAAGTGAATTATACCAGCATACACACTGGTAGATTTTGATTTTAGTCACCTCACTCACTCACAATCACATGCTAATGCAAATGTGTGATGAGAACGATCAATGACACCTCATTCTATTGGTGATCTCAACTGAACCTTGGCTCAAAGGTAAATTAAGGTAATGTTAGAGTTTCTAAATTAGGCAGTCGTTGAGACATATTTTTGCCTGTCACTGTCCAGTTATGCACATTATCATGAACTATTAAAATGTGATGTCTGCATTGGTCTAGACAAAAGTGCTTGATTTGTCATGTTTCCCCAGGTAACAGCTGAATAAGCTACAGACATCAATGACTCCAAGTGTTGATTGGATACATGATGATAAGCATCACCTTAAGGTGGAAAGAAAAAATGTGATTAAGAGCACTTTTCCAAATATCATACTATGGTTAGAAAAGTTGCCTTGAATTTAAGTAGCATTAGCCATTACGCTTGAGGGATAAATGGAAATTAGATGAGTCAGACACACTACCACAGTTAATCATGTGAGATTTTATTTTCATTGAAAGCACTGGTTTTGTAGTGCAAGTATGGGCATGGACAGCTGCTTCTTATTGCTCTTGGAATGTCCTGATGACTGAGTCCTGATGACTGATTGAAGCTCAYCTGAACTGGCAATGCTCAAAAGTGACTCAAAACAAGCTGACAATGTGATACAGAGTTCTATTGTCCTAACTAGACCAGAAATTTTATGGTTGATTTCTGACACTATTGCATCCTACAGGCTCTATTCAGGACAGTTGGAATTCAAAGATTAGAGTTCTATACTACTGATCAAATGCTAGGATAACTTTACTGGAAGAGAGTGTTCTGTGTGATGCTAAGTTTAACATTTGACCATGATGTTTGTGTTGTGTTGCTTTAGAAAAACTATGGCCAGAAGGGTGCGAGTTCTGATCCTGGTTCCTTTTTACTGAACAAGACCTTAACCCTCCTTTACCTTATAGTTCTGGATAAAATTTTTTGCCAAACTAATAAATATATGGCGGCATGGTGGTGGTTAGCACTGTTGCCTTGCACCAAATTACCCATAGTGTGAGAATGAGTGTCTGCCCTGTGATGGATTGGCATCCTGTCCAGGGTGTATCCCGTCTTGTGACCTAAGCCTTCTGGGATAGGCTCAAGCAATAAATATACACTTAGGCATTGATGTATCCAAAAATTTTGGCCCAGTTCAAAGTGACTGAAATCATTTTGTACGTTATAGCTCAGTGGTAAAGATGGTCACAGTTCAAGCCCCAGCACTGCCAAACTACCATTGTTGTGGTCCTTGAGCAAGGCCTGGTACACTGTAAACCCTAATGCTCAAAGTAATTAAACACATTCATTACTGTTGACTTAAATAATTACAATTAGGTCAAATTAATATACCTTTTTGACTATTCAGAACTTTTTGCCATTTGAGTTTGTAGAAATGAGTTTGTAGAAATGACACTTCAAGTTAGCAGAACAAATTTGATATTTTAAGTAATCGTAAGTACTTAAGTAACAGTAACTGTCACCTTAAAGTTCCACCAACATAAAATCTATAGAGCACTGGTGGCTCAGTGGTAGGTGTTTCGATGGTGGTTTGATTCCTGGGCCGGATTGTCTGCAACAATTTATTTGATTTGCAACAAGTTCAACAAACTCAAAAATTTATAGTTCTGTTTACTTAAAATTGGAAACATCATTACTTAAAAAAATTGATGTAACTGATTACCTCAAATATTTTGAGTTTTGCCAACTTAATCGGGTTTACAAAAGCAGGTTAAGGCTCTGGGATAGTGATCAGAAAATTGGGGATTCAAGCCCCAGCTGTACCAAGATGCCACTGTTGGGACCTTGAGCAAGGCCCTTAATCCTGTTTACTCCAGGGTGCCAATTTATGGCTGTCCCTGCACTTTCACCCCAACCGCCGTACAAGCTGAGATATGCAATAAAAGAACTTATATAATATATATTTGCCAAATAAAGGCTTGTTCTGTTTCTTGTTGCTCAGCTTCTGTGATGTATTATGAGATCAATGTAAGTAGCTCTGGATAAGTATGCCAAATGCCATAAATGTTTATTCATTTTCATTTTAAGTAGGTGCATCTCCACCTTTACTTTAAAAAAAMTGAAAAATGATTAGTTTTTAGTGATACAATAGATCTGATCAGCATTATGCCTAATATTTAGTAGGTCCCCCCTTTTGCCACTATCTGACACCTTTCTATCACAACGACTGTAGCATTCAACTTTTCATTAATTTGATCTACACTAACGCTTTATAGGATCAGCTACACTCGCCAGCTTTCACTTCACAGTGAGCCTTGGCACCCATGATTATTTCGCCAGTTTACCAATTTTTCTTCCTTGGAGCACTTTTGGTATGTCCTGACCACTACAGACCAGTAACATCCCACAAAACCTGTAGATTTAGTCAGTTTTCGCTTTGACCAAGTCCTCTAGCCATCACAATTTGGTCCTTATTAAAGTCGCTTAAGTCCTTTACGCTTTTCCATTTTTTTTGCATCTAACACATCAACTTCAGGAAAAAAGGTTCACTTACATTACCCAACCACCTCCAGCCGGCATTGTAAAGAGATATTGAAAATTTAGCTACAGTTTGTTTCCAGTAGAAGAAAAATTTAAATTTAGGAAAAGGTTACCAATATAAGGCGACAGAACACACAGGGCATTACTGTTTTGTTTGCAAAGTAGGGACCTACTCTATGTTGGGAAGATGTTCTTAATGTTATGGCTGATCTGAGTATGTCAGGTTTGCTTAAATAGTTGCAGAAATATGGTAAATGGATTTATTGTTTAAGCAAAGATTACATTGTGAATGTGGTTATTATAAACAATAATAATAATAATTTGGAAAAGAAGAGAGAGGTGCGCATGCGTTTAAACACGACGCGAAAATGTAACACTACACAGGTGTCCAGTCAAATCAAATCATCATCCATAATATAAATATAATTGCATCATATATTATAATAGTTGAATCATCTATTGACCCATATTACACTTGTATCTTAAGTATTGTTTTCTCTGTCGAGGCGAGTGAAAGTCTTTTTCCACGGCTTGTTTGGAAAACGGAAATTCGCCGCATATTCCCTCCAGCATTACACAACGCCGTTCAAATGAAGTCAATTTTCATTTAGGCATAATCATGATGTGAAAATCAGCTCTTTTCACTTTGTAATCATTAGCTGTATTTAAGCTGCGAGATGGACTGAGCTTTTACATCAAGGCGAGAAAGCAGTCCTGATCTCTTATTAAGGTAAGGAAAAGCAGGCCAATTTAATAACAGCAATAATACAAATAATACAAACTGTATTTGTTGTAGAGCGTTTCATATAGATTTTTTAGTGCTAATAATTCGCAGGTAAARCAATAAAAAATATATTTTTTWAAAATAATGTTTTAAATKAAGCCGATTTTCTTGAATAAGTTGAATAAAACAGATCCAAACGGAAACTGCTTTTGTTTTTACCTGGTCAGAAATTCTCTATGATGTGTGATTTTAAAATTATTCTTATTCTTATTCTTATTCTTATTATTATATCTGCTGTTTTTGTGTCTAATAAGAACAATTATCATTTTAATTTTGTATTGGAGTACAATAATGGTAATTGGAGGTCGATGATTGCTCATAATGAATGACTCACAAAATCTAGGTAATTCTAACTCAGGGTTGCTCTCTAATCTTCATTCTCTCCATCTCAGTTTATTTATTCTCAGGAATAATCTGAAGGATGGCAGCTCTTCGTTCTTTAACCTGGCTGTGCACTGTGATCATCTGCATATCACATGTCTGCTCGATGCCTACAAACTGCAGGCTTCAGAAGAGACTGGTGGAGAAATGCCACAGTGATCTGGAGAAGATGGTGAGCAACACATTCATTCTGCTGCACATCCTGTATACAGACATGCAAGAAGTAAATAGACACTCAGGCAGGTTGTTTTAATGTTATATTGTTATAACTAAAACATAAATTTATACAATGTTAAATTATGTAGCCTGTAGGTGTTTCTTAGGCTTCTTCTTGCACAAGATGAAAATAAGATTCCGTAGACATTTCAGCACATTTGTTTTTGTTTTGTACTAGGGAGGGAGATTTCCTTTGCACTGCCTAGAAAACAATGTTCTTGTCCCATTTCCCAAGACCGCATTTGAGTTCAGCACGTCCCAACAGGTAAAAATTTATTTCATTTTATTTATGTAATGCTTAAACAACAAATTTTTGTGTGAGCCTTTATTATGAGTGGAATATTCTCTTATTCATCTATCAATTTCTATGACTTTAGTTTGAGTTTTTTGTATCTACATGAGCTTTATAACTTGTTCTGCAGCAACCTGTAGGTCACAATTACTCAATAATCTGCGTGTTATAACATGTATTGTTACTTTTTTGTTCCCTCCCAAACAGGCCGTTGCTCTGGAAAAGACTATCTACTTAACATTGACCTACATCTCTTCTTTGTTTGATGAAGATGGTTTTCCTGATAACTGGAAAAATGTTGAGGACTTTCAGAACATTATTTACCGCCAGATTGAGGAGAATCAGTGTGTAAGTCAAAGAGCTATAAGAAGCAATAAATAGCACAGAAAAAAAATATATTTTTCAACTCAGTGTCACAACAACTAACCATTAATATCACATATTTTTATGACATTTACATGTTGCATTCATTTACATATCTATTTTAATGACATTAGTTTGTCTGTTTTTTGTTTTTTTTTAGATTATGAAAAAAACTCTAGACTCACAGGAGGACTTTCTCAAGCGTGAAAAGGCACTCAAGGAGTATTTTGACAAAATATCAGCAGTTTTGAAAGAAAAGGTAACAATTAACTTATAAACTGATAACATTCTGATTTAGATGCTGTCCCATAAAAATCATTCTTATTATAGTATACTATCTAATTTTTTTTTTTCCTCTGTTGGTTTTCTCCTCAGAATTTTCAGGGTTGTGGTTGGGAATTTGTCCGAAAAGAGATCCAAATAACTCTACAATTCATACTGAACAAAGATTTGAAGGAGGTTCTCTTTTCCAGCCGGGGCTGAGCATCTTCCAGAGTTTTGTTCTCTAATATTTAATATCTGCATATACAGTACGATTCTAGTATGGATCACAGCCTGTTTATTTATTTATTTATTTGTTTGTTTTTCCGGTTATATTTTTGTACCTGACTGTTGTTGAATAAATTTAAACCCATTCAAATGCAAAAAGAGCTTTTCTTGTCAATCCATCAATTATACTGTAGATTATAATATACATTATGTTAGGACATTTGTTGTGTGCTCTGAATAACCTTTCCAGTGGCACAAAAATAGAACCTTAAGTCAAGACACAACATGTGGATAGAGGTATTCTTTTCAAAACATTACATATTACAATCTATTTATCCCACTGGATTGCAGATATTCTTATCAAAATATATCAAAACATATATTTAGTTATACACTGAGGCGAATTGGAATTTCCAAATTGGCATTCTCAAATATGTGTGTGTGCCCTGCAATAGATTGGCACCCTGTCCATTGTACTCTGCCTTGTGCCCCAAGTAAGTAGGAAGTAACTGGCATAGGCTACAGCTCCCTGCGACCCTGTATACAAGTTAAAGTGGTATTGACAATGAGTGAGTGAGTAAGTAAATGAGTGAATGAGTTAAAGTTCACAATTTAATTTAAGTTAGACTTCATACCAAAATGGCATTAAATCCTACTTTTATAGCACTGTATCATATATATAAAATATATTGTATCATTTTTTTTAATTATACAGTGCTATAAAAGTAGAATTTCTGTATGAAATCTAACCTAAATGATGGCTTTGGAACAACACTTATTTATTTATTTATTTATTTATTTAWTTAATTATTTATTTTCTACATTGGATTTGTTTTGTTGTTAGCAATGTCACCTTTCGCCTCTAAGGTGATATGTGATATAGTTAAATATACAATATGTATACCTCTGATTGTTGCACCCTTTTATGTTGTGCAACTGTTGTGCACACATATAATGTATATTATTATTACATAATACATGTTCCTGAATATTATAGATGCAATTTACTTAAGAATATAGAAATTGGCTAAAAATAAGTATATAATAAATAATATATTGTACTTTGTTGAATTCAAATGTATCATATTATTTAAAAAATGTCATACACAGTCTTTGCTCTAAATAAAAAAACAAATAAGTTAAACACACAAACAAATAAGTAGAACATAACATCTACAAAATTGCATCAGTTTGCATCAGGACACTGTGGCTTCTTGCTTTTAAATTCCCTGCTCTCCTCAGGGCTATTCTGAAGCATTGTTCTGAACATCTACAGTACCTGCTCTATAATCTAAACACCATATCTTTTCCACATGCACTCTGAGTGTGAGATTGTGGTTTCTTCTCTGTTGTGTGCAGGCCTTCGCTTTCAGTCACTCTCCCTTAAAAAATAAAAATAAAAAACTACTTCAGTGTAGAAGTGCTGAAGTCTTTTTTTTTCCATCGCTGGTTCCATACCTCTTTGTTTACCAGAAAATGATTATCAGAGATAATGATGTAAACTTTGTAAGATCATTCTCACGAATGGCACCATAGACAGATAGACATGAGGTCATACAGCAAAAGGGTCATTTTATTTGGAAAAATGGGAAAAGGAAAGGGTTTAAGAAGTGAGGAAGGAAAAAAGGGAAGATAGTTGATCATGTTTTCGGAGGCAGTGCCTAGCTGGTGGAGGAGGCCCGTGTGGGCAGTGGCTAGAGCGGCTCCTCATCTTGTCGTGGTCTACCGGCCCCTCCTAGCTCTACTTGGTTGCAGACACAGATGGGATTCTGACCACTGGCGGCTGTGAGTACTCCGATATCGCCTGATTTTTCCTCTTCAGCAGCAGGACACCAAGGGCTGTATCTAAGCGGAAGTGAAAGCACCATGGGAGCTTGTGTAGGCTGTCAAATGCAGAAAGTAAAAAAACAACAACAACAACAAAACCAGATACTTTTTCTGCAGACACAAGATTTTACTGTCAGTTTTTAAATTCCTGATTGATTTTTCTTACTTTTAATTTAATTTAATTTAATTTATTATTAATTGATTGCTGTCAATTGTCTACTTTTCCAGATGGCATGATGCTTATTCGTGTCCATCATCTGTTATTCATTTTTAAATAGCTTATATTATTATTATTATTATTATATTATTATTACATTATTATATTATATTATTATTCTTTAGCTGTATCAAAGAGGGGGACCATGAACCAGTCAGGGGGGGGGGGCCGCGGGAAATCAGATTAAATTATAAATACATGGCTTAGAAAACATTGAGCATGAGTTACAAAATCTTGAGCAATGCCCAGTGCGCTAATATGCGTAGTATTAAGTTAAATGGAGAACTGCCACAAGAGCCTGAAAAGCATTTAGTATTTTTGTGAAAATCTTTTCGCACATTTATTCATAAAAACAACTGATAAAGTAACATTTATCTGTTCACTATGTATGTGGTGGTGAGCGCTGATGCTAAATCATCTCTCTTCAGAAGTCTGCCAGTCAGATTTGATCAGTCACTTGATCATATCACATGTTTTAAAAAAAAAAAAAACACGATTTAAAAAAAAAAAATACAAGTGACTGTATACACACCATAAACAGTGAACAGAGTCGTGGTGCGCGTTTTGAAAATCGCGGAACTGTGCTTCCCCTTCGCAAATCAAGCAGTGAGTGACGGCGYTCTAAGCCAATGAGAGAGTGACGGCGCTCTAAGCCAATGAGTTGTTAACGGCTCTCTAAGGAAATGGGTGAGTGACCTCGCTCTGAGCGTACAAGGCATTGGCGCCACTCTGATTCAATGACGTTCGGCATTGGCAGGCTGACAGTACATTTTCCAAATGATATTGGGGGGCACAAGGTGGCCCAATCATATTGGGGGGGGGGGGGAGGACACCCCATGCCCCCCTCTAGAACCGCCCCTGCTTGGTTGGTAACCAATTTTAGTATTTGCATTGTCATCTCTTGTTTAAGAGGTAATGTAAGAACCAATGGACTAGAATTAATGTAATTAAAAAATATGTGTGTGCTCTCTTTCTCCAAATATTTCAAAGGTATCTGATTGCCGTTGAGAATGATATATGATCGATATGTCAGCTTGAGATGGCATCTTCATCAATAGGCCACTTAATTAGTAGAACATAATATATCGCTGTATTATATTAGAAATATTATTTTATTTTTCTATCATAAATGGAACTTTTGATGGACAGATCATGGACATGAATAATCATCATGCAAACTTTTCCCTTCACTCCAGTTTAGTGCTCTCATTCAATGCTTTCACATGTGTTCAGCTGCAGTGAGGTAGAGCCACAGCTTCACACACACACACCACCAACACGGGAAGCAGCCCGAACCCCAAAAGCTCTAACAACGTTGTAAAAGTTTAATGACGTTAACCACTTAATTTGAGTGAGGTATGATTTAGTTAGTGTACATTCAATTTGGCACCACCTGGTTTTGTTCATCAGCTTGCTATTGAATGTCAAAAATGTACACAAGAAGAAATTATTTCTTACTTTATTGCATTTTTAATTTGGACCAGATGCATTTTAACATCAAACATTGTGTGAAACATCACTCAATTAATTTACTAAGCTGATGTTTTAAATGAATTTTACTCAGTTTCTGTCATTATAAAGCTCATGTGTGTACACATAAGTGTAAAGCTGTTTAAACTGCTATTGTCTGAGGAAGAGATATCTATTTGAGTTTTTAATTACAACAGGAAAAAAATAGATGCATAATTGATGTAAATGATACAGTGAGGATCCCCTCAGTTGTATTTTAGCTGGCAAGTCCCTGGAACTCTTATGAATGGTGGGATATTTATATAAACAGTGTTAATATAACTTAAGTGAAACCAAAACACTCATTGATGCCTTTCAATGAAACCACTGACCACAACCTTTGTCAAAACCCTGCAGCTGCACCTGCATCTGTAGCTCGTCATATTTACCAGGGAGAAGAGAAAGAAAACAAGAGAAAGGGAGAGAGATACATCAACTGCAAAGATAGTTTCTGTAGTAGGCTCTAGATAGAAACCTGTAATAATTGTTTAATTGAAATTTGCGCATTTTTTAAAATGACTGATCAAGAAATAAAAATTTTAACAAAAACACAACATGTGCCACTATTATTCACATCCCTACTATACTTAAATACTTTGTCCTAAAACATTTTATAAGGTTGGAGAATACTGAGTAGGGGATCTGATACGATTTCCACTTTTAGTGCTTACATTTGTAGGTAACTAGCAGAAAAAGATTTTTTGCCTCAATATCCTGTTGGCATGGACACATTGTTTGGTAGTGGTTTTGTTGACTTGGTCAATTCAAGATTTCACTTGTTTTTGTATTCCATCAACAGTGATATTTTTCGATTTCTTGGCTACGAGCTACCAACTGTACTGTACATGGGGCAATTGGTAATTTCGGGAGAGTAACTATTATGTAATAGTCCTTCCATGACTTTTATATTCAACACAACTCTKTCTTATTTGGTTTGTGTCTTGTCTTCTCTTTTCCATGTTGATGGATGACTAAGGGAAACTGACAACTGTGTAATCACATACAAGGGGCATTCAAGTCAAACTGGGACTTTTCATTTTGTAGAATAACAGAACACAGTTCTGAAAGAAAAACTCCCTTTATTTCTCTTTACAATCCCCTGCTACACTAGTCCACTTATCTCAACATTTCCCTGGTGCTTGGATACTACCAAGATAGAATTTGTTTTTCAGTTTGATGGAGCCATGGTCAGACTGCCAGCTTCATGCCTGAAATGCTGGCCTTCCAGAAAATCATTTAATGACCCAAGCATATAAAAATAGTGTGACGCGAGGTAATGCTGTATTAGGTTATAGCAATAACTCCCAGGCACGTTCAATTTGTAATTGGTCTTTGCAAATTATTGTGTATACAATTTTACACAGACAGGTACAAAGTTAATAGAAAGTTGCCATAGTTTTTTGTTTAAGAATCTGCGCCACCTGAGTTGGAGTTGCGGACATACTGTATAGCCTTCCATTTTACTGTGGATAAGAGTCTCATCACTATATTGTGCTTGAAGACTTTTGTAAATATCAATTGGTCTTTAGCCTTTGTTCACCAGAAATTTCATCATGAGTCCCGGTTTGCCTTGAATCCCGCTCATAGTTGTATCTCAGTTACTCAAGAAGTCATTGATAGCAGGTTAAAGATTTCTACTCAAATCAACTAAAAAATGCACAGTTAAAATGGAAACATCTTCAGTTACATTGTGTTACAAATTTTTACATCAAAAACAAAATCTTGCAACTGACAAAACAAACTGTTAAGTGACAAGCTACAGTAGCTGGTTACAGACATCTTCTCACAGCCAGATTTGTTATTTTCTGATTGTAATTTAAAGACTATATGTGTTTGGACTTTATAGGATAGATATTAAAAGCTTTCAATAAAAAGGCCATACATTTTCCCCAGAGTTTTTAGTTTAAATGCACAGGAAAACTGAGTACATCATAAACTCTGAGTTTTTCTGTGAAATATAAAAGAAGTTCATATTTGACAATTCTTTAAAAAAAATTAACTTCCTTGTGCTTATTTCTTTGAGGAATTCATGCTCCTAACAGGCTCACTGGAAATCTATATTTGTGGCAACATATGGTATTTATTGTTATTTATTTAATGTATGAATTGATATTTAGTTGGGCTTCCAATAAAATTCTCATCAATCATGTTATAAATGTTGTTGTGATTGTATCAAAATTTTGTGTGTACTTGCTTTATTGAAGTTGTTCTTTTGAATGGAACTTTCACAATGATAATTCACAAAACTTTAGACAATTCTGATTTTATTATGTAAAAAACCATATTTGAAGAGATGTACAGTACATGTGCTCTTTCAAAAAATGAATTAGTAAATAAATACATCAATAAAAATAAGACAAAGTAATAAAGAAAGATTTACAATGATTGAAAACATGCACCAAATGGAACACTGTGGTTTCTTATTCTTTATTTTGTGCTTTATAGATAAGTCTGAAATTTCCCAAGGCCATCCAGAAGTTCAGATCTCACCACCTCCCAACTGCATGAGCTCAACTCCTGTACAGCAGAACACATTGTAAACAACAGGTTTACAGCATATCATTTCTATAAGCACTTTAAGAATGATTGTGTTTCTTCTTCGTGTACTGACGTTCTCTTGCAGTCACGCCTTAAGTTTCTCCAAATAGAACCTCAGTGTAGCAGTTCTGCTGTCTTCAGATTTGTCCATCACTGCCTCAACCTCTTTGCCTACCTAAAAATAATTAACAGTAATAATAATAATAATAATAATAATAATAATAATAATAATAATAATAAACAGAGCATAAAACTTCTGACTCACACATTTCTGTAGGTTTTTCACTTTGTCAGGTTTTTTGTCACATGTCCTTGAAAAGTTGCAGTTTTTCTCTGTTCCATGTGCCTGATGTTTGCCTGTTTTTTTTTTTAAGTTGTGGAAACTCCTTTCAGAGTTTTATGGGCCAAAAAGACCAGGTCTTCATTCTGCACAAAGTAAGCAATTTAACACATTTAGGTTGATTTAGCTCATTTCCGCTGTATTTGGAAATACTCTCATTTGCATCTTAACTTAATCTAAAATTTTATAAAGTGACAGCCTACTCTTTACAAGCAAGCACAACATACTGTAAAAATTAAACGTAGTTGTATATTTAAAATAATAAACTAACTATGTAGTATGTTTTAAGTAGATTGCATTAAGCCATTTGACATGACATCTGCATGATGATAATTGATGACCATATCCTTCAGGGCATCAAATCACCCTGCAGAACATCCTGTCTTTATTCCTCCTTCTCCTTCTCCTTCTCCTTCTTTTCCTACTACTACTACTACTACTACTACTACTACTACTACTACTAATAATAATAATACATTTAGGCATTTGGCAAACGCTCTTATCCAGAGCAGCTTACAGCTTAAGTTTCCCATCATTAGATAGATCCTCACACTGGGTTACTAGGTTGCTAAATAAGTACTGTAAAACACTGTTGGGAAGGTTTTTTTTGTGAGGGAAGGGAAGGCAGATATTAATCCATAATAATAATAACCTCATCATGATGATCATTAATAGACCACATAATTAGTATAACACTGTAAATTGGAAGTAATATATGAATGAAGGGTGTTTCTCACCATCATCTCCAGCAGTTTAGGGCTTTCCTTGTTTAGTGCTTTTAGTCTGATGTGTACCCAGGTGCAGGACGGCAGAGCTGCAGCTTCATATACACTCACCACCAACATGAGCCGCAGCAGCACAATCCTCAACAACTTCATGTTAAACAAAGATTTAGTAATTGCTGTTTCAGTAGTTTGTACCTGTACGCTCCTCTGTTCATTCAGACTGGCACAAACTCCGCCTCTATTCATTATGCCTTATAGGCAGCAGAGTTGCATAGACATATTATATTTGTGTGCTTTCATTAAAAAGTATTAGGCCTACTGTCAATATGCTCAATGAAGAGTTTAATGTCATTACTTTAATGCATTTTATTATGTATTACTTAAGTAGTTTCCAGTATCTAGTTTTGCATACACAATTTGCATAATATCTGATATCAAATAATCTACATCTTTACGTTTATTAATTTTTCTTCATTCATTTTGGCTGGTTCATGCTCAGCACAAATAAAACAATAAGTCGGCTAGTGTATATATATTTTATTTTATGTTACTTGTGTATTTCATAATAACGCATGGTTATGTGTCTATTCTCAGCTGTGAAATAGACATAATAAAAGGAACATAGTATGCATGTATACAACAACATTCAATGAAACTTGAAACTGCTTAAACTAATGGTTTAAGATGCTTAGTCCATGGGCATTTGTTCCATGTTCCATATGCAATGTGTCCAAGTAGAACAACTAGAAATTTTCACATTTGATAATTCTTAGTTATGCTGTTATGCAAATAATATTACATTAGAAGTTGTAGAAGGAGAATCAAGGAGCTTACTGTACAATAAATAATTCATAGAATGGGTGTCTTGCTCCGTCTTTATTTTTCATGAGTTTTACAGTCATTTTATGATGAAAATTACTCAGTTAATTTAATATATGAGTTAATTAAATAAACTCTGGATTAAATAGAATCTGTGTTCGTTAAAGCAACAAATAATTTATTTGTAAAACAGTTTTAAGAAACAACCATGATTTGATAAATGTAATTGCTCTTTGCTGGCATATGGATAAAGAATGAAGATGAAGGCTTCTAGTTGAAGCAAGAGTATATTTTGTTAAACTGTTAATTATTTTTTAAATAATTGTCGCTGTTGCTGTTAGTCTTTCGGGTGTTCCCACCGAGGCATCGCTACAGTGGACCATCAATCCGCTTGGCACTGGTTTTTATCCCTCTCATTTTATCCRGGCTTGGGATGGGCACTGCATGCAGTGGCTGGGTGTGGGGTGTGGCATGGCTCGAACCCGGACTCACATACTTCCATTGAAGTCTGTACGTGTGTAACATTATGATTGCGCGCAGAGTTTGCTTATAGTATATATATATATCATATAAAATCATATCTTATTATTTAGCTGATTTTGTTACATTGGTTCTCTGTTGCTTGAGGAGTTCGAGTTAATGTTACTTCAGCTTCCATTGATGAAAAACCTTACTTGGAATTGCCAACTAAACGTAGCCTTGAAACGGAAAGTAATTACGTCATCTGAATGCGTATTACAGATGTAAAACAAAATGTTGTCGTAGGAGAATTCACTTTCACCTTCATCAAAAATTAAAAATATAAAAAAGGAATATGCTTTTTTTCGGAGACCATTAATTATAGAAACATTTTCAACACGCCTACAAAAATTCCATAAACTGAATTAAATAAAAAGACAAAGCACCGCAGCTGTTGTTTATTCGCACTGGCTTAACACATCAGAGAAACACTGTGATTTTACCCTAGACCGAATGTTCATCATGGATCTGTTGAAGTTTGCGTTGCTGTTCTTGTCCGTGGTGAGTGTGTGTGAAGGTGCAGCTCTGCCAGGCTGCAGTTCGATATCCTTCATAATCAAAGCGAAAAACGAGAAGTGCAATGCACTGCTTAAGAACATGGTAAGATGATCTGTCTTATTAAAGTCATAAAACGAATAATAAGGATAAGAATAAATATAACGGTTGTGTATATGTGTGTGTGTGTATATCTACAGGGTGGTCGGATGCAACAGGAGTGTTTAAAGGAGAAAAACATCTCTTTTCCAAAGGACGTGTTCATTAAAGCTCAGGTATGTGTTAAATTTGTAATTGTAAAAGATCCATGTTAACCTACAGACCCAAAAACAAATAAAAACTGTGTGTGAACATCTTGACAGTAACATTGTCCAAATGTATTTAAAATGTTGAGTTAATTAAATATGCTGAGGCCAGAAGTTGTTTTCAAAAAATGCTTTGCTTACAGGTCTGCTTGAAGTTGCTTTGAGTAACTAATTTGAAAAGGACGTGGCATGATCGCAACATTTGACATGTGATGATTTTTAGTCATTATTTTTAATTAGCTCTAGTACACGTTATTATTTGTGCACCACTGCTTTCAAGTGCTTTGGGGAGAAACAAAAACAAATAGCAACAGTATCTTATCAGTAACATTAAAACAATCCCTGTTTTCTTTGTGTAGAATGAAGACATGTACTTGGTGGCTCTAGAAACTCTGAAAGGGGTTAACAAAATCTTCAAGAACAACCAAACACCCGTAACGTGGGACGAACATAAACTTGACCTTTTCAGAAATATCCAACACACACAATTGGAAAAGCTGCAGCATTGCGTGAGTCGTATATTTCATGTTTTACTGTAAAAGTGCATAAGAATGTGCATATACYGTACGTTAAAATGAGTGAATACACTTTAAAATCCTAATCTCTGTTAATGGTTTTCAGGTAGGGAAAGGGGTCCAGACAGTGATGGAGAAACCTGCGGACAGCAGCACTTCTACATTGAGGTCCTATTTTGAAAAACTGGATAAGCGACTGAAAGAGAAGGTCAGTACACAGAGAAGAAAGCACTGTCTCACTCATACACTCAGACCTTTGCATAGAGGTGCATGTGGATATTATTTGGTGCAATTCTGCTGTTTAACATGTGAACCCGTTTTCGCTCTACAGGAGTTCAGCTCGTGCAGCTGGGAGATGGTCAGAATTGAACTTCAGGATGGTCTCGAAAAGTTTCAGACTTTTCTAGAGGGCAAGAAATAAAGATCAAGAAGCAACGCTGTTCTTCAGAACATCCGAAACGCGTCTTCAGAGCTTGCTTTTAAAGACTGAAGAGATTGTTTGCATATTTCTTGACTTTTTATTACGTAAGAAGACAAGTCATATGCAGTGCATATGTTTTTGCTTTTAATTTACTATAACAGTAAACATTATTTATTTATTTATTTATTTATTGTTTCTTGATATGTTTATATATTTATTTCGTTATGTATTTGCCGTTCTGGACCTTATGCTCTTATATATTTGCAAAGTTTCATGTCAAATATTAAATCAATAATTACCTAATGAAAAAATATTGTTTAACTTGCACTTTCTTCTTTTGGAGATGCTCATAAAAAGGGATTTGGATGTGCTCATAGATTAAAGAAAGGTTGTTAAACAATATCCGCTGATAAAAGACAGTTAACATATCATTTCGTCATCTGTGTAACCTAGTCGAAAGGTTCTTGGTGAATTCGTTTTGCTTCACGTCACCTCGGGGAAGTACTTTCACTTTAACGCTGAAACTCGAAAGTAGAGGGGCGTGTCTAAAACGAACTGTTTCCCGTTTGCTTTCTCGCTCTCTCACTCTCTCTCTCTCTCTCTCTCTCTCTCTCTCTCTCTCTCTCACACACACACACACACGCACACACACACACACACACGCACACACACACACACAAATATAATCCCAAAAAATTTATTATTATTATTATTATTATTATTATTATTATTATTATTATTATATCTGGGTGGGAGTTTGGAGAGTACAAGATCAATGCTGGGACCTTACTAAAATGCAAAAAAAAAAAAAAATAAATTAGCACAGCAGCAATGTTCATATCTACATTGGAATAACATTTTATAAATTGTATCAGTCAAAATTTAGGGTTGATCATTGTACAAACACAGCACTGGTTAAAGTGTTAAAGAACCTGCTACTGGCCTCTGATCAGGGTTGTATCTCCTTGCTTGTGTTACTTGAGCTCAGTGCAGCTTTTGACTCCATTGATCCAGCTTTTGACTCCATTGACTATTTTCTTATTTGTCTGATCATTATCAGTTTATATATGTAAATGTGGGCTATTTTACTTGTACAAAAGTTATGTTTGGTGTTCCACAGGGTTCAGTTTTATGCCCATTGTTATTTTCTCTCTATGTGATTCCTGTGAGTAGCATAATTTATAAGCATGGTATTAGTTTCCATTGTTATGCTGATGAAAAACAGTTATATTCCTCACAAAGCCAGATGAGACACCAGCTTAATAAGGTTAAGGAATTTGTGAAGAACATAAGACACTGAATGCTTATTCATTTCCTGCTGCTTAATTCTGAAGTCAGAAGTACTTTTACTAGGACCACATGCATCTAAAAGTAAACTTTCTGATCACACAGTAACTCTGTAACCTTTTTTTGTTTCATTATCTGCAGCAGTAAAAGTCCTTGGTGTGATTATTGATTCCAGTCTTTTATTTGATGCTCATGTAGGTAATATTATAGTATACTTTCATCTCAGAAATATTGCCAAGACAAGAACATAACATCACTTCATGATAAAAAAAAAATGTACGCCTTTAGCACTATTCGGACGGGACTAGTTTTACTGAAAGACGTTAGAGAGATTTCTGTTTCACAGAGGTCCTTTGTGATTTTAATCCCGCTCGAATCTGCCATGTCTGTCTTTTTCTCATACGACCTCTGTAAAAATTCCAAACTCAGTGATCCTTTGAGAAATCTAATCCCGTCCGAATGCGAATGTCTGTGTTTGCCGAAAAATGTTTTTTTCTGAAACGCGCTTTCTTGTGTATTTTGGTCAACGTGAACTACCTTACAATCTCTAGCGCGGCGGTATTCGAGTTTCTGCTTTCTACACTCCAGTAGAAATCCTCATCCTCAACACATGGTCTTGTGCAACGCCCACATTTAAAACACAGACACGCCTACCTCYGTAATAAACAGAGATAAATAAACATCCGAATCCATACATGAAATGACAGATGTCGGCTGAAAAAAAATTCAAACTCAAACGTCCCCCAGTAAAACTAGTCCCGTCCGAATAGTGCTATAGATAGTATCCTGATGGAAAACATTATAACCTGTTTGGGAACAGCACCATACAGGACAGACAAGCTCTTCATCCACACTGAGATCTCTGACCTGCACTCAATCAACAGCAAGCTGTGCTGGACCAAAGCACAAAGATTGTGAAGGACCTCAGTCACCCAATAATGGACTGTTTTCTCTGTTGTGGTCAGGCAAGTGCTTTCACTTCCTAAAGGCTAACAAAGAGAGTCTGAGGTGGAATTTTTTCCCGCAGGCGATACGGTCTCTCAATCAGAACACCGCACAGGACTAAACCATTTTTGCACATTGCACATTTATGGATATTTGCACACACCCTGGACATTTCTATTTAATTTTTGCACATTGTAGAATTATGGACATTGCATATTTGCACACTTCCTGGGCATTTTATACTTAAATTCTATTTCAATTCAGATCTCTTTTTCACTGTACATTATGTAAATCTACAACATCTACAACTAAAGTGTTCTATATTTGTATATCTAAGTTTATATACAGTATATATTATATATTCATTAGCACTGTCGCCTTGCACCTCCAGCATCCGGGTTCGATTCTTGGCCTGGTTCGATTCCCATCTCTGTGATCCTTGGTGGGTTTCCTCCAGGTACTTCGGTTTCCTCTCACAGTCCAAAGACATGTACAGTAGGTTAGGTTAATTGGCATTCCCAAATTGGCCATAGTGTGTGAGTGAGTGAGTGAGTTTATGTTTGCCTTTACTATTTAGATGCCTAAGCATTCACTGAGCTGTGAGCACCATTAGTGGGAAACATTACTATATGTATATATTAGTATATTTTTTTCTATATCATTGTCTTGAGTGTAGGTGAGTTTTAGAGCAATTGGAGCAGGTTAATATACTTTTGCATATCTATCTAGTGTGGTGGTAAGCCAATGTGAGAAATATATAATAAAATTTCACTTGCCTTTGTGTGTTTTTCTAATGTGATTTTTACATAATCAATTTCTACTGCATTTAAAAAAGGTTTGTTCAAACATTTTCAAAATGTTCATTTTCTTTACCCTGTTATTTATTATTGTAGTCCATGTTTCTTAAGAATATTTTATAATTTTCCTCAACGTGTATCATATGTTGGGGAATTTGTTTTACTAATTGCAAGTTGTAAACAATGTGGAACTTCAAAAGCTGTCCTGAATTTGCCCCATTATATTCATAACCTATGATATATTGTGTACTACTACCCACAACATCAGAAACAAAAACATGCATCATCAGAGGTTTCTCGTTTAAGTGTTTTTTTTTTATTAATTTATCAATATGATATATTTTTTGTTTGTTTTCAGTATCAGTGAAATTGAACATCAAAACAAACCCAAATAAAATAACATTATGGAATGTAACAATGTTTCATTATTAGATTTAACTTATTAACAAATAAATATGCACATACAAAATACTATAATTGTCTTCAATAAATAAACAAATAAATAAATAATACTTAAATAACAATTTTAAGTAGTAAACAAACGATCATAAACACAGAAAAACCCATTGTCATATATTTTGTCCAATTACTGGACAGTAATTATACATATGGTTAAAAGCTGTGTTTTTTTTTCTTTTATAAACCAGCCATCCTTTGTTCAGTTGGTCTTTTTTGTCAGTTTCTGGCTCACATTGGCAGCAATGATATCCATCCTGCGAAGGTGCTGCTGCACCACATTCCTGATTTGCTCCAAAGAGTCTGCACTGTAGTTCTGAAGCAAAAACAAAACATATATAAAAACAATTAAATAAATAAATCTGCATAACTACTACTATTACTTTATTCCAGTGTATTCACATTTTCTGTATAAGGGATTTTTTTGTTTTAGTTATTTTTTCACAAAAGACGCCTTTAAAAAACTCACACCGAAAACTCAAACCAAATCACATCAAATGTAATTCCTTAAGCAAGCCCTTTTTCCCCCATAACCCTTATGACCCATATGACATACTAAATAACATATCTGGAGGCAAGCATCTTGAGTGGCATAAACGAATGTATATATGACATATATATATATATATATATATAGTCTGATAAAGCTGAAGACAATTCCATATACAATTTATCATAGTGCATATGCTAGTTATTATAGCAGGAGCATTACTGACTTTTAAGCTTTTCTTGCACACAGTCAACTAACATGTAAAATATAAAGACAACTTACAAACTTTTTCAGCATTTTCTTTAAGTTCTTGAAGTGTCTTCTCAGTTTTTTCTCACTGGATGATTGTCCTGCTCTTTTAGCATATGTCGTAGTCTGTTTGAGAAAAAAGGCAGCAAAGTTAACTTAATGATCATTACCAAGTCATTACTTCAGACTTATCAGGGCTCTTTTAAAAATAGTTTTAGTGTCCCTAAACAAAATTTTAAAAATCTAAATGGGTACATCTTGTTTACCCTACTATGTCAGTATGAAACATTAATCCTACACTTACACATATTTTAAGCTCTTTTAACTGCCGGGTATTGAGGATGTTCAGGAAATCATCCAGGGCCCTTCTGTCCCAGGCTATTTCATCCACTAGAGACACGGCATTAAAGAGATCGATGATATGCTCCGTGGCCTCAGTCAGAAACTTGACCTGATCTTCAACCTGTACAAATAAGACTTTTGTGAATGTCAGGAACTAAATTAAGTTCCTACTAAAGAAGGACATAAAGTAAATCCTTGACAAAATTTAACATTTTGCAAATTACCTTGGCCTTTTCAATGTCATAATATGCCGGGTGTGGAAATTGTACATGCTTTGAAGTAATCTCTCCACCCTAAAAATGATATTGGAATCAAATTTTAACAGAGGAATGATAATAATGCATGCAAAATCTCACATGATCAAGATCTCAGTCAACGCAGTTATAAATTTACCATCAATTTAAATAAAAATCTATACAAATAATAAATGTCCTCATAGATCCAGTCAGACGAAATGCAACACCAGAGTGAATTATTAGTGGTGCACAAAGCAACAATGATTAGACAGTCCTATGGTCTACTGCTACTGGATTTTTACAAATAGCTTTGCCTTTTATCTATGGGTGTAATTGAAGGAACATATACAAGGAAAAGACACAGAGCACCAAGCTCATTTTAGCGGATGCAATTAAGTGTAATTACATGCATAACACCAGATGTGTCATGACGGATTAATCTATGTTTGTTTTCAAAGACACTGCAACCATGTACAGGCAGTTTTGTAAGTAAAGTTACATTTTGCTGAAAAATAAAAAGTGTTACCCATTGTTGCACTGTGTTAAGGTTAACAAAAATATGAAGTAAGGGGCTATGCAACAAATAGTTAATTTCTCTTGTGTACAGAGCATGTTTGACACCCCGTAGTATAATATCTATTGGCTTTATATTTGCCGGATCTTTAGTACTATGAATTATTTCATTAAGTTAAGCATATTCTGTATTATTATTGGTGATGGTGTTAATAAATAGACCTAAACTAATTACTAATAATAATGTACTGACATATTATGAATAATATATATGAGGAGAAGCAGAAGAGAAATAAGTAAATAAAAAAAAGAACTAGCTCAGCTGAGTGCCATGCATACAATCACAACTTTAGAGAAGTAAAGCTTCCTCCATTAACTTACCATATCCTCCAGCAGTGAGATACAGAAGCTGTTCTTCATTCGGAACTGGCTGATCATCCAGTCGCAGGCGTCGCATCGCTCCTGCACGATTAAAAACAGCAGGAAATAAAGATAATTCCAAGAGTGTTTGCCGTCCATTGTGGCACTTTGGTTTGCTCAGTGAGTTTTTCGGCGACATGGTGCAGCTCGCTTGATTTATATATGTGTTTGGAAAGGGAAAACGAAGTGAGGCCGGAAATCGAAATTCGGTAACCCGGGACACTATGAGAAATTCCCAGACAGCACCTATAAGCACCGCCGCCAAAGCCCGCGTCTTTCGCTTTCACTTTCCCCCTTAGCCGACAACTAGGGATACGTCTAAAAGTACGAACAACCATTTTAACCAAGGTTTAGCAACAATAGCACAGTGTTTTGAACATATATTTATGACAGGTTTAATCACAGACAAGTTTTCATGCATTTTAGATCGCATCCTGTTGTGGTCAGCAGAGTTACACCTTTACACAGAACTAAACGATCAACAGATTTGCTTAACCTAAATGTAAATATTTTAAACTTACCTTCTGGACAAACGACACCGAGTCGCTGCGAACTTTCCGTCGTCTTTCGGTTTAGCGAGTGCTGATGCAACATGATGACGAAACCCGGAATTCCTCCTACTACGTTGCAAAAGCGCACACCCATGAAGGCTGAAGGAAGAAGGAATGAGCGAAGAAAAGTGACATCACCAGAGACTCTCTTACACCACCAATTCAACAACATAAATAAAAATAATAATGAAAATGGAATGACGTAATACTACTACTACTACTACTAATAATAATAATAATAATATTATTATTATTATTATTATTAATAATGCAAGAAAGGATGTTAGAAATACGAGTAGTATACAAATATTAATATACACACAAAAAAAATAAGTCGTACACTCAAAGATTTCAGTGGTGTGATGTGAAAATGATCACAGTCGATCCTGTTTTTTGTTTTGTTTTTTCCTGATGAGTCTCACTACTGGTTTTCTTAAGGCCACATAGCTGTTTACACCTGTGTGGCCTTACAACTGTTCCCAGTCCTGTAAGTTCTCGTCACATTGTGTGCGTATGGAAATGTTCTTACATTCACTATTTAATATTTCACTGTTTAATATTTGATTTAATACTTTTCGGACTCTTTTCACTTCTGAAAGCTTCACTGCAAAATTCCCAGTGTTGATTTAACACCCCAAGTGTTTATATTTGACCTAATGGTCACGAATGTACTCTGAAAGTGTTAAATCAACACTCTGGGTGTTAATTCAAGACTAAGGATTTTGCTGTGTTTTAATAATGTTTTAGACAGTTCTTAACCCAATCCGTGTAATTTCTAATCTCCTTAATTGTTTTCATTGCTTAATGCCGGCCAATAATTTGACCCTTCTGAAGTGGTGACCTTATTTAGCCCATGAAGTCTATTTGCTAATATACACTATAACCACCTGCTTGGTGTGTAGCTCAAACCATGTACCCATAGGCGAAATTTGCGGGAAGGCAGTAGCTTGAATGAGGCACTACACTATGTCTGAAATACCAATTAACATTTCATCGTACATATAATGGGACTTGGGAGAGTAAGTTAATTAACCATCACTGCAACTAGTTCTTTTGTGCAATAGTATCACCGCTAGGGGCGCTCTCCGTACTGATTTTTAATTCAGCACATTGACCGATTCATCAGCCTTTTTAGGGCATGGTAATTACTTCGGACTTCCTTAAGTGTTAGTCTTGAAGAAATTAATAATTATATGCCACATCTTATAGCTTAGGTTTTTTTGTTTGTTTTTTAAAATACTTAATGCAATAACAATTTCAAGAAATACATTTAATTTGTATTTAATTATATTTTGTTTATTAATAAATTAATTTTAAGTCCTAAGTGTTGATATATTAAATTGATATATTACAAAGCCCACATGCCACCCACTTGTATATGCTGATATTGCATGCGAATGGAGTGTTTTAACTTGCTGCCTAGCTGCAGTTACATTTGGTAAGGAACACCTGTGGAACGCTCACATAAAATTCTTTGATAACACTGCCTACTTTTATAAGCAGGGTCATCATTGATTGATTGTAATTCCTTTGACACACCTGTGGCATGCTCACAGTACATTAAATGATGATGACACTACCTACTGTTACAGTCGGTGAGAAACGGTTGTGACACATCTGTGACATGCTCACAGTATGTTGTAAAAGTTGATAATGACGTTGATAAATGCCTATTATCATATTTAGTATGGAAAGCCTTTGTAGTTACAGTGAAAAGGTAACCTGATACATCATAACGAGGCTGCTGCTTCCCACTGCAACCACAGGACGGCGCTAGAGTCGCACGAGAGTTACAGGCTTCAGAGTTCAAGAGACCAAACCTAAACGTACGGCTCAAGGTCAGACTGTGCAACCATAAAGCGCCTCAGTTATTGAAGGATACGTGAAGCAGGACATCACAAAATGATTTCCCATGATAATTCTTTGTTACAAAACAAATGAGCTTCAAGAACAAGGTGAACTATGTATGGAAGCACTTGTAAGACCAAAAGAAAATGTAAAGTATTCTGGTTCTGATCATCCTAAAGAAATAAGAAATAAGAAAGTCCTCCCGTGAAAGGCATTTTACACCTAAGATGCAGGMGCTAAAAGAGCAAGAATCAGCCCAAAGGGAAACAAATTTCCAATCAGTCTATGATAAATGGAAAATTAAAGTAAGAGAAATTCGCGCAAGATTAAAGGCAGCATGTCCAGAAAAGGATTTATGTAGCATGATGGATGATGTTGAAATGCTTGATTCCGAACTAAAAGAACTATACAGTGGAACCTTGGATTACAAGCATAATTCGTTCCGGAAGTGGGCTCATATTCCAAAACACTCGTAAACCAAATCATCATTTCCCATAAGAAATAATGAAAACTCAAATTATTCGTTCCACAGCCCCCAAAAATAAATACATAGAAATTATTAATACAATCTATAAAATGAAAATAAAACAAATTAATCTGCACTTTTTCCTTTAAAAAAAAGTACAAATAAATCCTGACAGATAAGTGTTTCCATTGGTACGCACAGTGTGTGTGTATGTGTGCGTGTGTGTGTGTGTGTGGAATTAGCCCCTTCCCTCGCCTCGTTTTACTCCTCCTCCCTCTCCTCACCTCGCTTTTTAAGATTCACAACAAACACACACACACACAACAGAAACACCGTTTTAACAGGAAAATCTTTCTGAGACTGGCATGAGCGTATATTAACAGACTCACTTTTTAATTTCACAACAAGTGCATAAACACAGCGGAAACACCATTTTAACGGAAAAAAGCGAGACTGGCATGAGCGCATACTAAAGGAATCACTTAAGTTTCACAACAAACGGACACACACACAAACACGGAAACGTGAGAGAGTGATGCTCGGAACGTGAGAGAGTGATGCTCGGTGTCAAAATAAGAGTCGCATGTGTGAAGCATGATACAAGGAAACTTTGCTTGCATTGAGGTAATGCAAGCAAAGTTGAAGATCTACACCGAAGAGGAGATCAAAGAGAAAGGTGAGAGGTATRCAAGCAGCAAAGTAAGTCCTAGCCTATTCACCTCCTAAATTAAATGCGATGGCTATTCAGTCACAAAAAATGAATCGGCCATTGTGCAGGCAGTTCAAGAGTCAATAGCTCTCACTCGGTTACCTGCTCCAGAGCCTACTGTGTTTTATGGTGATCCCTTAAAGTTCACAGAGTGGAGCACAAGTTTTAAAGCTTTCATAGAGAGACAATGCGCAAATCCTGCTGACAAGTTATTTTATCTGCAAAAATACATAGCAGGAGAGGTAAAATCTGCTCTTGAAGGCAGCTTCTACCATAACGATGAAGAAGCTTATAAACAGGCATGGGAAATGCTCAATGCCATACCTTTGTAGTGCAACGCTATTTCAGGGAGAAACTTAACAGGTGGCCCAAAATTGGTGGAAAAGAATATGTCAGTGATTTCTGCAAACATGTACTGATGCAATGCCTCACATAAAAGGTCTACAAGTGCTAGTGCTATGATTGAGAGGAGAACCAAAAGCTGTTGACCAAACTCCCAGATTGGATAACGTCCAGGTGGAATCGTTACGTAACAGAACAGCTCGATGAAGGCAAGGACTACCCAAACTTCAAACAGTTTGCTTCCTTTATTTCCAAGGAGGCACATATAGCTTGTAACCCTGTGTCGTCCCTACTCGTCTTAAAGTCACCTGCGGAAGGTCCGGTAAGAGAAACAAAACGCACAAAAGCAAATGCCTTTGTTGTCAATGTAAAACCACCTCAAACAGACACTTCAACCACCACAACTACGCCTATAGGAAATTATGTAGAGGAAGTTGTTCTAAGAGACACTAATAAACAAAGGAAAACAGTCATACCACTACAAAACTCAAGCATGAGTAAATGTGCTTGCTGTGGAGGAACCCACACCATACATAAGTGTCCAAAGCTGTCAGAAATGTCTGCGGATGATAGGAGAACATACGTACGTGAAAACAATGTGTGTTTTGCATGGTCACAATTCTAAGGACTGTAAGAACAGAGCTATGTGCGGCATATGCAAGAAGAGCCATCCAACTCCGCTGCATGAAGATCGCTCTCCCGCAATCAAAACTACAAAAAGCGTTGCGGAAGAAAAATAAGTCCTCACTATCTTGCTCTATGGAAGGAAGTGAGAATGAGAGCATGTCAATGATTGTACCTGTGTGGATCTCAGCAGCTAATGTTCCTAATACTGAAATCTTGGTGTATGCTCTATTAGATACACAAAGCACCCACACATTTGTTGATCAGGAAGTGTGTGAAAATCTGCAGGCAGCAACAGAACCAGTAAGACTAAAGCTTGCAACTATGGTCAAAAGAGACACTATTGTGAAGAGTCAAAGAGTGCAAGGACTTAAAGTCAGGCGAATTTTCTCCAATACAGGTATTGACCTACCTCCAGCTTACACAAGAGACTTTATTCCTCTAGACCGCACACATACCTACATGTAAACAGCTAGCAAGTGGAAGCATATAGAAAATGTAGCTCAAGAGATTCCTCCTTTAATGGACTGTGCAATTGGATTGCTGATCGGCTATGACTGTTCCAGAGCTCTAGCTCCTAGAGAGGTCATCACTGGAGGTGATAACAAGCCTTATGCTGTTTGAACAGACCTAGGCTGGAGCATCGTAGGAGGGGCACCACAGTCTGTTAATGCAATGGATGTAAATACGGAGCTTATGTCACCGTATATCTGTGAAAGAGATACCCCCAGTAACTCCATCTACCATTATTAAGATGCTTGAGTCAGATTTCGCAGATACCAAGCCAAGTGACAAGGAAATATCACAAGATGACATCCAGTTCCTTCAAATACTAAAGGAAAGTATCCAAGAAAACGAACATGGTCATCTTGAAATGCCACTTCTCTTCAAACCACACCCACAGCTCCCAAACAACAAAAGCTTGGCTCTTGTACGTTTAAAGCAACTCAAAAAGAAACTGGACAAGGACCCCAAGTTTAAAAACGACTATATAAAATTCATGGAAGGAGTTCTTAAAGATGGTCATGCTGAAAAGGCAGTTACACATCAGGAAATGTCTGGTACATACCACATCAATGTGTTTATCACCCGCAAAAGCCTGGCAAGATTAAGGTGGTATTTGACTGTTCCACAAAGTTTGAAGGGACAGCATTAAATGATCATCTGTTAACAGGGCCTGATCTTCAAAATAAACTGACAGGAGTGTTATGTCGCTTCCACAAACACCCCATTGCAATAATGTGTGATGTGGAAAAGATGTTTCATAGGTTTCTCGTCAGCACAGAGAACCGGGACTATTTGAGGTTTCTATGGTGGGAAGATGGAAACACAGACTACGTTTACATATGGAATGTACAATTTGAATTTATTATTGTGATGAATGTGAATTTTAAATACCATCAGTGTTCCATCAGTCTTTCATGACCTGTATGAAGGAAATAAACATCTGTGGATATCAGTTTGAAGCGTGAAGTCCTTTTGAGTAGACCGGAGTAGTTACAGAATTCTCTCGGGGAGCTCCTATCTTAGCCTAAAAAGTCCTAGCTGGGAGTCTTTAAATAAAAGTGATTCAGAAAACTTCTTAGAGCGACTCTGAGTAAGGAAAGTACAAAATCTTATCTTAGTGAGGAGGTGTGGTTGACCACATTGCTAGGGATGATGCAGCAATTCAAGGACTGTGATTGGTTAAAAATAAAAATAAAAAAAACCCTCTGACCTCTGTAAAGGTCTTGAAATGTGCTCTTTGTAAAAATAGAATACATAATAATAGAACAGACAGTAAAATCATATTGTTTGTATATAATGACATTGTATAATTATGACTGCAGACTACTTAACTATAGGCTAATAGTTAAACGCTCAAATGTTGAAAATGTGTCTACTTTTGAAACAACCAATTTCCATGCTATATTTAAGTTCTTACATTTATTAACTGATTTTATTAATTGTAATCCATTTCAGACTGGTGGGAGCAAATTGGCCCTGCTTTTACCAATTTATATGATTGCCGGACAGTCTGTTTAAGTTGCACTTTTGGATAATCAACAATCCAAGAGAGATGGAAGGTAGTAAAGGAACAAGAAAACCAAATTGGAAGAGCAGTGTTTACTTTAAGCTTTACTGTATGTTCAGTGTTTGGAGAATATTTCTTCCTTCCGCCATTTTTGTTAATTTTTGCTATAAAAACTCTTAAGCCTCTTAAAAGTCCTCCTCTCTATTCTTAACAATTTTTACCTTAGGAGCTGTTTTTACGGCTAAGAAGTTTTGTAAATCATTTTTATCTTGACTAAATTTAATCCTAAATTTAAGGGAAAATTCTAAGAAAATGGCATAATTCTAATATATGTTTTTAGAATTTTGTCACTAGGAGCAACTTTTAGGTTTAACAAGCCTTGTGAATACGGGCCCTGATATTTAAGGAAAATGTTTAATATTCAATCCCTGTTGGCTACATTGCAAGGTGACAGTATTGCTTTGACAACTCTGTTGGCTTGTGGCTCCCCTTACCTATCACCAATGGATTTTTGACTTTTAACATGATCTTTAATTCGAAAAGATTAGGGCCAATATTCACAAAGCTTCTTAGAATTCTCTCAGAGAGCTCCTATCTTAGCCTAAAAAGGCCTAGCTGGGATTCCTAGACTAAAGGTGATTTAGGAAACTTCTCAGAGCAACTCTGAGTAAGGAAAGTACAAAAACTTTTACCTTAGGTAGGAGGTGTGGTTGACCCCTGTTGCTAGGGATGACAGCAATTCAAGAACTGTGAATGGTTGATTAAAAAATCTGTAAAAAGGTTTAAAATGCTCTCTTTGTGAAAATAGAATATACAGTATAATAATAGTGATAATTATGAGTTATAAGTATGATAATAGTGAAATTATAATGTTTGTATATAAATAAACTAAGTTTCTGTTATAAGCTAAATATCTTAAAGTTAATTACGTTGCTGTTGGATGGTATGTAGCCAACAATCCAAAGAGATTAAAGGAAGTAAAAGAACAAGAAAACCAAATTGCATAAAAGAGCAGTATTTACTTTTAACTTTACATTCAGTGTTTGGAAAATATTTCTTCTTTCTGCCATTTTGTCTTCAGATATAGAAACTCTTAAGCCTCTTAAAAGTCCTCCTTTCTAATCTTAACAATTTTTATCTTAGGAGCTGTTTTTAGGGAATTCTAAGAAAATATCATAATTCTAAAAATTTTCTTAGTATT
The DNA here is from genome assembly GCA_003987875.1 of Clarias batrachus. Lineage (NCBI taxonomy): Eukaryota > Metazoa > Chordata > Actinopteri > Siluriformes > Clariidae > Clarias > Clarias batrachus. The sequence continues at coordinate 249,272 of QMIH01000463.1, read as the reverse complement.
TCATCACTAGGAGCATCTTAGGCTTAAGAAGCTTTGTGAATACGATTCCAGATTTACAATAAGGCAGAAGTATAATCCCTTTTAAGAGTTTGGTGAGTTTAAGAGTTTGATTTGTGCATTTAATTACTTATTCTTTCTTTTCATTGTTTTTATTTTCATTTTTTGGATTTTGTCTTATGTATTGTTATAATTATTAAATAAAAGGGAAAAATGGAGAAAGGGGKTGGGGAAGTTGATGATGACACTGCCTACTTTTTTGTGGAGTGAGGAATGCCTGAGACACACCTGTGACTGAAATACCTGGGCAAACACATCTTGTTGTTACTGTATATATGGTTTATACATATATATGGTTTATATATATATAAAACCAAAATTAACAATATTAGATCCTTTGCATGTTAGGTGTTAGTTAAGTGCAAGTAAGGTGGAGTTACTTATTGTGGGAAAGCAGGCAATAGTCAGTTTCATATTTATAAGTGTCCAATATTTCTGGAATAAGCTACCTCTTGCATATGGCAGATTGATTGATTGATTGATTGATTGATTGATTGATTGATTGATTGATTGATTGATTGATTGATTGATTGGTTGGTTGATTGATTAAAGTAGTTCTATGGATGTAAAAATGTGCATTTACCATTAAAACATATAAAGCAGCACAATAACTTAAAAACACTTTTAATTGTCCAGCATACTCTCCAAAATGTAATAATATAATTAATTTAATCTGCAGCATGGTGGCGTACTGGTTAGCATTGTGGATTCATACCACTGGGTCACTCCCACTTTTCATACCCACTGTGTATGTATGACTTGCACCTTATGTGACACTGTGTAAACACTCTGATTAAAAAAATAAGTGTAAGAGAGTCTTGACCAGCTGTTTTAACATTTGGAAGTTGTACAGTCTCTGAGCACAAGAGCCTATAACAGATTTTGAATATATTGGGTTACTCTACCCAGTGACATTCTGCTACACAACTATTGTTAATGTGAGGACATCTTTTCTTATTTTATTTTTTGTACACCAATGCAGTGGTGGATTTAGCAATTTGGGGGCTCAAGACGAAACTGGATATAGGGCCCTCTGCTTTCARTGCACTTCCCTTCACTTCCCTTCCCTTCACTCGTCATCCTACAGCAATCTTATTCAGATGTCTAGAACAGCCCTGCAGAAAAAAAAAAACACAACAACAAAACATTAACAAGTTAACTAATGCACAAACAATTTTCTACAATTAGAATGTAACTCATTGTCAGTTTACATACCTGATACAGATACCTTTTGTATTTCATCATGATCAGCAGACTAATAGTTGACGATTGGCCTCTGTCTTCTATGCTGTTGCACTAAAGTAAGAAAACCTATGACAGGTCAATGGAGTGACACAAAAATACTAAATTATTACCTCTTATCTTTATCCTTGCCTTCCCATATTTGTCTGTGTCTTACTCTTCTTCACTGTTTGTCTGCCTGTCTGTCTTCTTCTGTCCCTTTAACGCTTTTTTATGTACTGTATTTCTCCTGCTCCTTGACTGCTTTCTTTTTCTCCTTCCATTCCTTTTAATGCATTTTACTGTTTCTTCTCATCGTCACTATTTTACTTTCCTCTTTTTTTGTATTCGTCTTTGTTGACCTGAGGTGAACTGTGACTATGACCAGGCGTGAAAAATTGTGTTACCTTTGCCAAAGATCCTATTAATTGTCTGTTCTCCTCCCGTTATTTCCGTTTTTTTCTCGCGCTCCTCAATCAAATTGCAGTGAATAACTTTCGCTTTGGTCACACGGAATGTACCATTGTAGTGTGTGTTTGGGGGGGGGACTAAAACGCTTCACCGCAACTCGGGTGGCGTAATGGCATTCTAATGGAGTGGATTTTAATTATTTTTAAATGTTAGACGTAAATGTTGGCTAAAACTACTTAGTTAGGCTTAAGTCATGGGGCCCTGGCAGTACGGGGCTCCATGCGCTCGCCTAMTTTTGCCTAATGGTAACGCCGCCTCTGCACCAATGTACACTAAACATGAGTTCTTACCTGCAGTTGAGGTAAAATGTGGTATAGTCTGTTAGGGAAATTCATGCTCGGGTGTCCATAATTACGCACTGAGCTTTTGCACTTCTAGCGAAACCACGTGATCGTAAATAGTCTTTGAAAATGAGTAATAATGACAGATCTGACCGCATTAGAGGGCTCAAAAAGTAAATTCGCATAGAAGTTTAGCCTTGTGTATGTATACTGATACGTGAAAGGTTGGCTTGGATTGGATAGGTTGAATTTTTTTCAATCAAGAAAGAACAGGCTACACCGTGTACACAATTTCATGTCCCGCAGTTTTGATCACATTCATTTGTGTAATGAAAAGGTCCTGTGCCAAAATGCCAAAAGGTCTTGTTTTTATGTTTTTGTTTTTATAGGAGGAAAATTATACCACAGGGCGACTTTGAGTAAAGATGATTCCAGGGGTGACAGAGGACTTTAAAAGTGCTATGGCAATTGAAAAAGCCTAGCTTTGTGGAAGGGTAGGAAGCAGATCGGTAGGCTTTCAATAAGCGCGGAATCTCTAGTGTACCACAAAAATKTAATTAATTGTAATCCTTAAATAATGCAATCTCACTGTCTTTCCTTGTGAGCACAAATGAAATACATTGTATGCTCTGTAAACTGTAATTTTAGGGTTTAAATTTTAGCTTTTACATTGCCTTATAAAGTCTTACATTGTCTGATAACAAATGTTTTAAAACAGTTTTTTTTTCTTTCGCAAAGAATGACATAAAGCCACTATGTGCTGTTAACAAGCTCAGAGCTATAGCGATATGCAGGCAATCGTTGACTATGTGTCATGTTTTTTTATTCAGGGAGGACATCATGCAGTATGAGCTTGAAACGCCTACATGTCCAGAAAAATGTAAACCATTAACTTGTATATTAATACCAATATTAATTATTATAATAATAATTTGTTGTTGTTGGTCATCACAAATCAGATCAGTTCTTTGATTTCATTTTATTTCCACCAAATATGTAAACAAAACAGAATGTTTCACTAACAATACACATTTTGTATTCACATTAATTAATTTAATACTAAAATTAAGTCATTTAATTCATATTAATGATTTACTATTTTGCCTGAAACGCACGGATTTGTTTAGTTATACTTGCACCACATTAAATATGATTTCGAGTATATTGTTAATCTGTTTCTCAGGGAACAGAAAAAAAAATAACTTTGTCTTTTGAATCTAAGATCCTAATGTGTTCTTTTCTTCTCTCTTCCAATCTACCCTAATGCACCAAGGATCCAGTTGTTCACTGCCTGTTTGGAAGAGGATCTTTCTTGCATACACTGGACTGAAAAATGTTGCTATTGTTTTAGATTTGACTTGCTTGCACTAACGCATTAGGATTCTGAACTAAAAGGTGAAGTTATTTGTACACATACAGTATATAAGAACTATAGAGTAAAAAAAGGGACCAAATTGTACTTTATTTGTAATAAATTTTCCAATCCAACTTGAATTGGAACATTGGGAATCTTGTTTGAAATTGTTTATTTCTTCGTAGGTTTTTAGTCTAGAACATTTCACAGCAATGTTTATGTTTGTGAGAGAGAATGTTCCACTGTTATAGCACAATAGTCTAAATATTTCATTTTGATTTTCTTTATAGGATTTTAGTTTAATGCTATAAAACATATTTTTATTATATTTTGCATCATACTTGTACTATACTGTGTCACAGTTCAGACTCTTTTACAAATATTATAATTTTGAGTTTGTGTTAATACTTCATGGGAATTTAGGAAAAATCTGTAAAATAACCGTGTTTCTCTGCTAATTGTCTAATGCTTTTGCTTTATTGAAGATGTTTGATTGTAATAATTTTGGGAAAAAAACTGTAAAATAAAAACATTTTGTTGCAACACATCGAGTGCTGTTTTAATGAAGGTGTTAAATTGTATAATTTTGGGAAAAATCTGTAAAATAATGGAGTTTCATTGCTAAACTTATAATGCTGTTGCTTTAAAGAAGATGTTTAATATAAATCTATGAAAAATCTGTAAAATAACGGTTTTTCTCTGTCAAAGATTAAATAACAATTTTTGTAAATTTAATGTTTTTTCAAATAATATGAACTAGAGTATTTTACCTTAATTTTACGGCTTTTTATTTGGCTGCCAGTCATTTGACCGTTTACAGTGTAGAGTATACTGTTAGGGAAAGCTATGTGGTTAGTTCATTTTTCCTCTTTCTGTGAAAATGGGCGTACTGTGTGCTTTCGATTATTGACGAAACTTTAAACGAAACTAGTGTGACTTGCAAAACCAAGATCACTAATATTATTTGTTTTATTTATACAATATGTCTAAAAACAAATGCAACACATATGCAACACTTATTTGTATCCAAGCACGTTTGGAGAAAATTAAGTATTACGTTATTTAAAGTTATTTAATTTAAGCCTTTTTAATTTTGAAGCATTTTGTTAATTTCCCTACCYGGTAAATCCCTAAAAATTAATAGTAATTGGCCGTGTATCTAGGAGAGGTCCGTTTATTTAGCCGAYGTGGTTTATTTATGTCGTTTTCCCGCAATATCTATAATACTTATAGTTTTACGGTCTTCTGTAAAACAACACTCGTGGCTACAGGCTTTCAGTTTTAAATTACTTTTAATGATGTAGAAAATACAATAAAAATACAAGGGTCATAAATTGTGGTAAAAGAAAAATAAGTTAATATAAATAGAAACATCATCATCAACAACAACAACAACAA
>QMIH01000463.1:230962-244439 GCA_003987875.1 Clarias batrachus | reverse complement strand
AGAGAGAGAGAGAGAGAGAGAGAGAGAGAGAGAGAGAGAGAGAGAGAGAGAGAGAGAGATTAACGGCGGTAAGTATTAACAGATTGCGTTTGATGATTTAGTGAATCTGAGGAACCTGCGCATGATCCGTATAATTACAGTGCGCGCGCTTTCCCATGCGCACGAGCTGAAACTCTGCGGAAAGAAGAAACCGCAAAATAGATCAAATCAACATGGTGAAAATGACGAGTGAAATCACAGCTTCTGAATTACAGTCATAGTGACACTCACCTTTTCTGACAAATATCTATCAAGCTCACTCCAGAACTCATTCCAGTTTCTCACCTCAGCGTCAGCAGAGCTGGCAGCCGGAATCTGGAACAAAAACAAGCAATTCACCATGCACCATTTACTAACACAAATTATGTATCACTTCTAATACGCAAATTCAAAGAGCACATGTGACTCATATAAAGCGTTCTTGGACTATATAACATCAGAATTATGAGATGGGACAGGTTTATAAAAGCTTACACATGCTGTGTAGCATTGTGTCTGGTGTCTGAGGAACTCCTGTAACTGCTGCAGCTCACTGGCCTCCCACTCTGTGGACGCGTTCATCAAGAGTCCAGCGACTTTCCGAAATGACATTTCCAACACCAGAAGTCTGCTCGCCTCCTGTTCACGACAAGAAAACAAAACAAACAAAACGAATTACCCATTTAAAAGATTTAATCAGCTAACTAATTAAAAAATAAATATATTTTTAAAAAAACGATTGAAAAATGTTCAACCATGATGAAAAGTAATTAAACCTTTTTTAGTTATTGTTAAATGTCTATAATTTCATTTTTCTTCAGGCTAAAAGTTTGAAATCCAAATACTTTGCTAAATTTGCTATCCATACTTTCTCTCCTTTGTTAACATTTAGCGAGACACATGTAACCTGGTAACATCGTCCTGTTTAGTGTTATAAAATAATAGAATTTCTTTATATTGCTCACCTGTTTCGGGACATTTGGACTTTGGATCTTCATGTTCTCCGCTTCGGTTTTACATCTCACCGGACGCATTTCCCCCTGTGAAGAAAACCATACAAAAGTAAGTAAAAATATTCTTTAATCTTGTTATTATAAATGTAATAAGAAATATTGTAATAATGTAATAAAAAGTTAGCAGAACTCAATGTCTTGTTTGAATAATTAACTATTATCAAATATAAATTGATTAATGAATTAACAGACGCTCTTATTCAGAAATGTATTAAAACATTAATTCATATTATTATTTAACTCATTTAGAAAATTTATCATAATTCATTATTATTCATAAGTAATGAAAAAATATTACAATCAACACACACACACACACACACACACACTGCGGACTTATGAACTCTTACCAGGTTGCAGAGATTCTGGATGATTTTGCGTGTCCTTTTAAACCTCTGATTTTCGGAGCATTGTGCAAACACGGCCGGGCAAAACAGAAGCCACAGAAACACGGATCGCAGAGTAACAACCATCCTGTCTGCTTTGGTCTTGTATTCTTACCAAGAACTCAGATGAAGAGTGAACAGAGAAGCTATCTGCACACGACTTTATATTCTCTAAGCAATGAGCGATATTTGCATGGCGCRAGGAGAAAGTGGGAAAACCCATCTAATAGTGAAAATGGGAATTCTAGCAGGGACTGTGCGCTATGTAGTGACTTCATCTAGTCTCCCCGAAGTATGCAGGTACTTCACTGTTGCATGTCATGTTACAAGGGACAGTTAAATTGTCTCTTAAAGTTATAATAGRGTTTGTTGGAGGCTTTTTATTAAATTTTTTGTTTGCTTGTTTTTTTTTATTATTAAAAAAAAAAATATTAGCTTCCAATAATGTCTATGGTCTTGTATGTGTATGTCTATCTGTTCTTAATCGCCTAATTGGCAGATGGACTTATTTTTTCCGGAAAAACATTGGCCAAAATTCCATTCTTGAACTATGATGCAAGAAAAGGTGTGTCAGGTAGGGATTGAGCTTGCGACAAACGTTACGACAAGACGTAATTGTCTTTCATTTTCGAAAAAACAAATGGTAGAACCGCAAACACACCAAGACACACCTTTCACTGCATCATTGTTCAAAAACGCTTTTTTAGATGATTGAATTCAGGTCAGTAGGCACGGGTATAGGCGCAATAGCGTTTGTAGATTTGACATTTTTTCATTTTCTATCCCTTAACAGTTATATTTCTTTAAATTCGGGCGTATGAACAGAATCCTGTGCTTATCATTGAAATCACAATAATTTAGCGCATCTAGCTTTTCAGATGAACTTTGTACTTCACGTTTATGTCTGAGTGAGGGATTCAGTAAACAAAACACTGCCCATGGTAAATAATAAAGCTTTAGTACTTTATTATCCGTGTTTTTATTTAGTGCTACGCCGTAACTATATAATATTTAACTATGATATTCACCTTTGAGTGACGGTTCATTACTTGTTTGTGGAAGGCGCCTCATTAGCGCCTCATTAGCGTTATCCGGGGTGCGTGATCATGCTGCTGTTCAAAACACTTTTTTTGGCGGGGGGGCGGGGGCGGGGGAATTTGCTGTTTATACAACACTCTATATTTTCCCCTTGCATTTCGGCCCACTGTTCGGCCCAATTCTTGATAATTTTCTTTCTCTCTCTCTCTCTTTTTCTCACGCACCCACACACCCACACACACGTGCACATAATTTTCTCTAACGCTCATCACGTACAGGGTGGCAGGAAGCCTGGACCGAGTACCAGCCCATCGCAGGACACAAACAAACTAACTCACATTATGGGCAATTAGCCTAATCTGCCGATACATTTAATATGTGCGAAGTAGATATTGATTCTGTGCATAATAAAAAAGTGTCCTTGCAATGTCTATCTATCTATCTATCTATCTATCTATCTATCTATCTATCTATCTATCTATCTATCTATCTATCTATCTATCTACTGTCAAGTCTGTATTTCTTTTTGTGTTTTATTATTTCTAATAATATGTTATTTGGAAAAATGTACATATTTTCCTCTCACTCAAAAGAAAAGAAATGGCAAAATTATTTGAATGTATCTTTATTATACGACAGTTATAAATTAATGTCATATATTTAATTAAATGTAAGCTTTATTACCATTATCAAGGTTTAATTGTTTTTAAATAAGWGGAAGTTGAAATCAGTGAAAMAGGAGTGAATAAAATGCATTATGTTAGAAAACGTCTTTTTAAGGAAGCAAACTGGTGGGAGTTTAGTGCTCAATATTATTCATGGTAACAGAATTTTTAACATTTTATGTTGTGATAAAATTTCGTATTGCAGAGTTTGCGTACAACTTTCGCAACATGTTTTTTGTGCTAAAATAACCTCTTTGTGAATATMGCTCAAAATAGTGGGTGAAGAGCTGAACGCGCATACACTGACTCAACTGAGAAAGCATTTATTAGTGATATGATGATCATAAGTCTGTACCATAAACAAACAGATAGGTAGACAGATAAATAAATAAATAAATAAATAAATAAATAAATAAATAAACATTGTGTATAATACCATTAAAACACATGACAACTATTAATTAAACATGACTGTAGGTATTAATTGATCCTGGAGATTGTGTAGTGGATCTGTGGTAGAATTTGCGCATCACCTGTAGAATCACAGTGCGAGCGCTTTCCCATGCGCAAGAGCTGAAACTCTGAGGGGAGATGAAACAAAACAGTTAAAACCAACATTGTGAAAATTACAAGTAAAATCTCGCTGGTGAATTATTACCACAGTGACTCTCACCTTTCCTGACAGAAAATCATGCAGATCGCTCCAAAACTTGCTCCATTTTTCCACTTCAGCGTGAGCAGACCTGGCAACCGGATCCTGGAAGGAAAACAAATGAAACATTCACCGTGATTCACCATTAATAMCCTTAACAAACAACCGAGTTCATTATTACCTACACAGAAAATATTTAAATAGCWAATTAGAATTTTGGACTACTTCACCTCAGAATTCTGAAGCAACACTGTAAACTATTAAAAGTGAGATGARACAGGTTTCGAAGAGCTTACACGTGCTGTGTAGCATTGTGTCTGTTGTCCCAGGAACTCCCGTAACTGCTGCAGCTCACTGGACCTCCACTCTGTTGGCGCGTTCTTCATGAAGAGCTCAGCGACATTCCGAAATGACATTTCCAACACAAGCAGTTTGCTCTCCTCCTGTCCACACCAAGAAAGAACACCTTAATGATGCAGCCTTCTAATTAATCGATCATTTGATTAATCAATTAATTGTTGATTTAATAGGTTTAATTAGTTAATCAAAATATTTTCTATTACTCCAAATTCGAAATATTCTACATACGTTTCCTATACATATTTTCTCTMAATTATTTTTACTTATTCCATAATAACTACTCAGACCTCGGTGATCCTGWTAATGTGTGTACAGTAGAATAGGAGAAAGTTTTCACATTGCCCACCTGTTTCGGGAAGAGTGGTCTTTGGATATTCATATTTTCCGCCTCGGACTTACATTCCACAGGTCTCATTTCCCCCTATAGAGAAAAAAAATCAAACAACAGGCAAATTCTGTTATACGTTATTATACTAAATAACATATTAAATAAAAACCATATGCAAAGTAAGCACTAAATAGTGACTTGTTTAAGTAATRAATCATTGTATTAATTGTCTATTATAAATTGATTTCATAAGACCACTTTTATCCAGGAAGCTCTTATTCTGCATTTAGATTAAGAGAACTTAATCTGCGAAATAATTATATTTTATAACAATGCAGAAACACAAGTCACAGGTCCGAGAACCTGTATGAAATCTTACTAGGTTGGAGAGCTTCTTTATTATTCCGATTGTTCTTTTAGACTCCAGATCTTCGGAGCATCGTGCAAATGCACCTGGGCAAACAAGAAGGCACAGAAACACAGACCGCAGTGTAATAACCATTCTATCTGCTCGGTTCTGCTTTGGTCTGGTACTCTGAAAAAGGAGTCAGCTGTAGAGTAAAGATAGGAGTACCTGCAGATGGCTTTATATTGTCTAAACACTGAGCGCTCTTTGCACGGCACGAGCAGAGGGAAACCCCAGCTTGCACTTCATATTAGAGGTTACGCATTACAACCCCGATGACCTAATTTTTTTACTTTGGTATTTTGTCTAGGTAAGGGATCTTTCTCATTTGTGTGTTGTGTTCGCACTTTTCGCCTCACTCTGAAAATAACTGCTTTATATATGCAGATAAGGGGAATTAAAGGAATGTGAAAGTAATCCCACTAGAACTTGAACTGGATTTCCGCCTTCCTTTAGTGATGCAATGAATGGTGTGGCGCGAGGAAAATTTCACTTTCGAAAAGCCTTTTAACTTAGTGGGGCATTGCTGCTTAACTTGGATGCGTATTGCCGTGTGTGTTTCATGTCATTTTGTAAGTAATAATAAAAACGACTTATTTGGAAAAGGTTGCCTTTAGCCTCGGTTATTACACTGAACTAAAATTAAATCAGATAAATGAAATAAATAGTTTAAACTTGGACGGTACGGTGACTTAGTGATTAGCACTGTCTCTTGCACCTCCAAAGTCCATGTTCGATTCCCGCGTTTGGTTCTTTGTCCATGGAGTTTGCATTTTCCTTCGGTCAAGGACTGCTTCGGTTTCTCCCACAGTCCAAAGACACGCAGATTGTGTTCCGAGTTTGACATGTATATGTGCAAGTGTGTGTGAGTTATGCAGAAACATCTCCTGTAATGGCCCGGTGTGACGCTCAGTGCCCAAACTCTCAGGCATCCTAATGGCAACAGATTTTAAACTGTGTGCTGATTTTCGTGACTTTTTGAGCATATTAAGACCTTCCAAAAAGCCAGTTTTGGACACTTGAAAGAAAGCAGAGCACCCAGAGGAAACTCACCAAGCAGAATTTGGGAACACCAATTAGCAGGCCTTTGCACCGTGGGAAGACACTGGAGTACCTAGAGGAAACCTACGAAGCAAAGGGAGAACATGCACACTCCATGTACACAGAGACTAGACTCGAACCCAGACCCTGGAGGTGCTAGGCGTCCCTGCTAACCACTACACCACCGTGTAGCCACAAGAGTTTTTTTTTTTTTTTCAAGCCCACGGTTTTGAAATGTAATTCTCTTAAAGGGATATAAACTTGTATGTATCTAAATGACCAATATGATGACTATTGTAGTATATTTTATTAAATACATACATTACACATTAAGAGGCAAATATTAATATAAAACAATGTATTTTGTTTATATTATTTATTTTATTAATACATTTTATTTCCAAGACAGTTTGAAAAAAACAATAATACTTGCAACATACATAACTCTTAGTGATGACAGACACTACCATAAATTACATGCATATAAATAACAAAAAACCGCTTATATGCAAACTGCAGTAATTATATTTCTAGGCTAAGTTATGAAAGAAAAACAATCCATCTAACCTTTAAACAATTAGATAATAGAAAGTTAATGACAATAATCAACGCCGTCAAAATACCGTCATGCTGCCGTCATGATTAAATCCATAAATAAATTATTATTAAGTTCTGGAAAAACAGAAATCTATATTTTTTAAATAAAACATTTGGGAAAAAATGCAATTTTAGGTTATGAAAAAATAACATCTTTTGCATAATTTGATTATGTTCATCACGTTTTTTATGAGAGTTTAATCTTGAAGATCTGTTTTAGTTTTGGTAGCCAAAAGATCAAGTCTTCTCAGGTGTTTTAGAACCACTCCTGCAATCTCATTCCAGCCCTTCGTACTGTAATTCTGCAAGGAGAATTGACCATTAGAAAGCATCAATATTTTTGTTTCAATAGGTAAAAAAACAAAAACAGCACAATAGTGGAACTTTATTCCACTAACCAGCCGCATGTATCGGACACTTACCGTCGTTTTAAGGTGAGAAATTAAACTTTTAAAGTGCATTTCCATCTTTTTAGACATTCTCTTCTGTAATTCGGTGGCAGCGACATTTTTTGCCTTTAAAATAAAAATACAGAAAAAGTTATTCTCATTTTTATTCTTATTCTTATGCATCACTTCGTCCTGGTTAACGTCGACTCACACATCGCTCCAGCTCCAAAATCTGACGATCCACATCAAGCAGGAAGATCTGCAGTTTATGTTGGTCGCAGTCCACCTTTTCATATTTCCCACTGTAAATCCTCATGATGCTCTTTAGAGTCCGCAGAATGAACAGTATGTGATCCTGTGGCTGTTAGCATAAGTAACATGTCGAACACTGTATTTTATTTTTCAAGTGCATGCAACAGTGCAACAGTTTTTCATATTATCTCTTACTCTCTTGTACTTTGGTTACTCTAGTTGGGAACGTCTTGTTTTATCCCGCAACACTGGCTAACTGGCGGTCGCAGGATTTGAATTTATAATTTTCTGATTGGCTTCAAATATTTATTGCAGTGATACTACTTGCTTGTTGTGTTTATGTATTATTAATAATCACATTTTACATTGTTACTGTTGTAATACAGTCTAATTGATTGTAATCGTTTAATGTAAAGATATGAATTTATTAACTGATTGGTGTATTTCTTTAATGGCCGTATATATATATAATAAAATTTTCAAACTGTTACTATGTAAAAAGTAAGCTTAATTACAACGGGACTTTACCTGTAGTTGAAATATGCGGTTGTACTGCTTGTGTGGAAACTCCATGCTGAGTTTGTCATGACCATGCACAGATACTTTGCACTAAAGCAATTATAAAAATATACCAATATAATTAAACGGAACAATGTTAAATCAAATAAAATACACCGATTATACAAATCTCATTAGAGTGATGTATATCACGTACTGTACTGAATATAATAAGCAACAAATAAGCACAAGTAATTGACCGTAACAATAAAACACTTCAAGACTGCTGCTTTTTAACAGTTTGCATTCTGTCGTAACTCACCGACTGTTCAAGATGATTAATCGAGCTTGTGCTTAAAACCTGGAAGTTGCTAAGTGATGCTTTGTTTTGCGTCTTCATCCATGTGCATCCAGTTGCACAGTTCCAGCAGGTAAACGCTAGCAAAACACAATTCCGCACATTTAACGCTGCCATTATACTGAACCAAGCAAATAAATAAATAATCTATCGAATGTTCAGGGCAATGTAGGGAGGACTGGTTTTATTTTTTATTTATAGGAGACCTACTGAAAAGTGAAAAAGCGAAGCGCTTTCCCAACTCTTTCACATTCAAGCCAGCATCGAAAGGTTAAGCGCATTTGCATTCTTTAGAAATGAGATTTTCTTTCTTTTTTAGCACGTTCCCATGTCAATCATGTCTATAGGCTGAACCCGAGGGGTGATTCCAAAGTGATACCGTGGAACTAGAATTAATATGACAGGAGATCCCATGTTGTTACTGGAATCTAATCTAATACCGGATCAGATCGAATTTGGGACAATTAAAAAAGTCTTGAATGAGCACATATATTCCCCCAAAATAATGAACTTTACATTTTTGTGTGTCCTCTACATGTTTATATATATACCTGAATGAAGCGTAGGGCGTTCGAATAGTATCATTACATCACTTGTACTAAAGAAGAAATGTACTTCTCCACATAGAAATACCTATCAAGAATTTTTTAGATAAAAAAAAAACATAACGTTTTTCCCTAAAGTAGCAAAGTTGCTAATATTTCATAGGATAATCATAAGTAATAATAAAACAACCAAACACATCTAAATGCTTCTATGTATGCTTAAACATTGTAACATATTCCGCTTTATTGGAAAAACACTTTAAACATTTCTTTGATGCTCTGTWTCACTCTAAAAAGTAGACAAATGTCTCAGTTAACATTCAGATTTAGGCTACTTTAAATGCTTTATATACATTCACATTAGCATTCCATGTAAAAAAAATGGCTTAAAAAGCAAGGGCATGTGTTATAATTCTTTTTTCTTTTTTTTAATGAGAGAGAGGAAGTTGTGTTATCTCGTGAAGATTTTTATTTATTGGGGAATTAGAGCTGGACCATTAGTCAGACTGGCTTCCATGGACTACAGAAAGTCCCATGGGGGTGAATTTCCCCAAAGCTTGCAAAGTCTTACCTGGGAGAGAAAGTGTTAAATGTTATTACTTTTAGAATTTAACAATGTTCATCATTGTTTTGCAAAATTCTGGACTGTTAAAATGTGTTTTTGTACATTTATTCATGTATGSCAAACACAACTTCGTCTAACCAGCCACCAGTGGCTAAAACACAGACTGAACTGGTCAAACTGAGAGATAATCTTTAAACAGATTTTTGAAAAGAACTTTCCTTAATCTTTGGCAGCTGGTATGTTGTGTTGTTATGTTTCAACTTTTTTATAATTATAATAAAAATTATTATTTGCCCTGTGCTAGATTGGCATCCTGTTCAGAGTGTACCCCACCTTGTACCCAACATCTGCTGGGATAAGCTTCAGGAACCCCACGACTCTGAAAAGGATAAGCAGTATAGAATACGAATAAATAAATAAATAAATAAATAACAATTTTAAATAAATAAATTGAGATTTGCTAGTTGTCTTACTGCTTTCCTTTTTTTTCTTTTTTTTWWAAATGTTAGAATATTAAAATATTGTTACAACAGAACGTTGTAACAATAGTTTGAATAATATTTGGTAGCTGCATAGACAAACTGGTGCAGAAAATTAACTTGCAGTTTTTAACTTTTTCATAGCCAAATTGGGCAACTTTTCATAAGTGTTAGAATTTGATACAGATTTTTTTGGGTGGTGTGTGAGGAATGTGGTGTGTGAGGGAGGTGAAGAATTCTGAAATCAAAAATCATGATTTTATTTTTTATTTTTTTTAATGGTTAGGTTTGGATGTGGTGTTATTGAAAAAGAAAATTCTGAGCTTGTCTTGAGGTGAGAGTTTAAATCAAGTGTATTCCCGTTATCAGCTAAAAGTTTTTTTGTAGAATTCATGCGAAGCTGGTTTGTGGTTCTCTATTTTCTCAACCTCAGCAATGCGCACTGTGTGAACGCTTCCTCCATCCCTCTTTACTCAAGAAACTAATGCTGACTTCAACCATACCTAACCTTCAGCATGTTGTTGCACAAAAAGCATGAATCAGTAGGGAATCTTCTGCCATGTTGATTGGTAAACTGTGATTTTTTTAATAGCTCTACACACAATAACAATAAATACTGTTTGTGGCTGTGTTTATCATTTTCTTTTCTTTCTTTTTTTCTTTTATTCAACTTCTCTAAATTTACATGACATCCTTTCAGCAGTAATGCTTCTGAAAATGGTATTAAAAATATTGTTTGTCAATATTTTTGTTACAGACCATACCATAGAAACCACCTAGCAACATGCTACTGTAACAATCACTAGGTGTAACAAAACCTTTAAACCTTGTACTCTATAACTTCATCTTTAAGCATTTGTAAAATATTTTAAATTATAATCATTATATATTTTTTGTATTTTAACTGTTAAACCATTACGTGTTTAATGCGTTTTTACATTTTAAACATTTTAAAATATAATAAAATGATAGTAGTTGCTTTTTTTAAGCGAGCTCTGTAAAGTTCTCTACAAACACTTTGAGTTAATATACTACTATTAATATTCAAATCATATTTTCAGCAAGAGCAGATAGCAGAATATAGTTTCTTCCTGAAGAAACTTTTAATTAATGGCATTTTAGGTCCTTTAAGGGTCTGTTATCAGAATTCACTTTATTGGGAACACAATACTAATGCTTGGTGGGCCATACTTTTGCTCTGAAGGCAGTCTCTATTCTTTGTTTATATATTCCACATGCCATTAATGCTTAATGCTGACCTTACAATCTGTGTGCCTCAATGGAATAAAATGTTTTGTTTTATATGAAACTGTAAACAACCCTATTTTCTCCAATATTTTTTTCTATTAAAAAACAAACAAACAAATATTTACATTATTTTCCCCAGCAAATTAGGCAAAATTTTATCAGTGATTATAATTAATCAATATCACAAGAGAGAGAGAGTTCTGATATGGGATGAAAGCAGTTTTAAATCCTTGCCTGTACTATGTACAGTAACCAAAAGTTATGCAGAATAAAACATGGAGGCAGTGGGCAGAAACTTATGAGATTTACTTGTATTTCCTTAATATCACATTATATCACTAAATTCTAGAATATAAACACCATTACCTCCATTAAATCCCAAACAGTGGTTCAAGGAAAGCTAGAGCATGTGTGTGTATTGCCCTTGATTAGGAGATGCAGAGGGATTTGTGTTAGAAAGTTTCCAGTTTGCTTTATGGATTGCTTTATGTGTAAATAAAACAGCATTAAGGCAATTCGGAACAACTTAGAAGTAATTATTTTCCATGCATGAAAAAGACATACAGCGTAAAATATCTCAGATGTGGAGTGATGCATGTAGGTGAACATCCCAGTGGCATTACTAATTAATAATTACCATTATTAATGCATTCAATTTAAAAAGATATTTGCATTTGTTGTGTCACAATAACGGACAACAAAACTTTGCGGAAAAAAAGTTAAATATTTGAACAATTCTAAAGAAAAAATAAAAAAAATCATGTGTACTTGTCGTTAACTTAAAAAAAAAAAAAAGATGCTTCAGTAACACCTAGTATGGAGTCCTTAATCTAAATAAAGCTGTCCGACGGTGTATGTAGGAGATTTACAAAATCTATTCAAAAAGGTTTTATAATAACAGATTAACAAATAATTTTATTAATGTMACAAACCATACAAGTTAGCCTGAGTTAGTAGTGGAGGTATGCTATGGAAAAMMGAGAAATAAAGGTCAGGAAGACAGAATACACGTGCGTGAATGAGAAGGACCCAAGTGGAGCGGTGAGGCTACAGAGAGCAAATGTAAAGAAGATGCAGGACTTTWAGTACTTAGGGTCAACTGTACAGAGCAACTGTGAGTGTGGAAAGTATGTGAAGATGCATGTCCAGACAGGGTGGAACAGGTGAAGAAAAGAGTCAGGTTTGAAAAGGAAAGGTGTACAAGACAGTGGTAAGACCAGTGATGCTCTACAGCTTAGAGACAGTGGCACTGAAGAAAAGACAGGAGGCATAGTTGGAGGTGGCATAGATAAAGATGTTGAGGTTCTCTTTGCGAGTGACACGAATGAATAGGATCAAGAATGAGACCATCAAAGGGATAACCCATGTTAAACATTTTGGAGATAAAATCTGAGAGTTGGTGTGAGAGAAGAGAATATAGGGTATAGGGTGTAGGGATGGAGGCATATAGTAACAGTAACAGTTATTCATTTTAAAAGAAAAAAAATTAAATGATTTTTTTTCCTATTTGGAAAACACGACTTAATATAATCATGAACGCATTATTGGTTTAAAAAATGATTGACTGTAAAGGAAATGTATCTTTTAAAAATGCTATATAAATCTTTTTCCTCATCTCAAGATCATCATCATATTATTTTTAGTAGTAGTAGTAGTAGTGGTAGCAGTAATGATGGTGGTGGCAGTAAAAAATAAAATACGCTGTACAGATGCTAATGATGCATCAATAGATTTCATGTRGCTTTTAGTGAATATTACCAGGGCGGAAAGTTTCTGGATGAATATAGTTTTCTTTTTTTTCTTAATGTTAGTGTATCGTAAAAACACAACCGTGCAAATAAGAAGGCACAGCTAGAAATATCAAATAATAATCAACAACCTGTTTGCTCGTAATAATAAGCAGGCTAAGGCTAAACAGTTGCAACAACAACTGCAACAGGACTTCAAAACTATAAGCAGGAATGGCACGAAACGCAGAGAAAGTGGCGCTTTACCTAAAAAAAAATAAATAAAAATAAAACGTTTTTATTGCCTGAAAAAAGCAGGAACATATGGAAATCCAAATGTACTAAACAAGTAAGCAAGCAATCAAGAAATTTCAACAATTCTGCCTTCAGTATTTATTCACACTGTACGCGTATCACTGAACAAAAAAGAATAAGTGAAATTATGTCTGGCTATATCTGATTGGCTGGAGCAAACCTTAACAACCTTAACATCTGCACAGTCCACCTGTGTCTAACTGACATCATTGAATATAATTAGGAAGCATACAAATGAATGTGAAATATTAAAATATGGAAAACTTGACGGGGTGTAAAAACTCTCCGTCAGCACTGTATGTGACTGACTGTATATCTTAATTTATTTTTGTGGAACTCCTAGTTTTTTTTTTTTTCCAAATTATTTGACACAAATTACCTTTTTCCCTTTCAACAATATTGGTATAAAATAATATAAACATTGTGTAGTAGCCCAGGTTCTTCCTAAAGCATATCAAACATTCACCTCTTATCTGCTGAACACTTTATGTAAAAATTACCTAATATCCTTTTATTGCATTGTATTTGTATACATGTATTTGTTAGCTGTATTTGAATATTTTATATTTAGTTTATTCTTAGTTTATTCTATCTATC
>QMIH01000463.1:202913-226217 GCA_003987875.1 Clarias batrachus | reverse complement strand
CTCTCTCTCTCTCTCTCTCTCTCTCTCTCTCTCTCTCTCTCTCTCAAACTCACACACCCACACACTGTTACTAGTCCTGGAACTTTGAGCCTCAGGTGGACGGATAAAGCTGTCAAGCTGACAGGGACACAACATTCAAGAAGCAAAAGGACGTTTAAAGAGAAGAGAACAAGCAACACGGATACCTGTGTGTGTGTTTTTGCTGATATTGTTGAGCATGTGTGGTTAGGATGGTGCTGCAATCCGGTTCCAGCAGGTAAACTTTGAACTACTGACACACACACTTCCTTTTTATCATCCTATATAATTTATTCTTAGACTATCTGTCTCACTTCTTGTTTTTATTTACTTTTATTACTTTTTCGATACGCGCTTGAACCACTTTTGATTTAAAACAGACAAACAAAAAACTTTGAGCAGTTGTACAGGAAAACAGATGTTTTGAGATGACTGTAATCTTACCGTTTCTCTTAAAGATCTGTCTTTAAGACAGAAGCCACAATATTTTTTATCTCATACATGAAAGACAAGACTGAGTAATCAACATGTCAGTCATTTTAGTAAAAGATGCTCTTTTAGAACTAAACTGTTTTGTAAGAACGTGTTGTAAAAAATCTGGATAAATTTGATATAACATTGATAATAATTGTCCATTTGTTGTTGTTGTTGTTGTTGTTGTTGTTGTTTTTAAAGAGACAGGTTAAAGATCTCTCTGAATATGTCGACAGTTATAGCATGTGCAGATGTTTACATTGACAAAATTAATTTGTATTTGTTATGTTGGAGTGTTAATTTTAACACTGTTTAATGATACGTAGCTGCAGTTGTGATGAGCCAAGAATGAAATGTTCAATCTTCTCACCTCACTACTACCAGAGATATATTTGATATCAAGAGTTAGTCATAGTGTACACTGCTTTTGTTTTGGAAGTGAGTGGTGCATAAGGGTTTGTTTTGAGAACTGTGGTGTTTTGGTGTGCTTTTTTTATGGAGAGTGGTTGTGTGTAGGCAGAAACCGTGCTCGTGAGTACGTTGCATTCCAGCGTTCGTGGAGCCGAGGTGGGTGTGGATCGAGGGTGGAACACCGCAGGCCTGCAAAAGCAAGCCACATTCCACTCACTCGCCCTGGTTTTCCTTAAAGTTCTAAATCAACCTGACATATTTGTGTTATAGGACTGTTCAGTGCAGCATGTTAGAATATTCTCCAACTCCTAATCAGATGATAGACGGTGTGTTTTATTTAAATTCTGCTTTTGATCAACTAAATCTTTCAGCTCAAGCTTAAAAAAATCTGAAAGGTGTCTATCTATCTATCTATCTATCTATCTATCTATCTATCCATCTATCTATCTATTAAAAACCTATTGTGACCCTCTCTAAAATAGGAACCAGTTTTGTCCTTCACCAGAGCTCATTGTAAAGGTTTCCCACCCATCGTATAAGATCCAAAGTCCAACCATCCCATTGCTCTGTCCAACCTTGGCCTTGGCTAAACTTGGAAACAGTATGAATTATGAAAAACGTGGCTCGCAGCTCCATTTTATCTCCTCCAGAGTGGACATCCTGCAGACGCGGCGTGGCGAGGTCACGGAGAGGAAAGGAAGAGATTTCCGTGTTTAAACATGGCTGAATGGAAACGGCCTCCTCCAATTGTTCTCCATGGCTCTTTTCTGCCAGAGGGTGTTCCCTCCCTCACTCTGCTTCACCACCAAGAAGATTTTTTTTTTTTTTAGGCAGACAACTTGCTCTAACTTGATGAATCATACCTGAGGATGGCATGACTGTCATTCCTGCCCTGCTGCTCATCCTCCAACAGGAAGGATAATTACCTGAAAGCTAGACAAGTGATCCAACAGGTTTCTTTGGTCCTTAATTGTGTGTTAAAGACCATACAAACACACAAACATGTGTGACTCTGGATTGGGGTATTGAGCTGCAGTAAAGTCGCATCAGGTTGTTTGCTGCTCGGCCGGTGTGACACCAGCAGGTCCTGTTCGCCACTCCTTCTCCAGATAACACTGCGTTTCTATGGCAGACAGCAGTGACGTCATTGCTCTAGACTCCTCCTCCATCRGGTTAGAGGTGGCTCTTGTTTGCACTTGATTCAGGGAAAATACATCTGTGTTTTGCGAGCTGCTTTTTGCTGAGCTCTGAGCTTTGGGCTGGCGCGTTTCGACTCTCCACGCTGTAGCAGGCATGTTGGGGCAAGCTTTGAGAAAGAGCCGAGACATATTTTGTAAGCATAGTTACACCGAATCTTAAAAGATCAGTGTGGTYCAAAGACGATTTTCTACTTGATAAAAAAAAAAGTCCAAGGAAAGGGCCTTTAACTCTTTTTTATCATCTCACTTCTTACTTCTTCCTCCCTTTTTTTAATTTGGAGTTCTTAAACATAAACATTTTTAAGATTATAACTTCTAAAAGATTAAATCTCTGAATATTAAAAAAAAAGTAGTCTCCAGTGCCAGTGGTTTGCAATAGTCAAAGAAAAAGTTGTAACAAAGTTTTCCCAACATCTTTAGAACAAAGTAATTGTTAGCATATGATCAAATATCAGCAAAAACAAAAGATTTAATATCATATATTTTAGTTGAATATCCCTATATGCTCTGAATGCCCATTATGCTCTGCAGTGACACTTGTGAGCAATTCTATACTGTTTTAAATCTTTATGTATGTCATTTTCTTTCTCCACTGATAGACTGTTTGTCCTGTCCACCTTCTGCTTTGTTTTTGCTTTATTTATAATAGTTGGAGCCTCAGAAGCAGGTAGTTCCTGCGAGCTACCTCAGATAAAGTTTGTGTTTTTCTCTGTTGGAGAATTGCACAAAAGCAATTCTTGATACTAGAGAAGGATCTGAGAGAAATAATGCATTTTTTTTTTTTCCAGACCAGTGTTTACTGCAAATGTTCAGTTCCAAAATTACAAACCATAGCACTACAAAAAGTTGTGTTACAGATTGCTGGTTAATCTGACATTGCATCAAATGGGCCACTTTCCAGTTTAGCACCTATAGCAGAGAACTAATTCCAACATGTTTGTTAATGGGGTCATGAAATAATCAAGTGAAGAAGAAAAAAACTTTCAGTTTAGTGTACCATAACATTTATATCTTCATAGGTATTTTAAAATGGTGGCCAGACATAGCGGAGACATAATCATAGCGTATGTCAAGAAGCTGAAGGAAGCTCAAAATTTTGTTTTTGATTTTTTTTTTTTTACTGATTTTTTTTTACACAGATGTTGATTTACATGTCTATGGAATCTGGAGTGACCCTGTTAGATGTTTAAAACTTAAATATGTAAATTATTTATTATATATATATATATATATTATATATCTATATATTGCTTTACATCCAACGAGAGGCTGCTAAACTGGAAAGTGATGCATTTGCTAACTTTTGCCATGAATACCTATTTACGACTTTTGGAATTTCCTCAAACTTGAATTGGCTTTGGCATCTCCTTTGGTTACTTGGAAGCAAAGCTGAACCTGAAGATGTCAAACTTTTTTTTCTCCCTGACGCTCTGCACCTATTCTGAGGTCAGGCACATTGCCAGTCTAGTATAAATATTATCAATAACTCTATGTTCACATTAGCAGGTAAAGTCACTCGTGTTGATTTTTTCATTTAGGTTGTCTCTCAAGGATGTTTAGCAACACTGTCGGTAGTAAGAATGTATAGTTAAAAGCAAAATAATGAGCTCACATGATAATTAGTGTGAAAATTGGTTGTTGAATGTATGTTATGTGCTTAGCACTGGTGATCACTTCTGTTTCCTTCCAAGCTTTATTTTTCTTTACAATGGTTCTCGACATATTTAATAAGAGGTCACGTAKTACTGAATAAATACAAAACAACAGTTATGATTTTTTTCTTCCACCTTTGTAATGGTAACTGACTGCAGTTAGGAAGTAAAGTTATAAGTGAGGAACTTAATAAAAGTTACATTGAACGAGTGTGGGAAGCGTGGGTAGCGTTTGATGCGTGGCTTTTGCACAGTATATATAATTTGCAGGGRGGTGAGAGAATCTCACCTCAAACTCACCTCAAGTCTCAAACTTCATATATCACTGGCTGCTGTTATTTTGTCAAGGTTTAGCCAAAGCTAAAGTTTAGCAAGACATTTTACCGATCCTCTTTTATAAATCTGTTACTAATGCATGGACCATGGTCAGTTTTCTAGAGAATAACAACCTCCAATCTTTTACATAATTTAAGCATTATTATTACCCACACAAGATACTTTATTTGAAAGAAGAAGAAAAAAGTTAAGAATCATACTTTGAGAAAGATGGGGGGCTGATGCAGCTCTGTTAAAGCAGTCAGGAAAATCAAGATTCCATCACTGCCAGGTCTGGTTTGTAYGTTAGCCCTGACATATGAGATAAAAACTACRAATAAAAGCCCCCCAGAGAACTGAGAGCTTGAAGTAAAAGCTCCATCCTGCAAAGGAGTGCAAAAAGCTCCAAGGTTTGGACAAGGGATTCCTGTTGTGTCTGGCTGCAGTGCATTGTGAGTATTGCTTTATTTTACTTCCTAACCTGGGAACAGATTTCTCAACTCTTAGCTACTTTTGGAGAAGCTAATATCCTGAAAGGTAGCACAGCATTTTTTTTGTGCCATCTGTGTTGCACAACAAGGGTAGCTTCCTGCCCTCCTTTGCATGCTACACCTAACGGGTAGAGGAAGTCTGCTTTGTAGCAGACCACAAAAACCAAAAAAGTCGAGTGACGCAGATGGTGGTCATAGAAAGAAAAACAGAATTTGGGAGAAAAGCTCAAACGGAGGAAACTGTTAAGGAAACGCTGCTAAGAAGCCATTGTGTTCATGTTTGCAAACTCGCTTTTTGCTGCCGCTGCAATGATTGTTCAGTGGCATTCGTTTCGGAAACGTATGAGTAAAAATGTTGTGCTTTTTCCTCAAAAATGGCAAGTGGTTGCTACAAAGCTTATTTAATTATACAGTAAGTCATCATTGTTAGCAATGATTTGGATAGCTTTCATCAATAGTTTCAACACTTTTTAAAAAAAAATATATATATACTTCATTGATGAAAAGGCCAACTGTGGAGTCAGTGTTCTTTGACAGTGTCGAGTTTCCTCTAGATATGATCAGCATCCAAATGCAAAATAATGATAAAGAGATAAACTTTAAAGTAAAAAGATTAAACAGCCATCTCCCTGACAAATGCATTCATAAGAGAAGATTACATCGACATTTCTGGAAACTATTCAGATTCTTTTCCTTATGGATATTTATTTTAATATGACTAAGCATATCTCGGAGACTACACATTCGCAAATAACATGTAAACGATCATGTTTATGCCTGAAATGCCAGTGTGTCACCAGGAAAGCTTTGTGCATATAAGCATACTCCTCTTCCTCATCCTCATCCTCAGGACCCGATCTCCAGTTTAGGATTACCTCTGTACCCATGAGAACATTTACACACAGCTGCCTTCCACGCATTCCTGCATTCCACAGGTTAAATATTAGCTGTGGACWCAAGGTGTGTGTCTGGGCATTCACACTGTTTAGTGTTTACTTAAAAGTGTAATTGTGTGAGGTGTGTGTATGTGGAGGRGGTAATGATGTAGAACACAATACAAACTGCTTAAAGAAACAAACACGTTTATGGAAAAACGTGTAGTAGAGTAGTCAGGGCTAGCAGCTAATAGTAGGTTTGCTGGATGACTATGATATCATGAGACAAGACAAAATAAATAAAGAGTGTGTTTAAATCTGTCAGAAATGAGGAATATAAAAATAAATGAAAATAAATAATACAATGATACAAAATAAATGTAAAATATATATTTTATGTACTTTACAATAGGAGAGAGAAAAAAAAAGTATGTAAAAAAATTTCACAATATAAATTATACATAACATAAGAGTTATGGATAAACCAGCTGTTTGACGCCAGCTGTTTCCCTGTTGGACATTTGTGTTAAGGCAGCATGGTGATGTAGGTCAACTCCAGGGTCAAGGGTTTGATTCCTGCCCCGGGTCTTACTGTATGTTCTCTCTGCGCATGRTGGGTTTCCTCTGGGTACTCTGGATTCCTCCCACAGTCCAAAGTCATGCAGATTATGTTAACTGCTGCTCCAATTTAGTGTGTGAATGAGGTGGGTGTGCATGTGTTCCCTGTCATGGATTGGCACCCTGTCCAGGGTGTACCCTGCCTCATGATTCCTGCAGTAGGCTGCAGGCTTCCCCTGACCCCATACAGGATAAGCAGTATAGAGRATGGATGAATGAATTAACATTTGTGCTGATTTTTCTTTCAGAGATTCCCTGTAACCTTATGAGATCCCCCTCATTTTCTCCTCCATTGCATGTATATCATATGAGGACTGTTGGGTATTACTCGTTTGCATATAACATATTGCATATGACATCTTTTGGTATAACATTCAAACCACATTATCTGGTTGTTATAAACAGAAACATTAAGGAAAACTAACATTGTAGATGATACTAGACTGGCTGGATAGAACAATGTTAGTATTTGGAAACAAAGTGGGTGTGGTCCTAATTCAGTCACAAAATATGAGCAGAAATGAATCATGTTAATAATGTAATCACTAAAAGGAAGACACTCCTGCACATGTTATGGGTGAAGCACAGTTTGTGGATATTTTGGGGAATTCTTTATTTAAACTTTCTATACATCGTATTTAAAAGAAAATCTCGTCTTCTTTTTTTTAATACGACTTTAAGACATTTTATTACATGCATATCTCATCTTTGATGTAATGAAGTACATACACGAGTAACATGTATTAGCCTAAAGTATCAGATGTTGCTGGCAAAACAACCTTCGATTCTTCACTTTATATTTAGCTTAACTAGGCCTTTGCAAGCATTTCATTAGATAGATAAGCAGGMTCTAAATAAAGGCCATAATAATATATTATAGTATATAGTATATTATAGTTCTAATTGCGTACAAAAAACAATGGATTTGACTAATTGGTTCTGGTCTCTCTGGCTGAAGAGTTGTGTTAATGTTAAAGCTGTGTTAAAACTCAAAATCTAGTGAAAATCTGGCTATGTGACAATGATATTGAGCTTCCGGAGTCATGGCCTGGTGACGAAGGCAGTAGCAGTCAATAAATCTTCTGTACATGATTTTCAGGAAGCAATCAAGTAGGCATGGATTGAGTCAGCGACACCAGAGAACTGCAGACATCTTTTTAACTATTTCCAGAAGGTTTTAAAGAATTAAGAACTTCATAATAAATATAAAATTTTGTATAGCAATTCCATTGCTTAAAATAACAAATGATACTCATTAGCATGATCATCACTATTTTAAAAAATGAGAGTGTAATTAAAAATACTGAATTTCACTTTTGTCTCAGGCGTTTTGGTCACCAGTGTACAGTAGTTTTGATGGCTAGATTTATTGTTTACGTACACTAAATACAAATTCTAGCAATATACAATATAGAATCTGCTTTAGACAGTCAGCGTGGGACTTGAAGTAAAATCTGTAAATATAATTTTTTTCCCTGTGAATGCTACAGTATAAGCATAATYAATAAACCAGTGTGTTTTATTTTTTTGTGTTGGGGGAGATAACAGTAACTCAGTTAACAGTACTCACAGATTATTCTACTGTATCATTGTGTTACCTCCCCAAAGTTGCTTATATTCCTACAACTGCACCAGACAATGCTTATTCTTCTAATTCTCGTTTACCAATCTTTAAGAATTGTCAATTTAATTGTGGTCATTAAAAAAATATATACTTTTATCTGTATAGAGTGACATTCAATATTGTGTTACTTCCACTAAGCACACACAGCTTTACCTTTGATAGTTACAAAGCTCTGACACTGGAGACACATAAAAATAAACACCTTCTTACAGAAACCTTCACCATACTGATAATTATTAATATATTTTTTTTAATTTGTCCATATAAACAATAAAGTATCAGAACAAGTGCATGAAAATAAACCTGTGATTCGCAGCTGCACTACTGTTCATGAAAATTATCAGGTGCATTCTAACCAATTCAGCCGAATTCAGCAGCGCTGCAGTATAGAATAGTACAACAATAAAGAGTGACATATATCAAAGAGTTATTTCAGGAAAGTCCATTTTCAGAACTGTATATAGTACAAATCTTCAATACTTTAAAATCGCATTAATTTAATAAAAAGAGATGTTAAAATGCAAAGGTTCACATTATCCTTTTGGTGTAGTGGTATCAGTTATTACCTCTACATTTATCAAAACACGTGCCTTGTTTTTCTGTCTTAAGTGAGAGAATTTGAGACAGGGTCTCTTGTTTATCCAGACCTTCTCTAATGCATCCCTTATTTGTTTTTGACCTTCAGGGGAGCCTCGTTCAAGTTTGTGACCCCAGTGTGACCACCACACATCATGGGCGAGACCGGTAAAATGGCGAAGCCATGCATGGGCCTTGTGCTGGTTGAGTTTGGGTACGAGTATACAAACCAGGATGGCTGCATGGTATCCATCAAACCCAATGAGAGGTACACACTCCTGGCAAAGACCAATGACCATTGGTGGCACGTACGCAAAGATGATTGCACCAAGCCGTTCTACATCCCTGCCAAATATGTCAAGGAGTTACCATCCACTTTGCCTTCGCCTCTGGACTTTGTTGAGACCTCTCTACCCAAGCCAATGCCTCCGATTGTGTCTGAGCTCACAGAGAAGGCCAAGTCCAATGAGGTAACCATCAGGACACGCTCTCCAGGAAACCACCGCAAGACAGAGAACCGCATGTCCACGTTTGGCGTCCCATTGGATATCCACGATCCTCCATCATACATGTTTGGAGGTTCATCAGATCCAGTTATTTCCTTACAACCAGTGTCAGGTTCAGAACCAGTGAAGAACAAGAGAATCAGTATCCCTGCAAACTTGCTATTAAGCTCCCAAGAGTCATTAAAGAAACCTCGTTCACCAAGCCTGAACCCTGCTGACCTTCTGCTTCGCCAGGCCAAACCTGTGGATCCACCGGTACTCAAGAACCTGATAGACTCCAGGCCTGTGCTACAGCCTGAGCCACTTATCGAGCCAGAGGAGGAGTCCAGCCCAATGCAGACGCCTTCCCCAGACTCAGAGAACATTTATGAAACCATAGCAGATTTGAACCTGGATTACTTGGTGAAGACGGAACCTGCTTCTCAGCATGATCCTGCTCAGAGTCCACCTCCATCTGCGCTGCAGGGAAAGGTAAGAAATAAAACACACACATATACACATTTGGCATTAAAAAAGTGAGAGATTCTTCACCCATCCTTTCTCAAAAATCATACTGTAATACTGTAGATTTTTTTCTATGGTTGAGGACCATTATGTTTTGAAAGCTACTGAGATTAAAATTGTCATTCTTTTGTTTCGGGTAGCAGGTTTCAGTTTTTCACTCTTTAAGAACATGACTGTCTTGGTGTCTTTGTGTAGACGTTGTGTTTGCCGTGTGTTTTGTTTGTGTTGTGATGACATCCTTTATGTAGTTGAACTTATATACGTTTGTTATACAATAGAGAACTATTGAGGACAATGCTCTTACAGGTTCTATTCCTGTACAACTATATACTCCTGAGGCAAATTACACAACACAAGACTACACCTTCTATTCCTGGTTGTCATTCTGTCTGCTTGTCTTTTCTTTTTCTCTTTTTCTTTTCTTTTCTTTCCTTTCCAGCAGGAACCCTATCGCATTGTTTTGTGAGATGGGTGTAATTAGTTTATAATGTCATCATTATCCTAATGGCCCAACATCATGTCATCAAAGTTTTAGAATTGTCTGAAACAATCTAACATCAATGTTGTCCCAAATTCTGTAACATTGCCAAATTACCATTGTCACAATGCTAATTAGGCAACATTGTTGTGTTACGTCTGTCCAAATATGTTTACTTATATACTTCTTTTCTCTTCTCCATTCCTTCATTTCTGTTGTTTTTGTCTTTCTGTCCTATTTTTTGTGACTGACTGTACTTGTTTTCATTGCCTCCTTATTTTCTGTCTGTCTGTCTGTCTTTCTTTCTTTTTCATGACTTTTTTCTGTCATTTCCTTTCCCACTGTTATTAAATAAATACTGTAGTTCTTCTGAAGAAAAGATTATATTTTGGACCACGATTCTACATCTACACATAACACACTAAGTCCACTGAGAGGCGCTGTGTGCACGCTTGTCTGACTGGCCTCTTTAAGCGTTTTGGTGTTTTATCTCTCACTCTTGCTAACATCAATATTGTTGGTTATCTGTCATGTGCACATGTCTGAGGATCCTCGGGAGCAGTTTACACTGGCCTAAGGTTAAGGCGAGACTGCGTACGGTCCTCCAAGTTCTTAGGCAAACTTTGGAAAAATTGCCTTGGATTAAATATTTTGGTAGCCTCCTATAGCTTACCTCCATCATCACTGCATCCGGCTTTGTGCATCATAACCGCCGAGTTGACTTGTTATGATGTGTTTTACACTTCAGCAGACAATAGACATTTAAAAGCATTTCATTGACTATTCACATTAGGAATTATAATTTCAAGTGCTTAGATATTTGTCTCGTACCAACATTAGACAGGACATGACCATGACTTTAACCTTCTACCGAAACAAATTTTTACAAAAAAATTCAATCCTACATAATATCCTCCACACATCCTCCTCAATGTAAACAATACTGAGAGATTGAAGTAACATAATTAAACAATTCAAACTGAAAAAAAGACTTTCCAAGATCTTCTGTAAATTTTATTCCACAAAATGCATATTCTAACTGAGGGAAAAGTCAGGACACCCTACCCCTTAATAGCTAGTGTTACCATCTTTAACTGAAATAACTGCAGTGAGATTCTTCTTATAGCCATCTACCTGTCTCTGACATCGGTCTGAGGAATGTTTTCCCCGCTCGTCAATGCAGAATTCTTTCAGCTGTGAGATGTTTGCTGGGTTTCTTGCATGTACAGCCCATTTCAAATTATCCCACAGCATCTCAATGGGATTAAGATCTGGGCTCTTATTCTTCTATTCCAGGACTTCTTCATTTTCAACCAGTCCTTGGTTGATTTACTGGTACTGTATGTTTTGGGTCATTGTCATGTTTCATGGTCCAGTTCCGCCTTAGCTTTAATTTTCTGACAGATGGTCTCACATGTTCCTCAAGCACCCTCTGATACACAGAAGAATTCATGGTAGATTCTATAGATGGTGAGCTGGCCAGGTCCTGTTGCAGCAAAGCAGCCCAAACCATCACACTTCCACCCACATGCTTCACAGTTGGTATGAAGTTCTTTTCCTGGAAGGCTGTCTTTGGTTTACACCAACATGTCCTTAGTTCTGGTGCCTAAATAATTACATTTTGGACTCATCTGTMMAAAGAACTTTATTCCAGAAGTCTCCTGGTCTTTGTCAACATTCTTTCTGGCAAACTTCAGTCTGGTCTTGATGTTTCTCTTAGAGAGCAAAGGTTTCCTCCTTGCACACCTCCCATGGAAGTTAAACTTGTGCAGTCTCTTTCTAATTGTAGAGGCATGGACTTTCACATCAACATTAGCCAGAGTCTGCTGTAGGTCCTGTGATAACATTTTAGTTTTTTTGGTGACCTCTTTTAGCATCTTGCGGGCTGCTCTTGGGGTGAACTTGTATTTTTTTTTTTTCTGAAGGCCTCAGGGAGCTCTTTTGCTCTCACCATGGTGCTCACTCTCACGTCAACAATAAGGAGCACACCAATATAAATGTCTGAGGTTTAAATAGGGCAAGCCTCATTCAAAATGCTGAGTAATGATCTACTAATCATGTGCACCTGGTGTGATCCAACTGTGTGTGATTTGAGCCATTTTAAGTGGGAATAAATGTGAGAGTGTCCTGACTTTTTTCGTCAGTTAGAATATGCATTTTGTAGAATTACATTTACGGAAGATCTTGAAAAGTCTTTTCTTCTATTTTAATTGTTTTGTTAAATTACTTTAATCTCTCAGTATTGTTAACATTGAGATTAAATATCCATATATTAAACATTTTTACAAAACACCCAGATTTTCGTAGGATGTCCTAATTTTTTCCCATGACTGTGTTTTCTATTATTATTATTATTATTATTATTATTATTATTATTATTATTATTATGTAAATCCAGAAGTTATCTTGATAAATCAGACACTTAAATTTAGCATCTTATCTGCCATGCACTAACACTTTTTAAGACACATGACTAATTTTATACCTTGATAATGTCAAAAGTAGAATGTCAGGAATGAGGATGTGTGTTTATTTACTAATAGTAAGAGAGCCTACTACTGTAATACTACTATTACTCTTATTAAACATTTATATTTATGAATATTTACACTATATTTGGATGTACCAGGGTTTTTACAAAACTTTTTTACATTAGGGAGCATTTTAATGTGAGTTCCTCCATTTTTTATCATTTTGAGTCTCATTTTGTTGTTGTTGTTGTTGTTGTTGTTGTTGTTGTTATTGGAATCCTGTTTGGAGAGGTTTCTGGAACAAAAAAAAAAGGATAAGAACAGAGACACCAATGGCGCCAAATGCTCTAGCGTTAGATTGCCTTGTCCTGTCAACAAATAATTTATCCAGTACAGCAGACATGTTAAGCAACAGGAAGAAACCTCACTTAGAGGGTGTGTGTTGTTCCTCTATGAGCTATGACGTGTCAAAGTATAGTCATATTAAAAAAATATCTTTGAATGCCTATTTTTTTTTTATGTAGATTGGCTGTGGTTTCTAAGTGAAAGAATCACAAAACATAATATAAACATATTTGTTATTTTTACTGTAAAGGTATCACTGAAAGAAATTTATAATAGGATCTACAGTATATAATCATTACCAAGTGTTTGACATTCATGAGTCAGAACATTTATCTCGCAACCCACACAAAGAACACTAATCTTCTGAGTTAGCGTGTATCTAATTTTAGTACTATAATGACATTTTTGCATTTGTCACATTGTAAACAAGAAAAACTGCCTGAAATGGTGAAATAAACCAATGTATATATGTTCTGGGGATGTTTCTGGCCTCATCCTTACAGTACAAGTTAGCACACGGTGTTTTTTAGTAAACCCAAGTTTCGAAATACCACAAGTGCTATTGCTGTGTCAGTACTGGCAGTTTAAGGGTGAAGGACAAGTCATGACTGGACTGAAGAATCTTGCTGGAGAATTTCTGGAATACATTAGCATAAGAAGCTAGCATGTTAATGATGGTAAAGATTAGCAGTCTGTAGAAGCTTCAATGCAGTGAGAAGTATTCACCACTTTGTGCTAATTGTTAGCATCCTGACCTTTCCTTGCGCTGTTAGCTTCAGAAACCCGAGCTCTGTTTATTTCTCCTGAAGAGAAAAGAGAAAATAAAGCTTGATACTAAGAGCTGCACTGAGAGAATGCACAATAAAGAGAAATGTACAAATTGATTTACCCTCAAATATTGGATTTATTTTTATTGAATTGAATTGAATTTTTAAGTTTAGAAATATATTTTTTACATAAATATACATTATATATATTTTATATTTTATTCCCACATATGATTTTTCTCGATATGTTTACTTGGGTTCAGTACATGACATGCTTTTGGCTGACTGCTTTTTGTTGTTTAATAGGAATTCACTGAACATTAAAACTACAGTAAAAACAAATATAGATGAATAATTATATATGACTTCTTCTTTATGTGATATATTACATGGTAGATTTTTTTTTATCTCGTCTTTACATCTAACAGGATATTGACATGAGATAAGACTGTGCTGGTGATCTGAGTGTGAACATCTGCTGATCCTCTTTATGGTTTATTTTTAAAAACTTTATTCATTTCTATCTTTGATTTATGGATTTTCGACCACGAGACACAGATATCTGACACGTGATGTTTGGTGCGCTTGTCATTCTGTGTGTGTGTGTGTGTGTGTGTGTGTGTGTGTATATATATATATATGTGTGTGTGTGTGTGTATGTGCGTGTGCCCTTATCAGATTACACAGTGACCATGAGCGTGTCAGACTCCTACAGTAGCTTTTGACACACAGCTCTGTGATTTAGTAGTGAAGACGAGCGAGGATGAGACACAGAGCTTCTCCAGTCTCACAACACTCTTTAGTCTGAGTTGCTATTGTAAATCAGTTGTGTGTTACATGTGGAATATTTTGAAAAATGTCTGACTTTCCTGATGAGTGACTATAAATATGATCATCTTTTCCACAATTAGCATTTAAAACATTAGGGTTTTTATTTTCACGTGTCACAATACAAGGCTTGTTCCAGCACTCATTGCTCTGTGTGTGTGTGTGTGTGTGTGTGTGTGTGTGTGTGTGTGTGTGTGTGTGTGTGTGTGTGTGTGTGCTCAGTTCTGAAAACTTACTGCTCTGAAGAGTATCAGGCTTTGGTTACTCCTGACAAACAGATACCTGAGCCGAGTGTAAGAACAGGAACCGTCTTTATATTAGAAAATACTTGCCCTTGGATTTGGTGGGTTGTTAATTATGCGTCCTTATATACAGGATTCTGATTGGTCAGAAGGTTTTTATCAGAGCTAACAGTTGTGCAGCTTCACATCACAGGTTAATACATAATGAATGCATTACATCTACTACATTTTTGTTTCTATAGCAACAGCTTATTCACAGGCTCATGTATGGGGGATGCTTCTTAAACATGTGATTTTATTGCACAATTCATTCATTCATTCATTCATTCATTCATTCATTCATTCATTCATCTTCTAAACTGCTTATCCTGTGTACAGCATTGCAGGAGCACAAGGCATGATGAGCTCCACTTTTCTGTAATTCTATTTAAGTTTTATGGAAGAAGCCTCCAGTGTTAGCACTTTGTAATAGACTTTGCAGCTTTATTGGCAGAGGCGTTTACACTTCTTTGTGGTTTCTATGTAAATTGACAATTTGTTTTCTTGTCTTATTAACTTAAAGAAAGAGACCAAAAAAAAAAAGCTGGTGGAGAACAACTGTTAATAACTGCTAAAACATTAGAAAGAACAGGAGGTAACTTGTTTCACAGATGTTCGTGGTATTAAACGTAGTTGTAAACTGACTTTTTTTTTTTAAGTCAAACATGTTGTCATCTAATTACAAAATAACGGCATGCATCTTTGATTTTGCATGAAAAATATACAATTTTAAAATAAAAATGTTATCATATTGAAATTTGGAAATGTCACCAATCTGGCAACCCTGATTTCTAAACAACCTTTTCCTCTCCAAGTGACCGATTTGAACTTTAGTAGTGTGACATCCTGAACCATCGTGTGTGTGTGTGTGTGTGTGTGTACGGTCACGCGTGTGTGTGTGTACCGAACACAGTCACTGTCTGTTACTACAACACACTGAAGTACATCTCGGCTTATGTGCCAAATATGTGGGGGCACAACACACTGTTTACACACACACACACACACACACACACACACACAATGCTGCAAGAACACAAGCAGTTAAATGCTGTGGTCACATGACCACACCCCTCCGTCCAGAACACAAACGGTGAATGGTGCTTGTACTTGGCTGCCGTGTTGCCAGATTGATAAACATTTTTAAGCTGTTGTTACTTTTCAAGCTAAACTGGAGCATGGAACATATACAATTTCTATAATATTTACACTGAAATTTACTTTTATGGTGCGAGTTTCCTTACTCTTGATCCTGTGAGTGGTTACAGGTTGCGTTTCTGCTGATGTCTCAGGGACGCTGTTATTGCTAGCTAGAAAGAAAAAAAAAGCAAAATCCGAGGGCAGAAGTAATGTTGCAAACACAATATTCAAAGTGCCATATTTTGCTGTTTTTAATTAGTTAGTTGTCCCCACCACTTAGATCATGCACTCTGGTTTCCCTGAAACTCCTTCCATTTCAGTCCTCTGTAGTTTTAAATGCCATCTTGAAAGGTAATTTGTGAAAGTGCATTTTTTAGTCAATCAGAACAAGAGAAATGGGAACGTCTTTAAACCACGGTCACCAAGAGTTAGGCAAGAAACGAGGTTATGCATATAATTTTTTTTTTTTTGCCTGGATGATACCAGGTGAGAAATCAGAAAATTGCTAGCTGAAAACAAAATCATGTTCATGC
This sequence comes from Clarias batrachus, assembly GCA_003987875.1. Classification (NCBI taxonomy): domain Eukaryota; kingdom Metazoa; phylum Chordata; class Actinopteri; order Siluriformes; family Clariidae; genus Clarias; species Clarias batrachus. The sequence continues at coordinate 210,111 of QMIH01000463.1, read as the reverse complement.
ACATTTCTAGACGAAATTGAATATATCTAAATATGATGATTATTACATATAATTAATGTATTTTTGAAGCCCTAAAATGTAGGCAAACCATAAATGACCAAGCAATATAAAGGGTTAAAAGGTGTAGTTTGCCCAATATGGCAACCCAGTTGTTAAGGGGAGGGGTCAGATGCCTGTGGTAAACTGGCAACCAGGTAACTCAGGCAGGTGTGGATTTTCTTTTAGCAGAAGGTGGAAATGAGTGGACTCCAGCGCTCAAGGCAGGTAGAGTTTTCATTTCTACATTCAGGTGTGCTTTTAGTCTAGACTCGTACCAGTCTGTATACTAGTATGCTATACCATGTACACTACTGGATACTCAGTCTCAGGACACTGTACTTACTGTACTATACAATACAGACAGTTATTTATTGTAGTTTGAATAAGGTTCGTACAATATTATGATGAATTATCATGTGCTACAAAGTCATGAGACCTGATCGGACACTTGCAAAGACATTTTCTCATTGCTGTGTGTTACAGAGTTGCTTTGGTAGTTAAATAAAGGGAAAAGAAGAAGATTCACATAAAGCAGAGAGATCTATTTAAAGCATCCTTTTATTAACTGTGGTTGCATTCATCTACTGTAAGTGCATCTGTGGTCAGAGGAGTTTTCTAAAAAATCAATGCAGATTATTACGCAGATGACATACAGCACATCTACTAGTTGGTATGATTTTTTCTTTAGCACATTTCACCTTTAGCAGACGCTTTTGGTAACCAACAACTAATTTCAGGGACAATTTTGGTTGGCAGACTTCGGCAGAATTTAATTAACTTGACTTTTTTGACTTTCAAGTTGTGTTCACAAATTTGCAATAGGGTTAAGACATCAAAATGCACAACTTCAACTTAGCCTGTTTATCCATTCCACACCCAGCTTTGATGTGTGTTTAAAAAAACCGTCCCAGTATGATGAACTGCAGTTGGAGCTGTGGTTAGAGCTCAACTAAGCCACATAATTGGACTCTGTCCTTGTTCTATTATACAAGCATCGAAAGCAGGAAAATCTATTTAATGACCGTATGACTTACTCCACTACAAAAGGTGGCGATATGCTCAACACATCCGAAGCCATGGCGCATGCATAACGCGTCTACACCGATTTTTTTTGTCCAGTTGAGATGTACAAGCAAAGAGTAGCTMGACCCCCAAMTGCTTTATGTGTGGGTGCGCCACTCCAAGTTCATTGCCATCATGTAAATGAGCTGAAGTTTGTCCATGTCCATGAGGTTCTGCTGAAGAATTTTGAGGTTATCCTCCTCCTTGATTATTCCTTGAAGTTCCACGAAACATGAGGCTACAACAATGCTAACAGCATCTGCAGCGCTTATGGGGTCGAATGCCACTCCTGTGTGGCTAGTATCACTATGATCAACATGGGAATCCATGTGTGCCTTGCCACATACCCACACAGCCTCGAGAGAGAACAACCAATCTGCTCTATCTAGGATGGCTGTAGCATCACCTGGGAATTGAACTTGTGATTTCCAGATGAAAGTTGCACCGCTCTAACTCTCTAACACTCACCACACTAACTGTACAGTAGGTTGTGTTTTGGGCTTGGACCAAATGCCTGTTAATTTCTCAAATGRTATCCAATAATTTACTCATGTAATAACAGTAAAGTAGCAACATTTCTCACACGCAGTATGCTTTCTTAATTCTGAGTATGATCAAAATAGATTGTAAGTCAGTCTTACAGTATAATAGAATAAGGGTAGGCACTCAGTTTGAATCACACACAGACAGTGTATTTTCAGGCTCCAGTGGCGCAATCGGTTAGCGCGCGGTACTTATAAAGCAGTACAAAGCTGAGCAATGCCGAGGTTGTGAGTTCGAGCCTCACCTGGAGCAGTGTTTATTGGCGCAAAGATTTCTGTGATTTAAGGTGCTCTGTTCCGATCACACTCTCTCCTTGAGATGTTGGTGTGAATCCCATGTTTCATGGTACTTGTTAGTATAGTGGACAGTATCTCAACCTATCAAGCAATAGCCCAGGGTTCAATTCCCCAATGGGGAGAAGCCAGTCTTTTGGCTGTAGTGTATTAAGGCTTTGAGTTGCTGACTGAAAGGTTGATGTTTGAAGCTCAATCTCAAACAAGTTGCCGCTGGAGCAAGGCTCTTAATCTTGTTCTTAACCTCTGACCCTGCGCTCTGACCCCAGCCTACTAAAGCTGAGATATGCAAAGAATAAAGAATTTCATTGTGCTGTAATGTATATATAACATATAAAGGCTTAACTTATAATACACTCTCAACTAGTGTTTTATAATAAATGTGTGTGAGGGGGGGGGGGAAGGAAACGGTTCAGCAGCTCCAGAATTTTAAACATGATGAATGATTATGGCTTCTGTACCAGATTTGTTGTTGCTTTTTAACCGATCACATGTGCTTATGTAAATGATGTAGCTAAAGACAAGTCATCAGAGTCAGAGACAGGTCAGGGCTAAAAAAAAATAATCAAAACTACAAAGTATTGTGAGTATTTTGCTTCTCTATATGTAAACAGGTCTAATTGGGTTTTCTGCTTGTAATAATCAGGAAATGTTGCAATGTGCAACTTGGTTTCATGTATGATTTAAGGAAATGAACATTGTTTGCTGATGTTATTGTGTGTGGAGCCTAATGTTCTATGAAGTTCTCACTTCCTGATAATCCGGATTTTCTAGGGAAACTGCACTAACGGGTGCAGGAACATAAACTCTACTGTCCATGGTGAAACATGGTGCAAGTTTGATCTCCGGAGTTATAACAGAATTGGTTAAATTGACAACATTGCGGTTTATGAGTTGTTGTCAAACGAGTCCAAAGACCAGCTTCTGCCACTTCCTGCTTCCTGCTCGAGAAATCGGCTGTGTTGCCGTGAACATCAGAAGCAGGGTCAAAATACACCGAGGAGGGTTCTTTACACAACTTACTGACAAAACTAAAACAGTGACCAAGAAAGAATGTCCTTGCTGATATTATTTTATTATTATTATTATTATTATTATTATTATTATTATTATTATACTAAAATACCGAAAGTTACATCAGATTAATCAGAAGAAGTTTAACCTTTCCAATTGTGAGTGGATCCTTAAGACTCATCTTAAGTTTCATCAACTGAAACGTATTATTGCTTAGGCAGCGTGGTGGTGTAGTGGGTAGTACTGTGGACTTGCACCTCCAGGGTCGGGGTTCGATTCCCAGCTCATGGGCTTCAACGACATTCAGATTAGGCTGGTGATGATCAGGGATTTAAAGAAAGCGCATACAATTAGATTCTGGATGGTCTGAAGAGTTTCTATAATAGTACTTCTGACTGAAGTGCAACTACAAATCCCAGGTTTATAATAATTAATCCACTCTGTTTCTATAGCAATAAAGCATTCATCAGTTAAAAAATGTATTGTATATGATTATTGATGCGGTGAAGTTTTTCCTAAGGAGACATTTATTTAACATTTGACAGAAGGAGACTTTATGGAAATTTTGTGGCTGTTCTCGTAATTAGAATTTTTGTTAATTTTATTGAATATAATAAAACAAAGAAAAACAGCTGGAAAAATATGAAATACCGTAAATAACTAATAAATAAAAATAGTGACTATCAGCACGTTTCTGTGATATAAGAATAATAACATACTCCAGTACATACTATTCAAGGAAACTAATCAACTGCAGGGCAACAGCAATGACTGCACTTGACTGATTATTTTTCCACAATATTATATCTCTCTGTTGTTTTATTCTGTAGTAATGCATATACAGTAATTCAGAACGACATTTACAATCTGTGTATCTTTGTCCCTTTTAAGGAAGTTGTTTCTGTATTTGTGTATTGTGTATATTATTATGGGTATGTGTTTGTATGTGTGTGTGTGTGTGTGTGTGTGTGTGTTTTCAGCAGGTAAAGCTGGTTAGCGTAATGTCAGCTGATTTTGAGTCTCTGAAAGGTCATGAATGAAGAACAGGTTCACTTTTATGTTGTATGTGCTGTATGAGTTGGTTGGTTAGGTGTGGAGGAAGTATGTGTTTGTCCTCCATTTTCCTCAGTTGTGATGTCAGAACATGTCTGTCATGATCCTAAATATAATCTGTTTTGCTTATGGGCATGGGCGTGTCTTCATGATTCACACATTAGCATCATCAGAGCTAACACTTCATCTGTCATATAAATCTCAGATTTGAATACACACATATTTAATGCAGTGGCATGGTGGCATAGAGGTTAGCGCTGTGGCCTCGCACCTGCTCAAGGGTTCAATTCCCACCTTGGGAATGGAGTGAGCATGTCCTGCAGTTCAAAGACATGCAAAGTAGGCTAATCACTGATTCCAAATTTCCTGTAGGGTGTGAATGAGTGTGTGTCCGGTGTATCTGATGTATCCTCATGTCTGAGATGGGCTCCAGGCATCCTGAGACCCTGTATAGGATAATGAATGGATGATCTAATGCAATGTGCTTGTTGTTGACCTGAAGGTCATAAGATCATTAACATATCTGTATATATGCACTATTTTTTTTTCTTCTATTATTTAGAAATAGATTTACAGATCAATAATCTAATATTTTGTGATGAAAGTTAGACAAAAAAATTAAGTCCTGTCAAAAATTGTAAATGAATAAAAACAATTAGGTATAAAATCACATCAGCTGCTTAAAGTCCATTTTTGTTGTGTTTGTTAGTTTTACAAAAATATTGTGATATCAATGATATCCCAAATAAAACATGCTAAAAGACATTTCATCATGATGTTGATATCATATCATTATGTCACCCAGCCCTAATTCCAAACATATTTTATCACCCTGTGTATAAAAAAAAAAAAAAAAGTATTTTGGCTCTAGAAGCGACGAGCGAGTGCTGAAGACCTAAACGATATAATACGATATTATCTAACATGTCATCACAACCTCAGTATTACCCAGAATTCTTTCTACTGCTTGTTAAAAAAGAAACATGTGGTTTAATCTTTCCAGGCATGTGCATGTGCAGCCTCTCAAAAATGTCGTGACGTGACAGAGTCAGATAGCAATACAATCTGAGCGATACTCCAGAAATGACTCCACCKCTACATGGAAGACGAATCCCGCATGAACAGGGCTGAAGCGCGGTGTGTAGCCACTGTTTGTTTTGGTGTAGCCGTGTGTTCCAATTTGAGCTAATTCACTAGTGCTGATGTTCAGCTTGGCTGAAAATAAATATGACTCATTTTCTTTGTGTATAACACATGCACACACACACACACACACACACATCAAACGAAACTTCATAAAGAACAATGAAGTCTGTTGTAGACAMAGTTACACGGTGTGTGTGTTTATTACAACACAATAATTACAAAAACTGATCCGATGCGGATGAAGGCGTGGGCTTTGTGTCCTGGTCTGGTTCAGTCAGAATCGTCCACCTGCCGTTTTACAAGCTGCACAATTTTACACCCTAAGACACCACTGTGTTACGCACTGTTGCACTTTTACACACGTTTCACACGTTTAAGCTTCAGTTTAACCCGAAGGAAGTGATAATGCTAGGTCTGTGGTTAACGCTTTGGCCGCTTAAGCAGAAGGTCATGAGTTCAAATCCCTGTGGCTGTGAATAAAAGTGTGAATACATACAGTAGGTGGATGATATAACCATAGTCAATACTTTTACAACTACATTATGTATTTTACCATAGCAGTACCTGATTGGATAAATGCCGTAATATTAGGTACCATGTTACGTAACAAAATACGTGAATGTCTCATATTTTCACAATACAGCTTGAACCGGAGTCCGGATTGTAAACAGAACCTATAGTGATATACAGTACAGTATGCATCAGATATTATGATTCAACATTTACATAAATGTTACGTAAAAGTCTTAATTTATTTAATTAATGTTATCTAACACTTCAAATATTAGGTAATTTTATAATTATGGGACAAATTATTAAATAATTAAAGAAAAGGGCCTCATCGCTGTACAATATCTGCTGCCGCAAAACAGCAGTGTTTAAGCAAGATTTAATTTGTGCAAAATAAAGAAAGAAAATACTTTGCAAAAAATGTGCAATTTCAGAACTTTACAGATCTGTTATAAGAGTTTCGTATAAAACTAGGCTCATACAGTTATTTAAAAGAAATATATTATGTTACTTCTAATATTACAAAATAAAATGAAGTTAATTGTATAATCATAGGTTTAAACATTTTAGAAATTCCCTGCAAAAGTTTAAAACATCTGACTGAATTTGTAATTCATATAATATACATAATAAATAATATTATTAGTTATTATTACTTTTCCATTGTTACATTACATTATTACATTATTATTACATATTACATTTTCAAAGTTATTTTATTTTATATTTTGTGATTAAATTTGACAAATTTCAAAGATTTTTTGGTTTTTGGTTTTTACAGTTTTTTTTTTTTTTACAGTACTTTTAAGATTCAGTACAAAATTTTAATATCAGATTAGAATCCTTAACGCTGAGATTTCTCAGAGCCCTGAAACAGATTTTGAGATAAAATAATTAATGATTATAAATAATTTGTGTAATTAATTAATTAATGTGTAATTTCATCACCTCTAACCCTAATAAATGGTTCTTTAGCTTAACACTTACAAAAGCAATGAAAAAGTTCTTCAGAGAAGCAGAAATAGTTCCTGCAAATATATATATTAAAAAAAAAGCACTGATGTTTTTAAGGAAGAACTCAAATAGGATTATGGAGGCTTAAAAGGAGTCTTTACTCGTCCCGAGGGAGACGGAGCTGGATGGTGGCTCTTGTGGAACCGAAGGTGTGTCCGTCTTCAGCATGCGTCGTTTAAATAGGAGTGAATAATAAATCAGTTGGTGTTGTGGTGGGCCGGCGCGGTTTCAGGCTCTCACTGCTTGCAGGGATGTTTCTGTTCCTGTTCAGCCACCTTCTCTGATCAGAGATAACGGTGAGCGTAAGTTCATCTCCACGTTCCAGGTTCCAGAGAACGTGTTTTCTTCCTCGTTTCATGACGAATACTAACATGTTTGTTTATGTTCGAGACCTCGTTCCTCGTCCTGCAGAGGAAATTGCTGTTATACAATCAGTGTGCCCTCCACCCACTAATAACCTCCACGTTGTACCAGTGTGTGTGTGTGTGTGTGTGTGTGTGCGTGTGTGTGTGTGTGTGTGTGTG
>QMIH01000463.1:181355-202714 GCA_003987875.1 Clarias batrachus | reverse complement strand
GTGTGTGTGTGTGTGTGTGTGTGCGTGTGTGTGTGTGTGTGTGTGTGCGTGTGTGTGTGTGGAATCCTCAAGAGAACATCAACAGAGCACCCCATTTCAAACATATGTTTTGTTCACATGCAGTTTCGCTGTTCCTCTTGTTGGCGTCGATTACTGAACCTGTTTCTCAGTGAAAATGAAAAGTGAGAAAGGAGCACAACTTCTGTTTTTCGCTCTCTGCTGCACATGTGGTTGAAACTCTTCCAATTTCTTTTCACTCGTCTTCGACATCTGGGCTGTTTTTCTCATAGCAAGAATTCTTGGTGATTTTGGCCGCGATGCCGGTGGATGATATGATCCGTGATGCTTGTCGTAGGTTCGCCCCCGGCCTAGTGACCTTTCTGAGGTTTCCCAAGGTAAGCTGTGGATCAGGGAAATGGTGTGTGTGTGTGTGTGTGTGTGTGTGTGCCTTGAGAGACAGTGAGAACATTGCAGCATCTGAGAATCTCCAAGCGTAATGTTAATGCTGGATAATGTTGTTATCCTCTGCTCAATATTTGTATAATTTGTTATAAACTGCTCAATATATGTAAGTGCTCATGATGATGCAACACTTCAAAGTTTATTTATTTATTTAAAAAATATATGTTAGTTCATTTTGATTAATTGTTTTTTTTTTACCTTGCTGCAAAGTGTTCTGTCTTGTCATGATTATCCGTTCATCCCCCTTAACTTAAAGTGTGCACAAGTGCACCAGTGCAGATCATTTTGTCTGTAAAATTCATAGATATTCGTTCAATTCATAAATATTAACACGATTTAAAGGATTTCCTGCAGCCTTAGAATTTAAAATCAGTCTTCCAGTCAAACCCATGCTCATGAAAAGATTTTTTTCCCACTTACACAACAATTGCAAAATTTGCAAAAAGAAAAATGCAATTACTTTCTTTATTAATGAACATGTACTGTACTTTTTGTCTATTTATACAAGGGTTGTTCAAGTCAAAAAGGGACTTGTTATGGAATTACATATGAATAAAGGCGTAAAAGTAATTGACTGATTGTTGCAGAAGACTTCAAACGCAGTACAGTGAAGAGACGCATCCGTCTTTGGGAACTCTACACAATCTAACGTTCACAAACATGACTTGCACCTTACAGGGACTCTGGATATAGGAGTTATTCTTGATCTCTCTTTAAGCATTTTGCACATGTTTGGGCCATTAAAGAGGTTCTTGGGAGGCCAACGTTTCAGACGTAAATCAGACAGGCAGTCTGATCGTGGCTCCAGCAAACTGAGAAAACTTGATGGTATCCAAGCACTAGTGAAACGCTGTGATAAGTACATTATTGTAGCAGGGGATTATATATATGTGTAATATATACGTATATAGAAAAAAAGAAATGGATTTTTTTTTTCCCTCTCAGAACTGTCTTCTGTTATTCTGCACATTCAAATTCCTACTTTGACTTGAACGCCTCATTTCGGTACATTTAATGTTTGTCATAAGAGCTACTTTCTGTTCTCTTTCGCATTACAGCAACTATAAACGCTACCAGAATCTTTACTCTCTTGTTATGTGACAGAGAAACCGAAAAGACACGCAATCTCCTCTGTCCTGAAGGGGTAGGAACAGTGCGACTCAAACAGCTTCGCGTCTGGCACTGGAGACTCCTTCCACAGAACATCTTGAAGAAAACCTCACCATAATATGTATACCATAATCACACACCCATCTTTGCTCTGTTTATGTGACGCGGCTGCCGGACAAGTTCCTCTGGAGGGGTTGTTAGAACGAGTGCATTAATTTACATTTACATTTAGGCATTTGGCAGACGCTCTTATCCAGAGCGACTTACAAAAAGTGCTTTAAAGTTTACATCACTGGATAGATACTTACACTGGGTTAACTAGGTCAATAACTACGTGCCATTAGTCTAACACAACTGGGAAGAGGTTTTTTTGTTTTGTTTTGATTTTTTTGGTGGGAGGGGGGGGGGTTAGTCCTGTAAGTACTGGAGAAATAGTTACGTTTTGAGTCGTCGTTTAAAGATGGTCAAAGTCTCTGCTGTACGGACATCTAGAGGAAGTTCGTTCCACCACCTAGGTGCCAGAACAGAAAAGAGTCTGGATGAACGCCGCCCTCGATCCCTGAGAGATGGTGGGACGAGGCGAGCAGTGCTGGAGGATCGGAGGGAACGTGGCGCAGTGCGTGGTGTGATTAGAGCAGGGAGGTGGATATCAACTTGTAGCTTTAACAGAGAGTGAATTTAGACTGCAGAATTTGGCAGGACTGTGGTGTACTTAATAATGCCATGATTATTTGTTTTTACCACAGATACAGATCAGATTTTGGACCGAAGCAATCTCCTGCAGTACACGTGAACCAGGTTCCGATTCCAATCGATTTGAGTTATTGCGTCGAGCTGTGCTGATCGGGCATTTCTGTGTCGCTCGCAGACATCTTAGGATTGAGTTATGCACAACGGAAAGTTCATCAGAACCGTCTGCCTCTGTGCTTCCTCTCCCCTGAGGGGAGCGATAATTTGCAAAGGAAAAAAAACATTAGCCGGACATTTCCCCAGTTTACAGGAACTCTCTAGCAGGCTGATCGCAATAGTTTAAATATGTTTGTTTTCTGACCGAGTACCTGACTTACTGTCAGAGTTTCATCGCTATTCTGTATTTCATTCTGCAGCTCTTGGTTGCAGTGATGCTTGGGGATTTCTGTTACAGTCAGTTCTTGGTAAAAAAGTAGTTTTCTGACGTTGTGTGCTGTTTGGTTCGGCTGTGTCCCAGGAGAAAAAAAAAAAAAGCCAAACAGACATACACTTTGGTAAAGCAACTGACCTAATGCTTTTTATGACACATTTTGTTAATTGTTTGTTGTTAATTGAGTTCCTGGTACAGTTTCAGTGTACAAAAATTCAACTTAAGGTGAAACGGCGTCCAATGCAGGGTGTGTTCCCTCCTCACACCCAGTATTCCGATCAGAGTCCGGATCTCCTCTGAATTTCACTGAAAGATTTTTTTTCCTCTTACACAACAACAATTTGCCAAAAGTTTCTTTTTCTTTGCTAATGACCACACTTTCTTTTTTTTATTKCTTTGTCCGATGGGCTCTCACGTCAAATCGGGTCTAGTGTTGAAATTACTGGTGAATGAATGTGTACAATCGATTGACATTTATAGAAGACAGTACGCTAATGAGAATTTACCCGCAGTAAAACATTTCAACAGTGCAGACATTTTGAAAAGGCCATACTTCTGTGAACGCCAACTTGCAGTTCTGTGGGAGCTGTACGCACAATCAGGCATCGACACCATTTGCGCATTACAGGGATTCAACTGACCTCTCTCTAAGCCGTTAAAGGGGTTCCCGGGAGGCCAACGTTTCAGMCATGAACCAGATCATGTCTGACCATGACTCTGTCCAATTGAGAAAACTTCTATCCTTGATGGTATCCAAGCACTAGTGATTTGCTGGGATAAGTGCATTAATGTAGCTGGGGATTATATAGAGAAATAAAGGGGGTTTTTACTCAAAAGTCCCACTTTGGCTCGAACACCCCCTCCCCCACCCCCCATAGTTACTTTTAATGTTTTGGAACGTCAGACTAAGGAACCAAAACATCCAATGTCACATCCAATACCACACTAATAAACTCTATTATATAATGCTTATTAACCAGACACAGGTCACCCATTAAACCAATATTAAACCAATAAGAACAGCGAGAAACCTGTAATCGTGTGCATGAATTCTTAGTGAAACTGAGTGAAACAGTTTGTGTGTGTGTGTGTGTGTGTGTGTGCGTGTGTGTGAGGTTGAAATCAGGTATGGATATCTGATCCCTCTCCTCTCTGTGTCTTTTGTTAGTGCTGAATAAAGGGACAGGCTCAGGTCAGGGATTTCGCTGCTCCACTGTGCTTTGTCCTGCCCAGGTTTCCATGGGTTTTTTGTTTGACTTGATGATGGGAATACTAGCGCCGGTATAATATTCGCACAGAGAGCAGGAACCATGCTGAGGTCACGATGAAAGCGGGTGAAATGCTTGATATCACAAAAGGGCCTTGCTGGTGGTTATTTGTCATCTTCTGCCACGCAGAAATGTCTAAAAACAGATATATATATATTTATTTATTTATTTATTTATTTATTTATTTATTACCTTTTTGCATTCTGGATGCTGGTTGGATGAGTAGTCTGGACAGCAAGTTCAGGCATGATCTCAGTGTGCCTAATGTGTCTTGAGTGACGAGCGTCTTATGTAACATCTGCCTTGCCTGGTAGTGTATTCAGTGTGATCATAATACTTTAGAACACAATGCTTCTGGGGAATTAGGCCACAGGCAATCCTGAAGCCTTTTTCATCTTCACTAGGTGAGGCAAATGTTGACGGATCAGATTCCTAGCCCTTTTCTTTTTTTTATTAGCCTTAACTCATGCCCTACCTTAAATCTGATACTTCCAACATGGAGGAATTTTTACACATTACCACTCATCCATCTTGCCATCATTTTATTTCAGTTTCCAGTGCCTTTGCTAACATCTCTTTCTTTCTTCCTCTCAGCAGGACCGTGAGAATCCCACTACAGCAGTGTACGCTAATGTATCTGAACTGAAGAAGCTCTCATTGCGCATACCTCCCTCATCCACCTCCACCTGCTCGTCTCCCGGCCTCCCTCTCACCCCCGCTCCGGACTCGCCTGAATGGGAGGGGCGACCTGAACTGGACAGCAACAAAATGTTCTACCCCTCCACGCACCCTCGGACCCCGACTCTGCCCGCAGGCATGGATGCCTCGGCCTTGTCCATCCCTCCAGTGCCTGCTCCGTCTGTGCCTGCTCCGTCTGTGCCTGGTCCATCTTTACTCCCTCCGACTCTCTTGCCGGGATCAGACTGGGAACAACATGTAGACGAGACGACAGGGAGACAGTACTTCTACAATAACTCGCTGAAACAATCATCATGGGCTGCCCCTGAGCCACTCAGCCCTCAGGAAGGACCGGTAAGAACAATTCTGAGGGATAGTGTGTGATATTAGTTTCCTTAAGCAATATCATAGTGATGAATATCAGCATGTCTGTGATGCAGGTGTAGGCACAGAGGCACAGCGGAAGTACGCTGATATTCAGTACAACAGCACGACCTCAAGTGTGATATGGCTTTTATGCAACAGTTCCACAAACACAGATTTCTTATTTTATTTAACCAGTTATTTTGCTCCACCAACACATATCTTCCCACAACAAATCTTGTGGAACTAACTAACCATGACTGGTGGAGCTGGTGACTGACAGGTAGCAACCGACATTTAGGATAATAAACAGGGGTGAACATAGTTGTAAATTCTGACTGGTACAGTAATGTATAAACCAAAAAGGTGGTGGACAGTCCTGAGAAACGTACAAGATTCACTTTACATTTCCACTTATTCCACTTTAGAATATCAGCTCCGTTATCTTCCCGGTTTTGAGGATGAATCCCAAATAGCATTAAATGGAAAGCTACAGTAATGTGTTGTGTAAGGGGTACAATCCCTTATTCCACACACCAAGTAATGCCCTTGATCAGGAGTTAGAGAGGGATTTGGGATTCTCCCTTGTGTTAAGAGCTAGTTAGCATTGTAGCGTGCGTTAGCCATGAACAGAACAACACGGATGGTTTGGTATGTCYTGGAAGCCATAACTAAAGAGACAGCGTTATCGGATGTGTGTTTGTGCTGAAAGTGCTTCTGTGACTGGTTTTGAACGTGGGTTTTGGCAGGCCGCTGCTCTCTCCTCAGTACTGAGGACCGTACAGAACTACCAGTTAATGAAATTAACGACTGTAGACCACCATATAGTTAAACATCTCAGTGTTGTTACCATCTTGTACAATGCCTCACATCTAACCAGCTTAGTCCGTCTTCGTCAGAACTAAATGTTGTATAAAATGCAATAAAGCACTTTGAGAACTTGTCGTTATAGTTGATGTTGTAGACATGGCTGCTGCTGCTCTCTTCCACCAGCCCCCTCTACCAGAAGAGGACTACCCCAAGACGAGCGAGCGTGACGCCGAGGCCATCCCTTTCAAACAACCCCTCCTGCCCCGACTCAATGCGGAACCTGGAACCTCTGTACCGCCTGGCTGGAGCTGCTCCACAGAGCCTGGAGGAAAAACTGTCTTCACCAGTGATCTCACACACCAGCAGGTAAACATTAAAATGCTACATATGTTTTCAAACAACAATATTAAGAAAAAATGGTGTAGTAAGCTGTTGGCTGTAGGAAATGACTACTACCATGTTAGCTCCAAAACCGGCCACGCCCACAAGTGATAGGAGGAGCAGCTGCTGCACTTGTACAAGAGAAGAAACATGTGACCGTCCTGTCACATGGTAGCCTGGTAGATTGGATGTTTAGATGAACTAGTCAGAGGTCATCTAGAATGTTGTTTTTGTCATGTTACCTTACTGGTTCTTACTGTTTTATTTTATTGCTTTAATCTGTAGATTACAATAAGCAATAATAAGATTAATTAAAGCCTGATCTGATAACTGATGCTAATTGAACTAATGGACTACTGTGATTGTGTTCATCGCTGTCTGTCTGTAAAATCTTTCTGTTTAGATGGAACATTTCTTAAGTTTACAGCATTCTAACCTTTTTAAACAGCGCCCTCTGTTGCTCTTATTTGTGAAGTTTGAAGACTGAAGTGCTTGTCTTTTCCACAGTGGATCCAATCGAAAGATGAGAAAGGAAAGACGTATTACTACTTAAAGGACGGCTCTATGTCTCAGTGGCATCTTCCAGAGGTCAGTGTGTTCGTGTCTGTTTATAAGCTGTTTTATGAGCTGTGTAGAAGATATGCATAAGCTTTGTATGAACTGTGTAGTTCTCTGTATTAGCTGTGTGTGAGATGTATACGATCCCTGTATGAGACGTGTATGGCATGTTTATGAGCTGTGTATGAGCTGTTTATGAGATGTGTATGCAATGTGTATGCAACTTGGATGAGCTGTGTATGAGATGTGCATGAGACCTTTATGAGCTGTGTATGAGATGTTTATGAGCTGTGTATGAGATGTGTACAGTATGAGCAGTGTATGAGATGTGTATGAGCTGTGTATGAGACATGTATGCAGCGTGTATGCAATTTGTAGGAGCTGTGTATGAGCTGCGTATGAGATGTTTATGAGCTGTGTATGAGATGTGTATAGACTGTGCATAAGCAGTGCATGAGCTGTGTATGAGAGATGCTTGAGGTGTGCATGAGCTTTGTATGAAATTTGTATGAGCTGTGTATGAGCTGTATATGAAACGTGTATGAGCTGTATGTGAAAGGTATATGAGCTGTATATGAGCTGTGTATGAAATGTGTATGAACTGTGCATGAACAGGTATCAGCTTTGGGAAACGGAGTGGAGCAGGATGGACGTGCTGTTTCTAAAAACTGGAAACCCGTCCCACAAGAGGACATGGTGAGCCAGTAACACACTCTAACATGTTTTTGCAGTATATAATCCACTCTAACACACTTTCACACGATACTGTTCTAAGTGCAACAGTTTGTTGTGATGAACATGTTTAMTTACAGAACTGTTACATTGATGATGTAGCACACGGATYGATGATCCACACAGATTTGTGACGYCACAGTCGAGTCATGAATATCACTCTTGCGGTTGTTTCTTTACAGCAGAAGTTTTTACCATCTCACCGGAGGATCGCTTCTGATTACAGCACTGATTCATCGAGCACGGCGAATTCAGCAGACGTACATCAGGCATGTACATAAACCTCCTCCTGTTATATTACACTGTCCACTCCTAAAGTTCTCTTAACCTTAATCGGTATGAAAACGCTACCACATTTACAAAGGAGTGTTAATAATAATTCTTTTTTGACAATTGCCAATTATCCCATTGATGATAATCAGCACCTGTTAAAAAAAAGAAAATAAAATTCAACCCAGCATAATGAACACTATAATGAATATGTTTATGGTTTATGGATCATATCTGTTTTTAAACCTAGAGCCCAGAGTTCAGAATGTTATCAACATGTTTTTTTTTCTTTTTTCATTTTTGTCTTCTTTTTTTTTATCTGCCTCCACCCTACTTCCCTTGAGAGAAAAATAAGAACATTGTAAACAACATACAGTATAGAGTTACAGTTAATGGACTATTAAATCCAATGCTAACATTGAGAGAAATTAAGACAAGGAAGAGGATGAATAAGAAAAACATGAATAAATAAGGGAAAACAAGAATAAATAAAATTAAAAATATTTTTTTTAATTAGGAAGAAATGATGAAATGAAGAAATGATAGACTTTTGCACTGTACAATATCTTCAGAGGGTAGGACATTTGTTTTGCAAATTTAATAAAAGTCATATTTTTAGGAGGGATAGAGGGAAAGTAAAGAATAGAAAACTGAATAGATTAAATAAAATAATTAAAATGGGAAGAATGAATGAATGTATAGCAAATTAGTTCATTAATCAATACCAGATGCACAAATAGATAGATTTTTTTAAATTCCAAATTTAAATACATTTAAAAAATGTTGATAAAATGATGATAAATGTGAATTAAAAAAAAAAAAACATACATGTGCTTATCAACAAACCAAAACTAATGAATAAATCTGAAGCCAGGTGTGTGCATTTCCTTAACATTTACAACAAGACAAATAACTGGGATTAATTGCTGTTTTACTTTTTTGACCTTATGTATGTTTCATTATGATAAAAACATTTTTTAATGTTAATGAACACAATAAATGTATTTGATACTGAAAAGGAGAAAAGGGATCATTCGGAGCCAAATTTCAYAAATCACAAAAATGCATCCCAAAGTTGAGCGGAGACTCATATGATCATCTAAAATTAATAACGAACAAGACCTACTGTAATGTACTTACACGCACGKCAATTTTCATTTAGGACAGGCTTTTAAAAATCAGAACTGTCACTTTACAGTATGGGAGTGCATTTTTATTATAATTTTACTCATGTTTGAGTTGGATCAGGACACCTTCAAACTTGTACAGTCACTCTGAGATGTGCTAATTTATTACTATAACACAGCATTCTCATTAAACATCCTCATTTCATCATACTTTCACCAAAATCTTATGTTGACTTGTGCAAAAACTGTTGTGCTTTAATTGAAGGAGGATAACGTGAAGCTGAAGAGGAATCTGTCCAGTACAGATTCACACCCCCATCACCACCATGTGCGTTAACGTCTACGCAGTCTGGTCATGTTGTAATTCTGTGGGCTTGGGAGTCTAGTCGTGCATTCCACTATGCCTTTACCGTAGCCTCACTGACTTCCCGGTTACTGCCAACATGTTTCGGGGCCTTTCACTTTCCTTGTGAGCTTGGTAATGAGTCAGGCGATCATGAGTTTGATTCCTGATGATGTCACAGCCTTCTACAAATGAAGCCTTGAGTAAATGAAGCAAAGCTGGCTGTGAGTCTCTGTGGGTGGGAGGGGCATACATATGTTCTTTCCTGTCAATCACAGTGGCGTTAAACAATCCAAGACATCTGTGAGCTCATGTATGTGGAAGAGGACAGTGCATGGCTTTCTTCTGAATGTGTTATGATTGATCATAAAAGTCACATGACAGCCAGAGTGTGAACGACCAACTTAAAAAGAATATYGGGAAAATTCTGTTGAATTCTGGATTCTGATCGGACACAAAGTTGGTAACTCCTGTAACAGTTGTGCAGCTGCACATAAGAGATTTTTGTTACTCGTARGCAGATTTTTCTAATCCATTATCATTTCTGAAGTTTTATATTTGATATTTTTTGGATTCGACGCGCCATTCTATATAATCAACATGCAATAACTGCTTTAAATGAGATTCGTAGTCCGCAGCTACATTTTAAGATTTCTAGCATGGTGTAGAAAGGCATTGACTGTTTGGGAGTACTTGTTTCACAGACATATAGAAATAACCTCTAATAGACGCCATGTTGAGGTATCCAAACATATCACAACTGTGGTATAAATGGAGCAAAACACACCTGATCGCACTGTTATACTTTAGGAAAACGCTGTACGACTACGAGAATTTGCTTCATTACATCACCATGTTGCTAATTACTTTTCACATAAGAGTTCAATATGGAGTTTTACTGGTTAAATACTTTGTTGTATAATATTGGTAGTTATTGCATTCTGAATTAGTTGCACGCTGCTGCTTTGGGGCCACTTGTGATATTTAGGATCATCGGTGGAAGTCAGTGAAGTTGTGATAAAAACAGTGATGGACTGCAAGCTGGATTTCCGTGGTGTCTCCGAGGTTCATGGGAAACTGAGTTCAACAGTATTAACAGTACTAACAGCTCTGACTGATAAGCACTGATGACATCACACGTAATAATAATCACTAACCCTTCAGTTTTCAAATGAAAACCAGAGTTTTCCATCTGTGAGCACTGTGTGTGGCATTGTGTGCACGTGTGTGTATGTCTGCAAGGGTGGAGGTCTGCAGTGGTGTTTCCATGCTCTGTCTGGTATTACGCATCGTTCCAGAACGTTCTCTCGTGCTTTCTGTTGTAGGGTTCATCACTGGAGAAGGCTGGCATCCTGAACAAGACCAAAGTAGCAGATAATGGGAAGAAGCTGAGGTACAGAATCTGTTACTATAGTTTAATTGGGTTCATACTGAATTTATGTCTAATATACAGTGAGTGAAGGCTGAGAGATCTGTCTTTGCTTTAATAGCACTCAAGACAACACAAGTTTGTGTCATACCTGAAGTTACAGTAGATCAAATCCATCTGATGTGCTGAATGGAAGACTTCAGACTTTACAACAGACTGAGCTTTTGTTCAAAAGAATTAACATGAAAAGTGTCTTTAAGTGTTTGCTTAATTCATTAATCATTGACCTAGATCTAGAGTGAAATCTTGAATATTACATATTAAGCTAAGATATTAACATTTTTTACTTTTGTATTAAAATGTTTGCAAATTTGTGCAAAAAAAAAAAGAAAAGAAAGAAATCACGTTATTTTGAGTGGAATTCAAAACAAATTTCCAGATATTAAATGCAAAATTAAGTTCATAGTTCCTTAGACCCCACTGTTTATACAGTAGCTGAATTTTTATGTTTAATCTCACATGAAATGAATATGTTAAAACATTAAACTTTTTTAGCTGAGTTGTGTTTTTTCTTTAAAATGTCAAGCTTTTTATTAAATATGAAAAAACAGAGACTGATGAGCAAACAAATGCTGCTGAGAAAAAGAGTTAAACATTCTACTATAAAAGAAACAATATGACGTGTTGATCTTTAATAAATGGAAAATTTTGTAATCATTGGCAAATACCTCTGGTGGAGGAGTACATGCATGCATTATAGAACAATAATCCCAGTTTTCCATGACGTGTCTTTCTGTGCGTTCATAGAAAGAACTGGGCGCAATCCTGGACTGTACTTCATGGAGGAATTCTCACCTTCTACAAAGATCCCAAATCCACTCCGGCTGGGAACGTGGTAAGATCACTTGATCCTCGCACCCTGATGGTTTCCTCTCAGATCATTAAGTCATGTAGGTTTTTGCTGGCTCTCGATAGACTAAGACGAATCAGATCGTCCCGGAGTTCACAGTGGAGCTGAAAGGAGCTTCAGTCGGTTGGGCGTCAAAGGACAAGTCCAGCAAGAAGAACGTCCTGGAGGTGCGGTAACACATTTTGAGTCTCGTTGGCATCATCATCATCACTGATTAGCACTGACGCAGGAACTTCAGTATAATCGGCGTAACGTCCTGCTTGTCTTTCTACAGCTAAAGACTCGCCAAAATTCAGAGTACCTCATACAATACGACACCGACAGCATCATCCACGATTGGCACAAGATCATCCAGGACACCATTAAACATCTGGTGAGTGAGACGGCGCCATCCTGTGACCGAATCCAGTATTACACATTTGTTGTGTCATTACACTATACACATTTTAAAACAGAAAACATATTGTGTATGTATATATAACTGCACATGTTCAGTTAAGGGCAAAATTTTGGGCCCCCCTCCCCTTGGTTTTGCAACAGGCACCAGTTAAATTAATGCATGTTTTATTATTGATTGTAAAAGAGCTACATTTCTGTTTAAATGATTATTAAACCTAATTATGACAAAGATATTTATTTTTTATTATTACTGATCAATAAGCGATAATAAGTATACGTTTAWGTAAATTATTGGTGCTTGGGGATAGAAAAATAAATATACAGAATAAATCCACTATATATTCAAAATACTTTGATCTTATATTCAGAATATAATGTTTATTATACATACATGTACAGTATATACTAATGAGGGCAAAAGTTTGTGCTCTCATGTTTTTTAAGTGGACAACTGTAGATATATATATATATATATATATATATATATATATATATACAGAATATACAATATTCAATATATATAGAGAGAGATTTTTAAAATGATTAATTTAGTATATTGGTGTCCTGCAGCCAAAATAAAGAGAAAAAAAACTTTAAATCAACAAAAACAACATCTCTTTCTACTGACCTAGAGCAACAGATGGATCCAAATGCAGCTCAGTGGATATGAAGGATAAAGACAAGCTATTATAAAATATTGTTCCACGAGTTATACACAATACTTCTCATATTTGGGAAGAGAGATGAAAGCTGGTGTCATTTTAGCACACATCATTATTTATGTGTTCTGTTATATTCCTTTAGCTTTGTTAACTCCTTAGGGAGTGAAAACTTTTGCACTTGGATGTACTCTGTTTTTTTCTGATTGTACATTGAAGGTGTTGTAATATATTTGTGTGTGTGTGTGTGTGTGTGTGTGTGTGTGTGTGTGTGTGTGTGTGTGTGTGTGTGTGATGACAGGATCATGAACATGGCTCAGAGGAAGAGGAAGATGAGGTCATGGAGAAACCAAGCCAACCTGTAGAGAGAGATCGGAAGAACCCCAGTGAGTGACACACACTCACACACACATACACAAACACATTGTTTTATGGTCCCTCTCTCAGACAAAATATTAGTTGTTAAAACCTACATAAGTAAYGTATGGATTTATGTCTGATGGTTACAATTACTGTAAATGAATGTATGATGTAAGAGCAAGTCCTCAGTTAAAAGCTGTAATATTTTCATGCTTTCCCTCACAGCGACGAGACAAAGCTCCTCGGGGGCTGCGGATAATGATCAGAGCCGCGTTCGCACCAAACTGCGCAAGTTCCTCACAAGGAGACCCACGCTGCAGTCGGTCAAGGAGAAAGGCTACATCAAAGGTGAGCTTTTGAGTTTGGATCCTCCTTCAGATGCGTGGAGAAGAGTCTCAGGACTGTCTTCATGATTATAGCAGCAGATGCATCCTGGTCATCCTTCTTTTCTTTCTTACTCTTCCTTTCAGACAACGTCTTCGGCTGTCACCTGGACACCTTGTGTCACCGCGAGAACACCACCGTCCCCAGATTTGTGGAGAAATGCATAAAGTCTGTAGAGAGGAGAGGTGAGAGAGAGAGCTGAGCCAAATCAGGCTGCAGCTTTTTCACACTATTATCTTTATCACTGACACGGTCCAAGAGAAGGGTCACCAATTTTAGTCCTTGAGAATATCCAGTGCAAAAGTTTGCACTCCCTCCCACCGCACTGTATATGTTTTAAACTAGGTTTAAGGATATCAGGGTAATTCAAAAAGAATGAACCGATTTCACTACGCAATATTTTATTAAGGAAAACTAATACAAAACTCCAGCCAAATCACAAGTATTCCACTCACAATCAACGTTTATTTCCTGTCTTACAAGTGACACTGACTCATCCATAATGATGTTTGAGAACTGAAGCAATTAGTCATGAAACCGGTTTATTCCTTTTGAATTACCCTGCATATACTGCGTCCTGTATATAGTACAATTTATCCAAGTAGTTGGGTTATAACTCTATGTCGTTATTGGAAATTACATTTTTGCAATATTTTTATGTTGCAAATCAAGCTCAGTGTTACAATTTGTGGCTCTTCGCGTATCTATGGTAATACTTTTTCCAACTAGTGTGTACAGTCTTATGCAAAAGTTTAGGCACCCCTTCATAAATAACAGATTTTGGTGTTTTTTTAATTGAAAAGATGTTAACACATTCTCTCTTGGAAATATTTTCAGCAAACATTGATGTATAGTTACTTCTTATTCCATAAATTGAACAAAAAAAAAACTTTATTATGGCACTGTGCAAAAGTTTGGCCACCCTACTTACTGTAATCAGTACGTAGTAACACCTCCTCTGGCAGATATCACAGCTTGCAAACGCTTTTTATAGCCAGCTAAAAGTCTTTCAATTCTTGTACTTGGGATTTTCTTCATTTCTTACTTGCAAAACGCTACTAGTTTTGTAATATTCTTTGGTCATCTTGCCTGCACAGCTCTATTAAGATCCACCCACAAAAAATATCAAGGGGTGCCTAAACTTTTGCACGCATGATGATGTTGGGGGTTATGACAGAAATTAGTGGACATACAGTATCTGGACAAGTTATTTATTATTATGTAGGGAAATATATATATAATTCCAAACTATATTCTGATTTGTCAGAAGGTGTTGATTAATACAGCAGCTCTGACAGCAATCTAGGTGCAAATCGCACTTTCATATTAATGCATGCKTTAGTGTTTCTATAGCAACAGCTCATTCACAGGRGCTTAAATTATATATTTTTATTTTATGCATATGGAAGGAGCCTCCAGTGTCAGTGCTTTGTAACAGTCAGAGGTAAAGCTGTAGCTTTAAGGCTTTAGGTTTTCTGACATACAGAGSATTTGTTTTTTTGTTTTTCATATTGAATTCAAAAGAGAGAAAAGGGAGAGGTTTATTTGAAATGTTTGGAGAGCTAACCACATTGCTTTATTATTATTATTATTATTATTATTATTATTATTATTATAAAGCTCAGTGTTGCAACGTTTGTTGGAGTACAATGGGAGTAGATTGCACATTGTCTTTGAGTCATGTCTCCTCTAATGTTCCGTGTCCTGATCAGGATTAAACATCGATGGGATCTACAGAGTGAGCGGGAACCTGGCGGTCATCCAGAAGCTCCGGCACAAAGCTGATCACGGTACACAAGCGCCTCGATATGTGTGTCTTAAATATTCACATTTTCATCATTTTACTTAAGTCTTGAACCTCTTCACTCTGGCTCTGGCTGTGTTTCAGAGGAGGACCTGGATCTGGATGATGGTCAGTGGGAGGAGATTCATGTTATCACCGGAGCGCTGAAGCTCTTCTTCAGGGAGCTGCCCGAGCCGCTGTTCCCTTACAGCTTCTTCGACAAGTTCATCGCTGCCATTCGTGAGTGAAGTATACCTCCTATAATCAAAAGATCAAGGATTAAAGATTCATAGATTAACGTAATTAACTGCTAGTATGATAATCGTCATAACAGGAATTGAATAAGCCGCCCATTAGTGATATTGTAAATTACTTACTGTATGTGCTTACAACTGAGAAAACCTGTATGAATTAGACATCTGAAATCTGTGCTTAATGGCACTTTACATATTTTCACATAACATTTATAGATCTTTCTATTCATCCATCTTTGCAGAAGTCAGCGATGCGAGTCAGAGGGTGTCGTACATGCGAGACCTGGTGCGAACTTTGCCTTTACCCAACCACAACACCATGGAAGTGCTTTTCAAACACCTACGCAAGTAAGCGCATTCACTTTTTACGGTCACATAACAGCGGAATGGTTTCGGCTCAGCTAAAAGCAGTTCCGAGTCGGGCCACAGTTTTCAACCTTAAAACTAAAGAGGCGGATGAGCTGGTCTGGGTGTGCGCTGAGTCTTACACAAAGAAGAATAGAAAAAATGTAGACTGGTTAGGAGGTTTCAATTGGAACTAAAAWGTTGCTATTGTTATTATGTTAAAAAAAAAAGGTAGATACTGCTGCAGGACTCTGTTCCCCCTATTGGCCCATAAGGGTACTGCAGGTGAGCGAAGAGAGGTTAGTTATAACAAATAAAATGTTTTTCATTTTCAGCTGGCGGCACAGTGGTTTAGTGGTTAGCACCGTCAGCCTGTACCTTCAGGGTATGGGTTTGATTCCTGGCCTTGGGGGTCTGTGTGGGTGTGTGGAGTTTGCATGTTCTTCCCGTGCTTGTTGGGTTTTTCCCCCCACAGTCCGAAGACATGCAGAATAGGATAATTGGCGTTCAGGGAAAGTCTCAAAGGCTCCAGGCCCTGGAGACTCTGTATAAAGCAGTAGAGACAGGAAGTAAGTGAGTGTGAGTTTGTCGTTTACTGGGAGTAAACGACAAACTGTTTACAAGTTTGAATGCAAATCCAGTGCACGAATCACGAAAGGACAAATGCTTTGGAATCGCCTTTTGAAATTTAAAAACACTTTACATTCACACACCCCATAATATCACGCGATGTTTAATAGTCGAGAAAAGAACAAACACATGTTCATCATCACATGTTACACATTCTGCTAGAGAAGATCGATAGACTCATATGATCTCACTGTGAACCTCTCGTCCTTGTCCCGCAGGGTCGTCGATCACACCGACGGAAACCGGATGTCTTTCCAGAGCATGGCCATCGTCTTCGGTCCCACTCTGCTCCGGCCCGAGGAAGAATCAGGAAACATGGCCGTCCACATGGTCTTCCAGAACCAGATCGTGGAGCTCATCCTCAACAAGTTCAATGAAATTTTCTCTCCAAGATGAGAGGTTCAGCCTGAGTGTGGTACCTGAAGCTGCGCTTGAGCAGACCTGGACTGAGCTTTCAGTGGATTCTGTGGATCTAACGTGCTTTGTGCTATACAGTAGGACAGCGAACGCTCACACTCAGGCTCATTAACAGAATGAACAAACGAGGACGGATTGAACAGCAGTCACGTGGCTGGGCTAGCCTGTGGATTTGCATGGGTTATAAAAAACATGGACTTCAGGAGGTTATTCACGGGATCGGGTGTCTTGGATGGGGACGCTAAAATTAACTTTAATCAATGAATAAATAATCAATGACTGTTGAAAACCGATCATCTCAACACGTCTAACCTCTGTCTGGATCCCCACCTCAGTAAGCGCTTGTATAGACATTGCCAATGGTGTRTTTTATTGTGGGGCCAGTATCTATGCTAGGCTTGAGCGATCACAAAAACTGGATTTTTTTTAGGTGATTCTTTATYACAACGCACAGATGCAAAATGTCTTCTTTTAAATGACAATTTTATTTTTAACCTWGACTTCATTTTCGCTGCCATACGAAATCACAAATGTTTTGAAGATATTTGGAAAAAAAAAACTGCATATTTGATTATGGTCTTTTTGTATCATTATCACATTATATTAAAGACAAATCGATACTATAGTATCTAGATACTATACTATGAATACTTTCTATAGGCATGTTTACTGTATTTGTGTCASAACTGTTGCTGGCTAGAAGATAAAGAGACTTCATTGTCATTGCAGTAATACAACAAAATTTACAATAGGTTACACTGCCATACACTGCCTGATCGAGAAAAAAAAAGCCACGCACTCTTATTTATTTCTTTGCCTTTACTGTTATATATAGTGCATACTCATTTATTCAATTTCTGGGAAGAATTTCAGGACACTTCTCGAACACATCCCAAAGACTTATGGGTTAAGGTCAGGACTTAGTGGTGTCCAATGCATGCTCATGCTCCCAGATTCGCTCTATTGCAATTTGAATGGCGTGCAATCAGGGAAGGAAACTCCATAGATGTGATGACCTGGACAGTCATCACATCTATGGATCAGTCTTACCCTGATGCGTCCATCTCTCGCTCTGTAATAGGCTCAATCTGGACTCAACAGAAGGCCAAAGTCCAATCTTTATGCTCCCTACTGTAGCAAACTCAAGCCATTTTTTCTGATGAGTCTCACTAACATGTGGTTTTCTTGTGAACACACAGCTGTGTAGTCCCAATCCTGCGAGTTCTTATCACATCGTGTGTATTAAGATGCTCTTACAGTATTTTTACTATTAAGAATATCTCTGGTTTCTATTCTCTATTTTTGGGCTGCATTGTTTTTGTTTGTTTTTGGCCAGGCAGTGTATCAGTGTAAAGTYCGATAAGCCGAACATACACTCATAGATTTTATTTTACATTATTGTTATTAAAGTATTTTCCATTTATTTTGACAGAAAGAGAACGAATGCACATGTGGCATCATTTAATCCCGTTTTATGGGAGAAACAAATGTATAAAGGCGAGCAGGTCTAAATATAATATATAATATATAATATATAATATAATCAGTGTACAGTATAATCAGGCTTTCGTCTGCGCGCCAGAATTTGTCTTCTAATGCCAAAGGAGTGTCAGTTTCCCTTTTTGCCCTAATAATAAACACAAGATAAACATTTACCCCCTTGAGCTTGACTTCAAATCTGATTTGCCTAAATAATTTGACCTGTGATTATGCATATTACATTATAAGTTAAAGAGCATATATATCTGCAGTATACTGTTATTATCTTCAGATCTGTACATAAATTATTGTTCATATGGAAAAAGGTGATATTAATATCAAAGTTACAGTAACACTGTAACACATTTCACATTTAACATTCAGGGGGTTCGCCAAATAAAACTTCTTTTAAAGCAATAATTCAAAGTGTTTACTACGGTGTTTACACTGAGGCTTGTTCTCAATCTGAATAAGGGAGGACATACTGAAAAGTGACTTTTGTGAACACTGTGAAGACGGATTTTCAGCGATGAATCTATGAGAGGCGGCATTATGGATTCATCTGAACAACACGCCATCATGCTGAAGCTGAATATTTTCCTGTGACATCATCATTACATGCATACCACTGTCTAAATTAGAGTTCATAAATTTATTAAAGTTTATCATGTTTTTTTTTTCAATTCATTTTCAGTTATATTTTATGTGAAGTCTTTGTGAAAGAAGCTCATTTGTTTGCTTCTCCTTCACCATTCTCTCCCTCTCTCTCTCTCTCTCTCTCTCTCTCTCTCTCTATTTCAAAGTTAACAAGACATTCATGTTAACTGAGAAGAAGCAAATCGTAACTCTCTCTGTCCTGAAGACGTTACAACTTTGCCTCTGACTGTTACAGACCGCTGACACTGGAGACTCCTTCCATAAAACTTAAATAAACATCTTCTTACAAAACATGTGTTTTTTTCTGCATTGGTTTATGTGCAGCTTATTTGCTGCAATATCGATACACTTCCATTAGAATAAAGAGATTAACATAAAAGATTGAGAATTATGTATAATAATTATAAATATATTATATAATGCTGTGATTTGTAGCTGCTGTTATAGAGAATTAAGAGACAACACAATCATACTCGGTGTACATAGATTATAATCCTTTATAATCCCACACAGTGTGTACACCACTAATAAACCCCTTAATCTTGCACAGTTTGTGCTTACTTATATATAGTACTTAAGACTGAAAAGCTTTGAACTGCTGTATGAGCAGTTCAGCTATCTGACCTGCAGGTGTCAGTGCATCAACACACATTTGCTCCATTACTGATGTCTAAATTACACTGTTGACTGTAGCATGTGTGCTGTAAATACATATGTTTACAGTACAAGTTACCTAACAAGGTAACACACACACACACACACACACACACACACACACATTGTCAAGTACTCGCTCTGTATACTGCTTGTCCTGTATCACGGGGGACCTGAAGCCCATCACCTGGGACTCGGGGCACAAGGCAGGATACACCCTGGGTGGGGTGCCAGTCTATCATGAGGCACCAACCCACACACACACCATCACTCAAATTTCAATTAGCCTAACACTATACACTATGTTACCAAAAGTATTCACTCACCCATCCAAATCATTGCATTCAGGTGTTCCAGTCACTTTCATGATTAAAGCATGGCACCACTGGACTCCACAGGTGAAGATGTATTCTCTGGAGTGATGAATCACTCTTCTCTGTCTGGCAATCCGACGGACGAGTCCGAGTTTGACGGTTGCCAAGAGAGAGCGGTACCTGTTGAGAACGGACACTGCATGGTGCCAAGTGTAAAGTTTGATGGCGGGGGGATGATGATGTTGGGTTGTTTTTCAGGAGTTGTGCTCAGCCCATTAGTTCCAGTGAAAGGAACTCTTGATCCTTCAGCATGCCARGACATTATGGACAATTTCATGCTCCCAACATTTGTGGGAACAGTTTGCCCCAGACAGCCACTTCTTGTTCCGAAATGACAGCGCAGAAGTGCACAAAGCAAGCAAGGTCCATAAAGAAGTGGATGAGCGAGTTTGGTGTGGAAGATGAATTAAAGCAGAGACCGTGAACCATATGTAAATATAGTCCTTTTTCCAAGTCTTCTTTCTCTCAGCCTTCTGAACGTTAGGCATTCCCTATGAGTTATTGAAATCATTTACACTGCTATATATATATATATACCTCAGGCTCCTTATCTCTGGCCTGGACTATGTTTAGACGAGAACATAAATATATCCGGCTTTAATCAGAGTACTGGGCTTTATTTTTAAATCCCTCTCTTTCTCACTCTCAGGGTTTCTTTCCCACTGACCCAGGAGAAGTCAGTGCTGTCTGTCAGTGCTGCCTCCTCTGTCTGTCCAGGTGTAGTGTGTGTGAATGTGATCACACTGATTACACACACATTTACAGAAACATTCTAAAACGTAATGCAAGTCACGATTGCAGGGTCACTGCTTCTGAGAACACCTGGGCACACCTCCAGTTTATTAGAAACACCTTTWTACCTGCTGGTGCAATCATGTTTCAGCAGCAGAACACATCAAATCATACAGATATAGATCAAGAGCTCCAGCTAACAGTGATGTCAAACATCAGGATTGAGGAACATCTCAATGATCTCAGCTTCTAGGACTTTCACACACGGCAGTCTCCAGAGGTACTGTAGACTGGTGGTTCGGTGGTTATTGCTGAGAAATCAGAGGAAAACAAAGAGGAGAACTGCTTGACTGATTAGTGACAACATGACAAATATCACTCTTTAATCACTCTTTACATCTGAGGTGAGCAGAAAAGCATCTCAACATGTTTACATTATTTACATGTTAATTGTGGTGGACTAGCAATAACATGACATCAGAGTCCAAACGGTCACCAGGAGTCTGAGGCTGCAGTGGGTACTGGATCATCCACACTGGTTAGATGAGGGATGGAGAAAGACCAGGTGATATTCTTGATTGGTTTTCTTTGTTATTTTCTTAAATTACTATGGAACTTATTCATTATGGTGATTTAAAAATAAATCTTAAATAAACATTGAACAACAATATACATATTTATGTTGTTACTTGCATACTTTATTATGCAATCTATATATATATATATATATA
>QMIH01000463.1:156925-171241 GCA_003987875.1 Clarias batrachus | reverse complement strand
GGAACTGAGTTTGAGACCCCTGAATTAAATGATTAAAAACATAATTAATGGTAAATTTGATGCTTAATTGCTCAGTCTTTTCTTCCTAAAAAAGGGTTCATTAAAACCTTCGGTAGAACAGAAAAAACCTTGTGTCAAAGGATTTAACAAAGATGATTCTAGTGGAAAGTCCAATTACACTGATCAGCRATRACATGAAAACCTTAACATTAAACTACCTTGGGTTCCCCTTGTTTTGGGTTCCCCTTGTGCCAATGGGGCAGCTCTGGCTCCTCAGAACGTGGCTCCACAATCTGGGGTTGTGCTGGTGTCTGGCACCAGCATGTTGGTGGCAGCTCCTTTGGGTGCTGTGGCTTGCAGAGTAGGCTTTTGTGGATCAGACCCTCTGCAGGGTTCACTGTGGTGCACTGGGCGTTCTGGTGTCTTTCTGTCCCTCCTGCCAGAATTGACTTTTTCCAGYGCAAACCAAACGGGCTGAGCTTTGGTCTCGGCAGGCATGAGTWAGCCTTGAGTTCCCTTGATCCTGCCACTAGTACACTGGTGTATAGTTTGTGATCAATTTTGTTCAGTTCACCTTGTGGTGGTGTTAATGTTATGTCTGAACAGTGCATATACATTAAGGATGTTCCTCTGCAAATAAATGTACACTTTAAGAAAAACTTAATACTTATGTTTGTTTTTTGGGGGGGTAATTCATAGTTTGGGAGATACATGCAGTAGATCCTGCTTTAATCTCTCTGTTGAAGCCTTCGACAAAGAACAGTTTCCACTTGGCACATTGTGTTACAGAAGAATGGTCTTACACATGGTATTTTAGCACCAGGGTCATGACTTGCTCTTGACTTTAATGAACCTGCATGTTTCCAGTTTACACGGCTCTCCTCAGATCCCTTGTCTCGTTGAGTGGCGTTTTTTTCCTCTTACTTTTTTTCCAGCTTCTTTTTTTGCTTCAGCACCTTGCAGATTTTTATTATTTTTACAGTCACATTCCCGAGCAGCACTAATCCTGTTCTCATTTCAGAGTGTGACATTTACTCCCTGTTGAGTCTCGACTGAGCTAATCAGCTCCAAAGAAAGAAAAAAGAAAAAGGAGGTTTATTTTGCCCACAAAGCGTGCTTAATTAGCTCTGTAAATTGCTTGAAGCAAAGACTTGCCATGGTGACGGCGCCTCTAGGTCCTCACTCATGAGCAACACTGGGGCAGATTAGTGATCTGGGTAAAAAAGAAATGCCCGAAAGGGCAGAGCAGTGATAGGAAAATCTTAGCGTAGATAGTGCCTGTTTGAACTTTAGCAAAGCTGCAGTTGTGTGGTCTTTGCTAGTCTATGAAAGTGAGTGTGTATCTTTATTACTGAACCGGAACTAATGTTCTGCTCTGCCTGTACACTCTGATACACACACACACACAACCTGGGTAAACACTGTTTAACATAGCAGCTCTCTGTTGTTAACATGGCTAGTGTTTATCAGTAAATATTTCCATTGCCGAGGTGCAAGCGACTGTAGATGCCATGATCATATCATATTTTGTGTGTATACGATTTTAATAATGTATGCACTAGGGTCTCGTGCCACATTCTGGATTCTGTTTGGCTTAAAAGCTGCAAATCAGTTTTATATTAACACACTGTCGTTTTTATAGTAACAACTCAATCAGAGAGACTTACATTTACATTTTGCATTACAGCAGATGCCCTTATCCAAAGTGACTTACATTTTTATCTAATTATACATCTGAGCAGTTGAAGGTTAAGGGCCTTGCACAAGGGCCCAACAATGGCAACTTGGTGGTCGTGGGATTTGAACCTGGGCTTTCTGAACCATAGTTCAGTGTGCTTGTACAGAAGGTGCTGTCGATGCCAAGTGAAGTTTTCTGTCAAGACAATGTGTCTATTTAATGAGTTTATAGAAGTGGAGTCCAGTTTCAGTGCTTTGTAACAGTAAGATCTTCAGGAGAAATGARTTTATGCTTCTTTGTGGTTTCTCGGTAACATGACCAGCGGAAGGAGTTTTTTTGTGTCATTACATAAAACATATCAAAGTGAGGCAGATGACGGACGACTGTCTATAAATTAGCTTCTGTAATGTAAGTGACAACAGAAATATTGAAAGTGTAAATGGACAAAAACTATTTGAGTACATAATTCCTTGCAGCTATATAGCAGTCTAGTTTCCTTTGATGTCTATGATGCTAACAGTTAAAAGATGAAGCAATGTGAAACCATGAATATAAAGCCAGATTTGAGTGTAGAATTTGCAGCAGTTCACTCAAAGCTCTTGTTCTGTAGCTAATTAAAGTCATGTGATGACAAACTAGCTAAAGAATTTAGCAAAATATAGCTTAGCAATGATTTGTAGCTGTAGTTTTGTCCTGACTCATCAGGTTAGCTAAGCTAATCAGTTCCATTGATTAGCATTCATTGGACTTATGATGTCATGATGGCACTCCTGCTACAGTACATCATTATTACACCTCCTCAGGAAAGTGCTAAGTGTTTAGCGGGTGTTTAGCAACAAGTTGAAGGCTAGATTGTTTGATAGCGTAATGAAGTTGATAAACAAGAGGTGCTGAACCCTCAGTGTCACTCTACACACTGTACATTGTTCACAAGCTTATGTCTGAAAAACAAGGATGAAAGTATTACAGTCAGGAAACGGAAGGTGGAWAAACAAGAGCGTCTGGGTTTTATTTCGGGGACAGGGGTAGCTCAGTGGTAAAGACACATTGTAATACCGATCAGAAGGTTTCAGGTTCAAATGGCCCCTGTTGGGCTCTTAAGCAAGGCCCTTAACCCTCAACTTCTCTATCACAGAAGATAAAAATGCAAGTCGCACCCGATAAGGGTGTCTGCCAATTGCTGTAAATGTATTGCAACAGGCATCTGAGATTTAATTGTAGTGTCCATGGCTGACGCAAGTGTGATGTGTTTATAGGGGATCGATTCGTGTCATTTGTAAAAGAGATGTGTCTCCCTGCGTTTTTTTTGTTTTTTTTTGGAAATAATTGAAAAACCAAAAAACAATGCAAAATGTCACTTCAATTAATTACACAGATCCACACAGCAGCTGAGTCTCTCAATAATCTGAATAGTCCAGAGCCTGTGTGTATAGCTTGTAGCAGTCGTGTACTGTATGCGAGCAGCTCAGGGTGTATTACTCAAATCAGTAGGCGTTCTCTCTCTCTCTCTCTCTCTCTCTCACTCTCTCTCWCTCTATCTCTTTCATGATGATGCTGTGTAATCGAACACCCTGACTGTCCACTTCCTGTTTCCYCTGTATGAAACTAAAGCATACAGGATGAGGGATTTCCAAACATGCCCTGCCAGGTCGTAAACTTTAGGCACYCACTCTGTGATTTGTAACATTTCCGCCCGCAAAGGTTTCAAAACGCTTTATAGTCATTCAAATGTGGTAATGTAAAATAATAGAAATTCCTAATAATAATCAAAATSTGGAAATTCTTCTACTGCACTACTAAAATATCGAGAAGCAGAGATCAGTGTGCTTTGCGTTTTTTAACGTTCCAGCAGGAGACGCTTGTACGATGTGCACAAGTGTCTGACACACTGCTGGATTTGGTTTAATGAGCTAATGTCATACCTTGCTTTAAAAACTCAAGGATGTGAAAAGTGTTTAAAAAAAAATCTAAATTGTTCCAAAAATACACCGGTGACCATGAAATATTTACATCGGCTGACCTCCCAGGGAATCATGGGAAACTCAATTTCCTCGTTATAGCGCCACCAAGAGGTCACATGAGACCAAACTTAATCCAGTCTCTCAGAAAAGAATTCTTAATGGTGTCAAAATTCAACAGCATTGCTGAGTTTTGTCTCACTCTGCTTCACGTAACGGTGGACATTTAGAAAAGGACAGGGGACGGAACGTTTTTTGCATCGACATGACATGATATTTAAATGTTCAGCAGCGTCGCCTCAAATCTGTTTGCATGTTATCGTGTTCTCAGTTATTTTTTGGGGAGGAGAGGGATCTGCATGTGCACTCGCTTTGTCTCTGACATCTGATGGTTCCAGATCAGCGCTATTGGATATCAGAAAAACCTTCCGATATCTGTTGTCGAGATTATCCTGAAGATCATAGTCAAATTTGCTGAAATAGCATAGGCTTGTTATACTCAATAAAGACTAGTACTGTACTGCAGCTGCTTTTATTACAATAGTTTGACTACAATTGTGACTTTGAAGAAGATCAGACCACTTAGAGTGGCGCTAACAGTTCTTCAGAGTTTCCCAAAAACATCTAAGAGGAATGTTTATTATTCAGTTCCTGCGCAAAATGATGATTCTCAGTTAATTCTATTATACTGCAATAAACCTATTAATAAAATTATTCATCTGATCGAGGTGTTGCTATAGAAATCATAATATGTTAAATTAAACGAGTGCGTTAATATAAAGCTTTGATATGGAGCTGCATTACTCTCAGAGCTGCTGTAATAGAGAATTAATCAACACCGGCTGACCAGTCGAGTAAACAGCACTGTAGATGGTATTTGTGGTTTATTCACATGGATTTGTTAAAACTGTGATATCAGTAGGTTCTGCATTATTTGTAGTTGAGGCGCTTCAGTCAAGTCCAACATCACTACACAACACGGACAGTAACTTGTTACTGTAACTTGTTAATTAACCATTGTGTTGCACACGTCTAAGATAGGACAAGCACGTGAATGTTTATCTTATCTTAGCAAATTTTGACCTTTACTACATTTAAACTATATTTGGTAACTTGCAAGTAGCAGTATCAGTACCTTAAGAAAAAAATACCTATTTGTAGAAAATAACTATTTTAGAATTTATGCACATTTTACATTTAAATAAATGTGTCTGTAACTTTATCTGTGTTTTTCTTTAATATATAATTTTATATACAGACTTTATATACAATATACAAATTATGAGGAACCATATATGGTAATTTCTTGATGTTAAACATAAAATAACAACAATTAAGGTATTGGAAAAAAAAGTTTCTTGAAAGTTTTCTTGAAAGTATTTAAATGAGTGCCCTATAAAGAGATAAAGAGTTTTAATAAATGTACAGTGTATTGATTGATATTGATATGATTGATTCATACAATTGACATTTGGGCCAGGGCTAGCGCAGTGGTTAAGGCATTGGACTACGGTTCGGAAGGTCCCAGGTTCAAGTCCCACTACCACCAAGTTGTCCCTGTTGGGCCCTTGAGCAAGGCCCTTAACCCCAACTGCTCAGATGTATATTGAGATTAAAAAAAAAATGTAAGTCGCTCTGGATAAGGGCGTCTGCCAAATGCCTAGATGTTGACATTTACACTATATTGCCAAAAGACACTGATGTTGGACGAGAAGGCCTGGCTCACAGTCTCCGCTCTAATTCGTCCCAAAGGTGTTCTATCGGGCTGAACATGGAGGGTTGTTTTTTCTGGAGTTGAACTTGGCCCCTTAGTTCCAGTAAAAGGAACACTTAATGCTTCAGCATACCAAGACATTTTGTACAATTTTGATGCTCTCAAATTTGTGGAAACAGTTTGGGGATGTCCGCTTCCTGTTCCAACATGACTGCGCACCAGTGCACAAAGCACGGTCCATAAAGACATAGATGAGCGAGTTTGGTGTGGAAGAACTTGACAGGCCTCAACCCGATAGAACCGCTTTGGGATGAATTAGAGCAGAGACTGGCTAGGCCAGGCCAGGCCTTCTCGTCCAACATCAGTGTCTGATTTCACAAGTGGATTTAAAACCCAAAGGATTAAGAATTGGATGTTGCTCAAGTTCATATGCATGTGATTGCAGGCAAGCAAATACTTTTGGCAATAGAATGTATATTCATGAACAATTTAATACATAACATAAAAATTTAGCAAAAATAAAAAAGAAGTTTTTCTAAAAATGCAAATGTCTCATGACCATTTCCGGAAATGTTTAGTCACATGATCAGAGCTTGTTTTAACAATTGAGACGGAAGCACAGCTGGAAAGAAACAGGAGGCATCAAACTCATTCACAGGAAAGCAGAGTGAAAAAAGAGAATCGGCTAATTTTTACACCTTGCGTAAATTTGCATAAGTCAACCTGCAGGAATATTTTCTAATACCAGTTTCGTGCAAATGCCACAAGTCATGCACTTTACACTCCCAAAAAAGTATTTTTATGTGTGCACAGAAAAGCATGTCAGAAAATGTGATATTCAGTATAAGATTGTCTCGAGTCTTGACGTGCACCTCAAACCTCGTAGACAAATAGTTCTCCTCCTCTGGTATTTGTATCCATTTAAAACACGTTATCAGTTCATTCTGCAGAACGTGTTCATATGTCTCCAGCCGTAGCTTCTACTCTTTTACAGTGTATTACTACAGAACTCGATGTACTGTTCTCGACCCTGTTCTCTTTCTGCCTCATGAAGGTGTGTGTCCTGGGCTAGAACAGCGCATTTCCTGTGTGCAGTCGGAGAAAAGAGTGATTTCATAATGAGGATCTGAAAAAATGCTGAAAAATAGCATCTAAAAATACCGAACAACTAATTATTATCATCAGAGTAATCATTAATACAGCTCCTTTGATGGAAAAGCAGACACAGAATGACAGTTAGACAAAAGTAAACGGATAAACGGTGAAGCGTTTAACACAAGAGATGCCTGAACATTAAAACATTAAGAGATATATTAATAAATGCTGTGACTCACAGTCTGTGACTCAGACTCATTCCAGCTCCTTCAGATTCAATTCATTATTTAATGAGTTGTTTTTGCACACATGACTAATCACTGCATAGATGTGCTGCAGAAAAAAAATGTACTTTTAGCAATATAAACGATCCAAAAATGAATTTTGTGCCAATATATATATTTAACCTGGTTTATAAATATACAGGGGGAGAGAAAAGTACAGTACGCATAAAAGATTTGTAATAAGGTCCGTATTTCTGTGGACCTGATTAGACTGCACCCGGGAATAAATACAAAGTCTCAGACCGCACCCAGGAACAAATATAAATGTATTGAAACAAGTTGTACATGTACTTTATTGCATAGAAAAATACAAGCAAATCTTTCAATTTCAACGTAAGCACCGGCGGCGTCTTCTGAAGGAAGTTGTTTGGGATATTACTGGATCTGTGCCTCCAAGTCCTCCAGTGTGCAAGGCGTTGTCCTGTTCACCTCCTTCTTTGCGTAGCCCCACAGGAAAAAATCATATGGATTAGGATCTGGACTTCTTGGAGACCATTCCTGAGGTCTTTGTCATCTCAGCCAACATCCTAGAAAATGCTGGTCTAACCGCACACGCACACTAAGAGCAAAATGGGGTGGTGCCCTAGTGATACCTTATATCTATAGCCATTAAATATTGTCGTTGGCCTTTTGGCTGTTCCCATTGAGGGGTCGCCATAGCAGACCAACTGATACGAACGACAGCTTGGCACAGGCTTTACACCAGATGCCCCTCCTGACGCAACCCTCCAGTTTTATCCAGGCTTGGGACCGGCACTGCATCCGTTGGCTGGGAATTGAATCCGGGCCTTTCACATGGCAGACGAGAGACCAATTACTGAGCTATCAATGTTCTTCAACAGGCATTAAATAGTTATAGTTAGTTAATAGCCTAGTTCATTTTCATGCACCCTGTATATAATGTAGTCGAGATTGGATGAAGAACTTC
Organism: Clarias batrachus; assembly: GCA_003987875.1. Classification (NCBI taxonomy): domain Eukaryota; kingdom Metazoa; phylum Chordata; class Actinopteri; order Siluriformes; family Clariidae; genus Clarias; species Clarias batrachus. Next base: position 163,584 of record QMIH01000463.1, on the reverse strand, counting down.
TGGTGTTGGGTGTAACACCAAAAGAAAGCCTCCAGTTAGTATTTTTAAAGATGACAGAAAGTAACAGTGGAATGTTTTTAGCGATTAAAGCCCCTCAGTGGGGTAAAAGCTCGACTTTGAGCCCCGGAGCTGCTTTATAGCTGTGAGACTAAGAGGCTTTCCGTGGCTTTTTTTTTTTTTTTTTTTCACGAAACACACACACAAACACGGACAGAACAAACCAAGTCTGACTTGGAGTCTGCTTACKTCTTTATTCATTTATTTATCATATTTTGTTTAGAATGCATGTTAAAAGCCATGCTACGCCRTGCCAGTGTAGCTTTCTGTAAGGAGGAATGCATTTTAAGGACAAAAAGATTTACAGTTTTTCATTTCTGCATTTTTTTCTGACTTTCATGAGAAAGTGAGACGTAGCTTGTTTCCAGCTGCTATAATAAAACCCAGAACAGGAACTAACTTGTTTTATGGATGTCCCAWAACATTAAATGTAAAGTACGGCAAGTTCAGAAATGTTCTGGCAATTAATTTTTCCCTGTTTAAATACTGATTTAAATTCAATGCTGAATACATCAGTGGCATCATTTTGGATTTTAATACCTTCTACCATATTATAGCGGCATGGTGGTGTAGTGGTTAGCACCAGGGTCCGGGTTAGATCCCCGGCCAGGCTCAATTCYCGTCCCWGYGTGCATGGAGTTTGCATGTTCTCCCCGTGCTTGGTGAGTTTCCTCCCACAGTCCAAAGACACAGTTCCCAAATTGCCCATCCTGAGGCTCCAGGCCCCTGTGTGTGTCTGTGTGACTCTGTGACCTTGAATACAGGATAAAGCGGTATAGAAGATGAGTGAGTGAGTGATACCATATTATAGCAAATAAATGTTCTAACACCCAGCAGAAAACAAGATGCAGTGCCTTCTTAGTGTATCCCAAATCAGATTATATGATGAAGATTCTCTAATGACAAAACTTGTAATAAWTWTTTTTTTTWAAATCCTTTGATCTGCTCACGTCATTAACCAGCAGGATGCAGAAATGCAAACAGTCTTCAAAGCAGTCAGTTTGTTGCCGGATGGACCTTGCGTCTGATGGCTGACTCATTGAGATTTTCATCAAATAAGCTTTATTAAATAAATTAATAAAGTGCGCGAGTGTGTATAACTAGGGCAGCAAAATGGGCCAAAAATGCAAACAAGATAAATACAGTTTAAATGTTCTAGGGGCGTTCAAATCAAACTGGGACTCGTGATAAAAGTTCTAGTAAATGGAGACGTAAAAGTGATTGACGTTTATACAAGACTTCAAGCGCAGTACGGTGATGAGACTTTTAGCTGCAGTAAAACATTTTTGGACAGTGGAAACATTTTAAAGAAAGTGGTACGTCTGGTGGTTCAGAGCTCAATCGTAAACATTCTGCAAGTGGAAGGCCTGATCCTTGAAAATCACTAGCGACAACTAAAGATCTGTTTCTTAGGTATTCGCATTAAACCCCAAAACCATAACCTTCCCAACATGTTTGACTGATAGTACTTCGTTAGTAACCTAGTAACCCAGGGTAAGGTTCTATCCAATGACGGAAACTTTAAAGCACTTTTGTACATCGCTCTGGATAAGAGCGTCAGCCAAATGCCTACATGTAAATGTAATATAGCCTGAAAACTTGTCGYAAATTGCAGAAGAGACGTATTTGTCTGTGTGAAATGTACAACGTATCATTCTCCAGCACCACTTGCACATTACGGGAACTCGGCTGGGAATTACAGTATAGTCCTGACCTCGATCCATTCCTGCCATTAAAGGAGTTCCTGGGAGGCCAGCGTTTCAGACGTGACGTAGGCAGTCTGATCATGGCTCTGGTGTCCTGGGAAAACACTCTACCTTGATGGTATCCAAGCACTAATGAAACACTCTATATAAGTGTATTAGTGTATCAGAGGATTATAAAGAGAGATAAATTATTGTGTTCTGCACAATCAAGAGCTGTTTAACTTTCATAACTTTTCCACTTTATGAACATGCTGAACACATGACCTCATGATTAACCTTTTGCCCATAAACATCCCTTAGCTTTAATTTCACTACCAAATGAATTCTCCATTCATGCTGTAACGATTTCACCTCTTCCTCTTTCTAAATCCTCTGRAACGTCCTGATCCAGATTCAAGTGGAAAACCCATGCAGTCGTTTTACGCAGTACTGCACYGATCACTTACTGTTTTACAAACTCAAAGAGAGAGAGAGTGAGCTTTATCCTGATGCGGCTGAGATGTACACTGAGCTCACATTCCCAGGTGTGTAAATCACCAGCGAGGAAGTGGCCGCGTGAAAGCTGCGGCTTTTGTCATCATCGCGGCTCTACCAGCTCAAACGCGCTTGATTGCACTGCGGGGCTGCTGTAATACCTCAAACCCTGAATGAAATTAAGAGATCAGGGCGGAGAAAGCTTCTGGTTGCTTCCCAGGATTGAAGATGAGGAAATCAGAGTTGCACGACTACAGTGCACTAAACAATACGCTCCAAACCTCATAGCCTGTGGTATTATCATCATCATTGGATTAGAAACCAAATGAAAACCTTACCTTGTAATTGAACCAAATTGCACACAGCAACAAAATCAATTTAGTTTGTTACAGAGTAAAAACAATATTGTAGAATCTGTYCAACCAATTTAAATTAGAAGCGGAGTAGAACAAAATTCACAATTTTCCCAATAGACCTAAATCACTGAACAGATTTCATCAGTTACCCCTGACTACAGGAAGATCTAAAGATAAATAGCAGACACAGGGGGCATACAATTTATTTTTCCAATGATTCTGTGATAAACGAATTGCACTATGAAGTAGACGAACACACTAAAATTGTTATTTGTTGTGGCATAGCAATGTGTTTAGCACTGTGGCCTCAAACCTCAAGGGTTGGTGTTCGGGTCTCGCATGGGGTCAGAGGGCCTGGAGTTTGCATGTTTTGGGTTTCCTCCCAAAATAAAACAAATTAACCTGCACTTAACCTTTGAAAAAAAGTAAAAATTACTGCAGACAGTGTTTCCGTTTACGCTGTGTGYGTGTAGCTAAAGTAAGAGGAGAGGAGGAATGAGTACACTACATGCGACCTGTACACACACGCATACAAACACAAAATAAAATATGTTTTACGCGCACACGTGGTCACAGTGTTTGTGCACTAAGACCTGGCAGGAGAGACGATTACCCACAATTCCGCATCGCAAAACAAGAAGCGCATGCGTACTACATGTGTCAGGGATAACCCCTAGAGGGCGCCAAAGCGCCCTAAGACTTTTTGTTTGTAGTTCTTTTTTAGTTTCAGTTTTATACTTCATTTCCCGGTTTTCAACTCGGTCAGGTCACGTGGGCGCGCACCTGATCCGAGTTGATTATTAGTCTCGTTATAAAAGGTGTGTTTGAGTTCTCGTTTTCGTCTTGCATTTGTTACATTAAGTTGAAAGAGTATGTCTTGTCTGGTTTATACGTGGTTTAGTTTCGTTTTCACACCAAGTGTTTTGTTTCGTTCGATTTCCCTGTTTTGTGTTCATGTTTATAAATAAATAAATCGTTTTCCTTCACCAACTGGATCCTCTGCATTTATGCCTCGCACAACCCCAGTCCGTGACAACATGCTACTTGGTACTCATAAACCAAGGCTTGCTCATTTTTCAAGTCAACTTTTATTAAAGATCTTTGCCCGTCTTGCGGAACACTCGCAAACCTTTGTTTGCAAAAACAATTTTTCTCTCAAAACTACCACAACTGATTTGTCAGTTTGATCAATTACTTGTTTTGCAGTGAAACCCGTCATATACGGATAAGAATTCAGGACTTTTAATGATYTCCCAGTACTCAGGCACTTTCACATGTTTCATGTGTGTTTGCTAAGACTGAAGCTAAATCACATTTTTGTTTTGGTTGCTATTTGCTTTGGACTGTTTGGACGGAAAAAAGAAAAAAGAAAAAAAATAGTTGAGACGTGTGTAAGGATTTAAAGGTTCTTGTGCAGTAGGGATGAGGATCACTATTCGCCTGAGATAAAATGTTATTACAACACCAAGTTACAGAGCTGCTTAATATTGCGATTTGATAACCATCAAGATTTTATGAATATCTTGAGTCAGTATCACATTTTTCTATTTTTGTTGCAATTATAAGACCAGGAACTTTAAAATATTTAGAAACGTATTGAACATGAGTATGTTTGATTAAATGTAGCCTGTTCCTTATTTTATAGAATTAGTTTTCTTAATTAAACACCAAGCGCAGCACATCAAGCGCAGAGTTTAACATTTGACTTAAATATGAATTAAACAAAAAGCTATATTTTTATTGGGCAGCACATTTCCTCAGGTCCATAATTATTACTTCTAAACAAACATAGCAAATAATTTACTCCTACCGCATATGTGTGACTACTGTAGCTCAGGGTTCATGGATTTTAAAGAAACAGTGACGTTTTAACGTGTCAAATGCCTCCATTTGTCGTGTTGAGCAGTTGTGAACACGTAGGCGGGTGCACACGGCTTCTAGCCCGCGGGTTTCGCTCGGTGGCGTTAAGCGACTGGTACTGAGTGGGTTTCGAGACTAATTCGAGTGGATTAATTCAAAAGAAAGAATGAAAATATATTGTAAAAAAAAACAGGAACGATTAAGGTGATGAGAAGGAAATTTAGGCTAAAAACTCTTCTTTTCAAAACCTTTCGTTAGTGACTCAGTCACTAAGTTAAGACGTAAACATTCATGGTTAATACTGTACGTTTGTCCTTGAATCCTCAAAGAAGGAAATTGAGGACAGGAAACGAGGAGGGGTGATTAAAGAAATAAGAACTGTCCTCGCTCCGCTCATGCCGTGTCAGTTTCCTGGCATCTCCCTCGCTTCCTGTTTAATTGTCAGTAAATTCCTGCATTGAAGTCTCTCATGGGTCAAGGGTCAACACATGCATCGTGTTCCTGGAGGATCAGACGTAATGTTACATCAAGGACAGTTAGGATTACCGCACCGTGACCTGCCAAATGAAAGACGTTTATAAGATGTTCTCATATTATCACTCATATTATGCGCTCACTGCTAGACTACAAAGACACATGACATGATTACAGGCTTTTAAAGGCTATAACGCAAAGTCTGTGAGATTGTAACGTTTAATTAGCTATCACGCTAAAGCAGTTGCGTCATTCGCCATAAAACACGTAAAATACGAGCAAAGAATGGGTTGATTATTTATTCTGGTCTTTATTAGTGTTTCTGTAGTGGATTGAGTAAGAAGTTAAAACACACCATGTGGTGCTGCTGTAGGAAAACAATCAATAGTTTAACTAGTGGAATTCCTGGTATCACGCTAGCACATCCCTAAGTGAGGTGTTCCTGTCACACAACCGCAGTTCACCAACAAATACAGTTTACATTCCTTTATTGGGAAGGTTAGAGCGGGTTATCAAGTATAGTGTGTTGCAAGTGCAAAACACTTCAAAAAACTAACTACATAACAGCAAAAACAGAAAAGCAAAAGTAAAAAAACAACATTCATTCATTCCTTTCTTCCCTGTCATCACCGCTTCATCGCGTGGGGGGGGGGCTGGAGACTAACCCGTGGGAGTAGACACAAGGCGGAGTAGACCCTGGATCAGGTGCCAATCCATCACAGGGCACATGCACCCACTACAGGCAATGTGGAAATAGCAGTTAGCCTAATCTGCATGTTTTTGGACCGTGCTAAGAAACCCACCGAGCAGTACAGGCAAACTCCATGAGCAGAGGTGGGAATCGAACCCGGACCCTGGGAGTGCGAGGCCACAGTGCTAAACACTACGCCTCCGTGTCACCTGAAAATGCAGCACTCAAAGTGAAAACAAGAGCAAAATTAAAAACACAAAATCAAAAGTGAAAGGACTCAAAAGCAACAGAGAAAACAGCAGCAAAAGTGAAAAGACAACAACAGAAGCAAAAACACAACAACAACAACAACAACAAAAAAACATTATTAATTTAAAACAGAGGCTGTTGGCCCTGGGTCGCTGTAGTTAATCACAGGCAAGCATGTGGTGGTCAGTAAGGACCTCCCCTTTCCGTTTTGACTTATTGTCATGGTGTTTGCATTTGTTCACCCGTTTGATTTGTGCTGCACTTCAGGGCTACTGTAATAAACACTGTGCTTTACAACTCCCTGTCAATGAGCTGTAACTATAGAAACAATAGCATACTACCGTACATGTAATATACTGTAGATACTGTATAAAGTCAGATGCAACACTGTCAGAGCTGCGGTTAGAGGAAATAACTCAACACCTTATCAGACTTAACCAGCCTTATTATTATTAATATTGTTAATATTATTAATATTATTATTAATACTGCAGTACTGTAGTGAGCAGTCTAAACATCTGTACCTGCTACAAGATCTATCCAGGCCATGAACATGTCGTTACCTTCAAACCGAACAGGTGTTACTACGTTTAAAGAAGAACGTATTGTTTAACGGCCTCAGGACATTTCACTGCCTTCGCCTCGGTAACAATCCCATCCTGTTCCTTTCTCAAAATGTACGTGCGTGCTCATCCGCTGAGCGTGATAGAACCCAGACACCCTGACGATCCAGCACAGCTCCTAATGGACAAATGTAGTGTTCTCATGTCACACACACACGCGCACACACAC
>QMIH01000463.1:146525-156616 GCA_003987875.1 Clarias batrachus | reverse complement strand
CCCACTGCCTGTCTGAGCAGGTGTTCGCTCGGGGCGAAAAGCACTTATAGCATCATGATCTGAGACAAACCGAGCGTTTTTTCTTGTTTTTGCTTAGAAATATTGACAATATCGTTAAAGAAAATGATGCACCTGGAAGCGACTGATATTTTCAAAGATCGTGAAGGATCTTGCATGTAGGATTGTGATGAGCAATTTAACACAAAAATGTGGAAGTACTGGGAGCTGATTGATTTGCAGTGACACACACGTGCTTGATAGGACCAAATGTAAGACTGTGACGACAAAATACAGGAAGGAGAATCTCATCTCTTGTGCTTCGGGTTCTGCTTGTTTTTACCGCYCCTACACATCTCCAGGAAGTATGGCATTAATTAACTTGTTTATTTCGCCCCGCAGAGCTCAGGGCAGGATACTGAAGATGCTCTGGACATCTGCATGATAAAATCTCTTCCTTCAAACACCTGTAGCCTATTAAAATCCTGACACAGCCTGTAAAGATGAATTGTTTTCCAACTGTAAAGGTCAGTGCTTTGTGCTCCAGAGTGCAGAACAGTAAAACATGCAATAAAGTACAGAAGTAAGCCAAGCTGAAAGCTGGGTTCCCCATCCCCATTTAAACACCGGGTTCTAGAGTTCTGGATTTCAATCATGCTGAGGTTTTAACAAGTTAAACAGTTTTCAGCTGCCAGCAGACCGAACCTTTTCAACCTTCTGGAACATCACACCATCGTGGTACAGTATGTACCCTCTTCCACATACTCAGAACTGCATACAATTGCCTACTGTCCCTGTGATTRACAGGTGAGATACAGTGTGACACCTCGCAGTCAGAGAGCAAGGCCAGTCTTTGTTAATGGATGAGAATAGCTGCAAAATTGTCAGGAATCTAAGTTGATCTACTGACAGTAGGATGAACTTTTTTCTTTTTATTTAACCTTATTTTGGTGAGAGACAATGCTCTAAGTAGAATCATTTTTGGAAAGCTAAAACATTCGACATTACAGCATATTTCAGCATGTTAGGAAGGTGGAGGTTACAGGTATTGCTCAGGGGCAGATTGGCTTTGATGTGGTTTGAACCCCTGACCTTTCTATCAGAGGCTTAACCTTGGAGCACCAATGAACCTTAAGTTTAATTTAAGMATTTATAAATTCCCTCTTCGCATAGCCGAGCGTAACCGGGGTCAGCCATGATGCAGCGCCCTGGAGCAGATAGGCTTAAGGGCCCAACAGTGGCAACCTGGTGAACCCGAGCCTCGAACCTCTGAGCTACCACTGCCCTTAGAGACCTTTTAGTGTATTCTAAGTCTCCAATGGTGATTTTTTTCTTATTCCTGTAGATCTTTATACACTCTTAGGACAAAGGGTTCTCATCTTGGTTCCAACAAGACGAAAAATAAGTTCATTGAATAGACAAGCATACATACAGCAATAGGTTTCATAACAATCCTTTCTTATAGGAAAATGTTACAGTATATAAAACTTCTACATGTTCCCTTAAAGTGTTAAACCCAAAGTCTTGCTTATTCCTCAACATTCTTGACTCGAGGAGCACTACCTCACCAGGACGCTAAAGAAACCTTAAATGTCTTTGTTAAAGGTGCACCTTTGTACATTTAATCTGTACTAATGATTGCGTCAAAATATCAGGGTACTTATTTATAAGTGTCCCGTACACGGGTCCACAACTCGACCGCCTTTTATTTATCCTGAGTAATCACTCAGTCCTGCTTTACGAAGACATTTCAAACCCAAAGTACCCAAAGAGTGTTCTAAACCAATAATTATTTAAACTAAGCAGCTTATTAAGTAAGCGCTCCGTGATTAAACAGGGTGCAGTTTGTCTTTCCATGTTGATGCAGCTCTAAATCAGAAGGGCAAGTGTTTTACACAGRATGTAAAGTAATTGTCCTGTGACTCATCTCACATCTCCAACAGAAAAGCTGGGAAATGAATGATCTATTCTCCTCAGATACCTCAGAGGGGTTTTTTTTTTCGTTCTGAGATCTCTCAGTTGACGTCATTAAAGTAGGTCGAGCATTAAGTGCAGAAACAGGAATCAGACTCACGGCATTATGAGATGAGAAGAATTGAAAGGAAATAGTCAAGATTGTCAAACAATTCAGTGAAGACAGAAATGCAGTGGCCAGGAAGAAGGACAGGAAAATGGTCCCTTGTTGGATGGAAAGCATTTCAGACAGTCGATATGTTCACCATCAGGGAAGGCCAAAGTTCTCAAAGCATTTTGGTTTTTTGATTTTAGGGTGGCACAAACTGTTGCACAGAGAAATTTAGAACATTGAAGGAAGTTCCTGGGAGGCCAGTGTTTCTGATGTGAAGTCTGATCATGGAGAAAACCTTCTACTGTATCTTGATGGTATCCAAGCACTAGAGAAATGTTGTTATTCCATAAAATCAAAAGTCTTGCTTTGAGTTGAACGTGTGTTAAAACTCAAGTACTTACATGTTAAATGCATCTTCATATCAAGCGTGTGAAATTTAGCTTTTAGATACCGTGTACGTTTTTTAGAAAAAGAAAAAACGCTTCTCAAAGGGTAAGTTGGGAAATGAYGTGAAGAATGTTTTTGGAGACACATTTTCTAAGAGGACTCCAAACAGGCAGTGAGGCAAAAGGAACTGCACGTAATGAATTATATGGCAATAAACAGTGTTTAAATGTTCTACACACCGACACTGTGGGTTAAGCAGATGCTGTTCCAGATTGTTCTCCATGAGCGTTAGGCAATTCCTGAGTGAACTCAAAGGTCTCACCCGTCAGTTTAGCAACACTTTCCTGCGTTCGGCTCGTCGCTAAGTTGCCGACTCTGGAATTTCCAACACTKTCAGAGCACCTGTTGTGAAAACATAATCACGCCGGCTGCAAATCAAGCAACTGGTAGAGAAAACGAGGACGTCCGTACTGTTTGTTCCAGAACATCAAAGTTGAAATTGCTATAAAGGAACCTGAGGGACACTGTACTGTAGATGAGTGGTCGGTGCGGGAATAAGAGAATCTCAAGTTTTTAAAATAAAAAATAGGTAAGCTCTTGTTCCCAGCAAGTGGGTCTTCACACACACACACGCACGCACACACACACGCACGCACRCACACACACATTGATGCACTGGAATGTTTTTTGTGTAGGAGAGAATTAAAATAATAATAAACCACATCAGCATGAATCAGAGGAAACCTTCGGCCTCGACATGACGCAGTGTGTGCAGGTTGTAATGTGTAAGGAATAGCACACTCCCCCTGTGTTGTGCACTTATAGGAAATGAATCAACGATGATGGACTGTAGTAGGATTACCTGAAGTAGATTATTWCTCTATGTTTTAGCATAGGATTTTAGTACATTTTGCAGTAACCCAAATCTTAGTAGTCTTACTTTAAGATAGTTCAGATTAAATTCAAGATATCTTCACTTGCTAAGATTATATGTATATGTATATATATATATTGCAGTGTAAGTTACAAAGCTCACTTATTATCGTATCACATCCTCAGTCTTAGTTTCTTTCTCTCTGCGGTGTCCCATTAATCCGTGTTTTGGGAAAGGAAAATGAAATGCTGGTGAGGCCAGAAGCTGTGAACCGAACATCAATCCTCATGTTACATAACACCCTGATCATCAGTGCTTCCCGGAGTGCTTGTGAGCAGACAGACCTTTCTCTCTGACAGACTGAGGATTTAGAGACTGAGCGAAACATTATTAATGTTGTGACTTTAAAGAAAAGGGACAGAATATAAAAAAGAGAGGGAGAGAGAGAGAGAGAGAGCGGAAGGATTTGATTGTTGTTGGGGGTTTTTTTTTTTTTCTCACTTAAGTTCAATCTTGGTTTCGACAAATATAAAAACAGAACAGAAAACGTGCAGAAGGAAAGAAATGAAGGGAAAAAAAAACACTTCTATAAATAAACTGAAGAAAGTGTGGAGTTTAAATGCTCAGAGTAAACAACAGGAAACAGGAAGCAGTTAGAGGATTATATCTCCATGAACAGCGGCAGTRCTAGCTCATACTCCATTTCTACCAAAGTGAACCAGGTGCTAGTTCATTTCTGGTGCTAGCGCTGGTGCACAACTGGTTCAATTGCGAACCTCCTAAAGAACTGGCTTTGTTTTTCCATGTTATGTTAAGAGTCTTGTCCTTACATCACTGTATATCATCTCTACTTTCCCAGCAAAGCTAGCAAAAAAATGCTAAAATACAAAAAAAAAGAATTGCTAGCACGACAAAAACAATGGCAAACTTGGAACATGGAACCGGTGTTTCTGCGGGCCTGTGCTTCGGTTATCTGAAAACAAAGTACTGGTGCAAAATTGGGTGCTAGCTCCGAACAACCTCCGGAACCACCTTTGTGGAAAAGGGGACTCTTGGTGTTAAGGCTCTGGGTTACTGATCAGAAGTTTGGTGGTTCAAGCCCCAGCTTCACTAAGTTGCTGCTGTTGGGCCCTTTAACTCAGGGCCGCCGTACTGTATAACCGACACTGTGCTCTGACCCCAGCCTCCTCACAAAGCTGAGATATGTGAAGAATAAAAAATTTCCCTGTGCAGTTTTCAGAACTAGGGTGGCACGGTGGTGTAGTGGTTAGCACTGTCGCCTTGCACCTACAGGGTCCGGGTTCGATTCCCGTCTCTGTGTGCATGAGGTTTGTATGTTTTCCCCATGATTGGTGGGTTTCCTCCGGGTACTCCGGTTTCCTCCCACAGTCCAAGGACATACAGATCAGGCTAATTGGTGTTCCCAATTTGCCCGTAGTGTGTGAATGAGTGTATGACTGAGTGTAAAGGTGCGCTGCAATGGATTGGCACCCTGTCCAGGCTGTACCCCACCTTGTGCCCTAAGTCTCCTGGGATAGGCTCCAGGCCCCCACGACTTTGAATACAGGATAAAGCGGTATAGGCGATGAGTGCGTGAGTGAGTAAGTATTCATGTGGATTGTCTATACCCCCAGGCTAAATATCTCCGCTTCAAGTCGCCGCTGCTGTTGTGTCAAGTCCGTGTTGATCTCAAAATAGAAATAAATGTAATAAAGCCATGCTGGTAATTTTTTTACAAGCCTGGGATATTCCAGCGTCATGCCGTTGTACATCGTGTTATTACTGTTGCACAGTGTGTGAAGTAGCGTTACAGGAAATCTGCCGTGATAAGGTGTATCTGCTGAGACGCAGCTGTCAGTCAACGCCACCCGAGTTCCCATTAAACAACAGTATGGCCTAGAGTGTGCACTGTGTGTTCCTGATAAAGCCTAACACACGCGCGCACACGCACACACACATGCACACGCGCGCACACACACACACATGCATGCATACACACATCATATGACATATCATAGTCAGAGGAGTCCCACTGCATGTTTGAATACAGATATAAAGTCTCAGTGCCGTGCTATGAGAGGAAAACCATCCTACTGTACGTGTGTGATGAAGCTGAGTCAGCGTTCCTACTCTGAAGTTTATTCATTTTCCTGTAAATGCAAGTCTCAACAAGTTTGTTTTTCTCTAGGCTCACAACAATTTGCAATGTTTTATCCATCTACAGTTTTTCTCATATTTTCATATTAAATGAAAGAAACAGGAAGACGTGTTTTACTGCGACAGGCTGGAAACTGTTTAAAGATACAATTTAAAAACGGATTATTTATGTAACAACCTCAGCAGCAGCCTCATTTCCCCTCTCATCTGTTCCAACCAGCAGTAAACCAATAACCGGCCTGATCATCTGGTATCATCTGTTTCTCACAGGTTCATGTCTTAACTTTTAAAACTCAAAGGGTTTCAGCAAAGGGTAAATGACGATTAAAAAAAAAAAAAACAGTGCTTATGTAGAAGTCCTGCTGGTTTGTGTTAACAGGGGGGCTTCAGACTTCAAAACTCCGTATTTGGGTTTAAAAGTTATCATATTACTTTTATAAAGGGTAAATTTTTACCCCTACCAGAATATTAGAATGAGGTTGCAAAAATGTAATAATAAGCATATTATCATTTTGGTCATAGAAACAACCAAAAACAACCATACATCTTTTTTTTTTTTTTTCTGCCTATGCGACCCAGTCATGTTTGGGAACTAAAATTCAGTTCATCATTTTGTGTTGAGAAAAAGTATATTACACTCTATACTGCACAATTCTAAATCCTGTACATGTATATATATATATATATTAAAAAAAAAACAGTAAACAAATAATGGATAAAATGCTCTGAGCTTTAAGGGGTATTACATTTTTTTAATGCTTGTATGATTTATAGGTAAAAAATGAAAAACTACTGAAAATTAAACTACTCATATATGAATATATATGAGACAAAAAAGTCTGGAGAAGCCTGGAGAAATGTTCCTAAAGACTACGTTAAAATACAAGAATGTCTGGCTCTTTGGATGCAAGCGATGAAGAAATGAATGGGGGTCAAGACTTTTGCACGGAACCATATAATTACATTTTATGATATGGAATCTTAAATATAGCTGTACCCTTCAGACTGGGCAGCTGAAGATCACATTATCGTCTTCCAATCTTCATCTGTGCTTGGTGTAGCATTGCTTTAAGGGTTGACATGTCGTCCATCCTGGGCTGCTTTCCTACTTACAGCTGATGAAAAGACTGTAAGGTTATTTGAGTCACAGTAACCTTCCTGTTAGCTCAAACCAATCTGGCCATTCTCCTCTAATCTCTCTTATCAACAAGGAGGTGAAACCAGACGTATCTAACATAGCTGATAATATAATATCTGGTGGCACGGTGACGTAGTGGTTAGCACTGTGGCCTCGCACGATGAGGGTTCGATTCCCATGTCTACACGAGCTCTTTGTCCCTGATATGACGTTAATGTTCTGTCCATCATCGAGGTGTCAGGAGCAGCCACCTGTCTTCTTGGGATCTTTTTTTAAAAAAAAACATCTTTTTTTGATGGTGTCAATAATGTTCGAGCTTGCTGTAAGCAAATTGGATTTTGCCTATAAATATCTCTTTAAAACAACATCATCAAAGTGTTATATATCATAAAAGAATCACAGCGCGCACACACTCACCCACACACTATGAAATGTAATGACAGGCTGTGATGTGCTGTTACGACATGTGATTTGAATTCCATGTGACATACTGTATTTCAAAAGCATTTCTTGGCTCGGCTGTAACACTCACCAAAAATCCCATTTAGCTTCTTATATAAGAACTCTTAAAAAAAAAAACTTTTACACAGCCGCACTTTGTTCTTCCTGCTCCTGTATCTGTATTTCCTCCCATCTGTGCACCAAACCTCTGTTCCTCTCAAAGCACAGCCGGTGATTGAATCCAGATTCTATGCGCTCTAGAAACAAACAAGCCTCAGTGTGATGTCGAGTCGAGGCAGGGGGACGTCGTGTGGGACTCAACTTTCGTCAGCAGTAAATTGCTCCGCTAAATGGCTAGTTCTGTTCAGGAGCGTGGAGCTCGGGCCAACACCTGTCGAACAGCAGCGCCAGTCAGAGAGGCTGGATTCTAGCCAGCTCATCAGCCTGCGAAAGGAGCTCTGCTTGCTTTTAACGTTCCTGAAGGTTTTGTGGTATTTGTTCAGCATGAGAAAAAAAAGAAGTTCTAGTAATTTTCCACTTTTTGGAAGGTTTCGCAGTGTCCATACACCATCAGAGAGGAAGGTAGTTCCACGTAGTCAATACGTTCATGAAGGTTTTGTAGAATCTGTGCACCATCAAAACATCTGCACCACAGATTCCTCCTCATGAAAATGAGTGTTCGCCCTATCGTCTGGAGATTCCCAGGTGATGCTAGCCGGRGGTCTAGCGAGTAGCCTGGCAACATTTTCTCAATTTTGTCTTTAATAATTGTCTGCAAACTCAGGCAACTGGGCGGATAGCTCTTTCCTGTGAGGGTGTTACGCCACCATCCCTAACATGCCATGAGCAGCAGTTCAAAAAAGACGTAGCCAGCTGGTACCACAGTTTCTCAGAGGAATCATGTGATAGTCTTTGGCCTACATGGTTGGTAGCTGTCATTAGGAGAGYGTCCTGTCTCTCTGCCTCTCTTAGGGAGTTCTTGGCAGATTTCAACGTGATGTTCCTTCTGCACACACGAGGATTGCCTAGACTGCTCCATGTGACACACCAACAACGGCAGCAGTGTTATGGATTGTTCTCCGATGCTCATCATGCACAAGTTGAGAAATGGTTTAAACTTTTTTGGGGGTCGAGCTCATTGAATGTCTTCCTGATCTCTTGTCATGCTCCTCCGCTCTTGAAGTGTGCATGCCACTCAAAGCACCTCGTATGACTCATTGTAGCATCGCCGTAAACTTGCAGAATCATGTCAAACGTTTCGGTGGCAAATTTACCCAGTTTTGTTGAAATGTGTTCTAATCCAGCTCATGATGGACACACACACACACAAACATCTGTGTGTACTAAAAATAAGCTATGCACATGGGCTCTCTACAGTTTGTGAATGGGTGTGTGTGTGTGACCATTTAATCCTCAAATGCTACTCAGTTTGATGGCTGATAGAAGGCCAGGGGGGACCTAACTGGCGAGAAGTGCAAGAGTCAAGATCTCTTCCACACAGCTGTTTTTCTAATCTGTCTTTAAATAGCACAAGCACGCTTTAACCAATAACCCAGCATGCTCTCAAACCCCATGACGCACACACATACACACACATGTGCTTGATCACATGCACAGTACGTTCTCAGTTTTCAGTCCCTGTTGGTTTTCCTTGTGGCTGTCTGTCAACAAGCCGCCGCAGCTCCGTGCTAGCGCTGAAGTCCAGCTTCAGCGAGGTTGACGGGTTTCAGAAAGATTTTCCAGAGCATGTTGTTGTGAGCTGAAAAATCAAGGCAGGAAATCAATCATTGTGCTCAGGTTCCTGGCTCTAAGCTCTGCACACCTGAGAACAAGGCCAGAGAAACCCTGTGGACAAGAGTTTACAAAGAATGTACAAATTCTTTAAATGGTCATCGGGAAAGGTTTGCAATGCAAACACAAGGGGAGCGAAGCAACAGGCCATGCCTCCTCACTTATGTACAGTAGCAAATAACCAGTCTTAAAGATTTATTATGTTGAAACGGTTATAATAATCTTATACAGTCTGGTGCCATCCTGAAGCTGATTATTTTCCATATCCAGTAGTAGGGATGGAAATCACCATTCATCTTGATTCTTAGGTTAAAAATGAGATTCAATAAGTATCATGGTTTTATAAATATCCTGATTCTGTATTACATTTTCATCCTATTTCACTCACTCACCGTCTATACTGCTTCATCCAGTATTCGGGGTGGCAGAGGGTCTGAAGCTAATTCTTAGGGCACAAGGCGGGGTACATCCTGGACAGCGTGCCAATCCATCGCAGGGCACACACAGTCGTTCAAACACTACGAGCAATTTGGGGAAGGCCAATTAGCCTAATCTGCAGATCTTTGGACTGTCCGAGGAAACCGGAGTACCCGGAGGAAACCCACCAAGCACGGGAAGAACATGCAAATTCCATGCACACAGAGACAGGAATCGAGTCTGGCCAGAAATTGAACGCGGACCCTGGAGGTGCAAGGCGACAGTGCTAACAACTACCACCCAATTTTATTATAATTTAATGTTTAGTTAATTTATTATTTTTCTCGCTTAAGAGCCAAGCGCAGCATTTAAACAACACTAATTAACTTACTTATTGTTAAAGTGCAACAATTAATTAGTTTAACAATTAATTGAGCATCTCATAGCTCTGTTCTCGCGTTATTATTTCTAAACAAACTTAGCAAATAATACACTCTTACCACAAGGGATGAAAATGTTGATGAAAGTATGTGCTTGTTTGCCCTGCAATGGACTTTTCAAGGTGTCTAATGCGCCGAGTCTGCTGGGCTCCAGGTTCCCCACGACCCTGTACAGGATAAGCACTATAGGTAATGAGTGAATGAATAATATTAAATAAAGACATTTTATCTGTTGATTACTTTTAATATTGTGAAAGTCCATGAAACAAGTGAGAACGTTCTGTTCATATGTAAGTTATAGCAGCTGTAAACATCTGTTCTATGTCTAGCCACTCTTTTAATTCACTCTTAAAATTAATTAGACAAAATAAACCTTAAAAA